>WARS01000034.1:6585395-7002700 GCA_008933995.1 Datnioides undecimradiatus
CCCACGAGCATACATGGTACACTGGTGTATCCCTCCACACACCGAAAGAAAATGAAATTGATTCTTTTTACGTATTTAACACTAAAACTGATAACATCCGATCTGAATATATTTAAATAAACGGCGTTTATCCTGCTACTTCTAGAACTGCACCCTCCCCGGCACACTTGTTAAGCTTTTGATTGTTAATCAGTGTAACTGATTAACTGCCTGGGATCTGTAGTCGGCTTCCCCTCCCGAAGCATTTCTGTGCAGCTGAGCACCTCCACCTTTTATAAATGACACAGAGTTTTATTTCTCCAGCCCACCTTGTTTATCGTTTGCGCCCGCTGATTCAGCCGCTGTGTGGGAAGTGTGAAAGCGTTTATAGTTTGTTTAAAGGTTTTTAACAAGCGGTATTTCAAGTTCGTTCTCAAAGAACTTTACATGGGCCAGACTTACACTTAATATTCCAGACCAACTGCAGCTCATGCATTGGTTTTCTTTGTATTGTCGGAAAAAGATAATTTCAAATTTCTGGTAAACCTACTGTTACTTGCACTTATTTAGAAACTTCCAGAAGTTTCAGCTGCAGCAGACCTTAGCCACATGTAGTCCAGTCCATAGGACGTGCTGCACACATGCTGTTAGAGGACAGGAAGAAGGCTCGCAATAACAAGCAACTCTCAGAATATTTCAACAGCGCTGTAGTATCTGTCAGCCCTCACCTCTCTGACTGTCTTCCTCCTCTTGGTCAGGGATGAAGCAGAGGGTTGTCCGACTGCAGTCCAGCTCCAGCTGACCTTGTAGTGGTGGACGGGAACATCCAGGTCAGCTGGCATGCTCCACTGGAGCCTGGCAGACACCGCCCTGCTGGGGCCAAAACTCATGTTGGCCACTCTGAGCTCAGAGGGAGCTGGAGGATTGGAGGGATCTGCAGGGTGAAGGGATGCTGTTAATATCCATTCACATGCAATCACAGAGTATTATTATATACTGATACTGAGATTTAACTGTAAATGTTTGGAATTCACAGAAACACAAGGCACAGCTGTTTCTATTAGACTGAGCTTTCTAAAACTGGAGATTATAGTTCCCACGTTACAAAATTACATTTCTGCAAATAAATGAAGTTACACATGACACAGCATCATGCAGTTTGCAATTTCATGTCATCAACAGTGTTAAAACTAATATAACTAGTAGCATTTGTCAAAGTACTCTAATTATTAGTATGAACTATCTCGGAGTGATTTGCCAGAAAGGAAAAGACGACATTTGTCAACAAGTGTAGGACTAAAGGTCATGGATTTGTGTACACTGTCGTTAAAAGTGAAAACAAGTTTAACTGTAATATGAACTAGTGATTACCTTTATAGCTTAGCATGAGCTAACCTGACCTCAACCACAGAGGTCAGCACAGTTTCCCAGGGCAACCACAGAAATAATGCACAGGAAAACACTGAATTCTTTGAGAGGTCCCTCAAGCACATAGCCTCTACCACCATACCTGACTAGCAATTAACTATACATATACAGTGGGTATAGATAGTATAGATAGTCTAAGACTAAAACGATGTTTATAATAATCATTGGCTAAACTTTATATGACATCATGACATGTTTCTAAGCCTTGCCTTCATCTCTGTGCGATGAGATCTCAGTGTGTGCTGTGGTTTGAGCTGAGCAGCAACAAGCCATTGATTGGTTGTCCTGTTTCATCTGTCGCCCCAACACCTGCTTTCCCTTCTCGCGCAGGTGATAATTATTTCAACCACTGCCTGACACTAATCTGCCATTCTGTCTAATTTCTAGTATCTGAGCAACCGCTGCGCAGCACCAGCACTTACTTCTGACTCTGCCAAGGTGACATTTTAAATTTTAAGTCAATACAAACTGTGATTTTAAGGATGATTACTCCCATAAATGTAGTTACACAAGAATAAACAAACATTCTGCCTCACACATACACAGGGCGTCTGTCTGACCTCTGCTGGAGTGGATGTGTCTGCTCGGTGTGGTGAACCCTCTGGTCCCGTGCGTATTAACAGCTGCCACTCTGAACTGGTACCAGCGACCCGGCCGGATGTCAGAGAGCCTCGCTCCCTGCTCTGTGGTCTGTGTGAGACAAGACATGAGCCCCCAGCCTCAGAAAAGAATAATAAATGCATAAGCTTCTGAAAATGGAAGGAGGAGGGCGGGTAGTATTGATGGTTCGATGAATGTGACTCTTCTCAGTCAATCAGCAGTGCATAACTTCTCCATTAAAGCTCTTGAAAGTGCAATTACATGGTACACTCCTGTTAGTAGCCACTTTAAATGCTATTTATGAGTCAGTGTCTGAACTTCTCCAAAGTTTTTGCTGATACTTTAGGAAAGGTGTGCATAATTTCAGCCCGACACACTCTAAATTAAAATAAGTTCAGGCGCAAGTACGTCAATGTCCCCAGATCTTCTCACCTCTGATGAAACACCATGCAATGGACTAACCTGTGCAACCACCTGCCAGGAGGTGGCAGTGTCCTCACTGGGCTGGATGCCAAAGTTCCACCTCCTCTGCAGGACGTGGACGACGGGCTCAGCTGAGATGTTGAAGCGGGAGGACCAGCGCACCTCCAGCTGACCGGAGGAGAGTTCTTCAAAGCCCAGCTCCTTCCTCGGCTTCAGGGGAGCACCTGGGAAATCGACACGATCCTGTTATCAAACCGTGAAATATACATCCACCAAAATAGAACAGAATAAAACTGAGGAGATGATTTATGAGCAGACAGGAGGTACATTTTTTTCTGCATATACTTTTTATATTTTCATGGTGCTGTAACGCTGCATGGAATTAATTTATCCTCTATAGACCACACAGAATTTTGATTGGTTATATCCCTCCCAGATACCACCAGATACTGCAATTCTCAGCGCACAGTGTCTGTCCCAGCAGAGAGGACACAGAGTTCTCAGTCAGGTCACTCAGCGTCCCCAGGGCTGCAGGGATTTACAGCTTCACTCAGCGCCACTGAGCGAAAAAGGCAAAATGAGTTTCCCTACATCATTCCTCTCCTATCGTGTGCGTTACCATCGGCGAGGCCTGAACATTCTGCTGCAAGCTCACAGGATCCGTTCCTCCTCAGCTCACTTTGATCCCTCTTCTGACAATGGGGGCCTAAGTAGGGCAAGCTCCACCTGACTCAGACTCGCAGCAGCACAGCCGCACGCTGTTTGTTAGCGAGAAATTTTCCACCTGGAATTACCTCATTTATCTGCAGGCCCAAGGGAGGCTGGGATGACATCTTTTCCAGGTTGACAAGAAGTTTATGACAGTTTAAGTGTGTCACGGTAAGTAATGTTGAAATAATCATAATAATGCAGCGCTTCTCTGACAATAAGTATAATAAAAAAAACATCAAATTAAAGACAAATATTTAAAATGTGATGAGTACGTCTGGTTTTAAAGTGTGTAATTCTTTGTGGGGACGCTCTCCCAGCAGGTGCTTCTTCATCTCTGGCTCTACCTACCCTTGTAGAGGTCTTTCGGAGACTGACAGGTGTGCCCGCAGCCGTTGGAGCAGCACTTCTTCTGGGCGGGGCATTCTCGGTCGTGGTCACAGCTCTCCACACAGGCCGCAGCAAAGCCACTGGCTCTCTCTGGAGGCGGACAGCTGCCCTGCTTCACTGCCAGCACTGACTGAAGGAACTCGCAGCTGGTCACACACTCCCAGTGTTTTTTGGGAAACACTCGCTAAATGGGTTAGATGAACCAGTTAATTTATTAATTTAATAAGCAGGATTATGCCCGTTTGTTTGTTTTTTTTATTGCACACTCTTCTTTTTGTTGTTATGCAAATGTACAATACACTAATTTATTTGCATCTGTATTTAGCAGGCATATCTGTCTTTGACTGCTGAGACGCACTGAACATACAGAAAAGCAATTTGAACTGAATAATCACATGATAACATTTTGGTAGATGGTCTGAATATTTGAACAATTAGTGTCTAATTCCAGTTTAAGTCTACAAAACATATGGTAATATATGAATGACATTCAGTATGACATTTGCATTATTTCAACAGCCCCTTAAATGTAAATACTACTTACAAAACCAACATATGATGAGTGTTGAACTTGAGCTGTCTGATTTATAAGTTACCATTAACACCTGATCCATAAATCTGTATATAAACTTAAAATTCAATTGTCACTTTAAGTGTCTGACACAAACCGCCTGTGATCCCTGAATATGGAGGTGCTCAGAGTTCTATCTGTAACACTCTGAACCTGCCCTACTTTGTGACAACGAGGGCAAGTTTAAATAACACGTTCAACCCTGGTGGACGGAAGCATACGGTTAAGGTGCAGCGTACCTCACACAGCTCTTTGCAGTTGTTTTTCCTCTTCATCTCCCAGGAGTCTTTGCAGGGCTCCAGGCACTGTGGAAGTAAACAATACAAATAAAAGAAAATGTTCAAGTAAACAAACAGTCAATCATCTTGTGAACCAGGCCCACAGTCATGAGAAAAGTGACAACACTGAGGTTATTGTAAAGTAAGGTAGTCTGTAACACATACATTCTGTTGACATTAAAGTTTTTAATAAATCTAATTAATAAATCTGACTCAGGTAAATGCTGTAGAGCCTTGCAAAGACCAGTCACCAGCAATGTTACTCAGTCCAGATATGAAATGAATGAGCCTTTAATGGCATTAATTGTGCTGACATATAGCTCTTATCCTGTTTCCTGTACTATCCAGAGTCAATAGGAAGTGTAGCTGGTGCTACAGTCTATGTAAACACACACTAAAAAGTAAGGGAAAGCTAATGAATGTTGTCCTGGCTTCTAATTTTGTTTCTGGAGCATGTCACCAATTAACAGAATCGTCCTCTGTACCATAAAGCTGAACCCTGCACCAGTAAGCAGAGGCAGCCCAGGGGAGCGAATGTACACTGATTGCAATTTCATGCTGTAGTGAGAAACAGTGGGGGGGCAGAGAAATGTACAGCAGCATCACAAGGACACGGCACGTTGTCTAAATGTTCTAGAAGCACTGCAAAATTGTGTTTACAGAGGTCTGCAGAAGTTCGGACTCTTATATTTATTGTCACGTTGAGGAAAAATAGGCTCCTGTTGCCATGGTACAAGATGAATGGCCAGCTTTGCCATTGTCATCGAGCATCAACTCTGATCTTTGGTAAGGTACTTTCAATTTAACAATGCAGTGTTAACAGCAGTTAGACGGTTTAGTTTGATGCAGCTATGGCCTTTAAAATAGCATATTCATTCCAAAAATGGAGATAAAACACAAAGCCAGATAATACAGGACAGAAATTAAAAAACATAAAACATGATTATAAGAATTCAAATGTTCATAATTTGCTGCAGGGTAAACTAAAAAACTGATGAAATGGTTGTCATGGTGTCCACTAATACACTGGTTTGTCCCAGCCTCAGTACTGTCTCAGACAGTCTATCGGAAGATTGTATCTTATGTTCAAATCATACCCGTACCCTCAATCATACCCCCTACCAACAAGAACCTCTGGCCCACCTAATTACATGTTCCATCATACACATGGATGTATGCTAGATGAAAATTCAGCCTCATATAAACCTCCCAGATATTACTTTTCTACAGCTGTGTGCTTGAGTAGGCATCCACTTGGACAGTGACATATTTCCGAACAGGAATGGTGTCAGGTAGGCCCCCGTCAACCTACATGACAAGTACAGTGATATCACTCTTCTTCAACTGTCGGCTGCGGAAAACCCAGCGTCAGACTGTACCAGAATTGACGGAACTGGACTGTATTGAAATCCATCCATCTGTCCATTTTTTGTACCTGCTTTACCCCTTTTCGGGATCACGGGGGTGGTGGAGCCTATCCCAGCGATCATTGGGCGGGAGGTGGGTACACCCAGGGCAGGTCGCCAATCTGTTGCTAGCCTGGAAATCATTTCAGTGATTTCATAGTTAACTGCACATTTGAGTACAAATTAGTGCTCACTAACTAACCCATCACCATTGGTCCACTCAGTTGGGTTGTCTACTTATGGGTCTTCAGATTGCTGTTGAGGCACAGCAGTGATTGACATACTTTGGTGCAGCATGGGCACAGTAGGTGGTGGTGATTGGTGGCTGTCCCATTCCATTTCATGACATGCAGCTCCCTCCCTAGATTTCTTCCTGGAGTTCCAATGCAATGTGTTCCCAGCTGCTGGAGCTCTTGACATTGTCTTGAAACTTTCCTTTTGCCAACCGGGGAGCTTGAAGTACAGGGGGGGGGGTGAATGTCACATAGATGACATGGCCTGCCCATTGGTGTTGATGATGATGATTTTAATCAAAGGATTCCATGTCCTTCATCTAAACACTTCTATACTAGCTTCTATACCCAATATATGACCGTTTTCAGAAACATGGCTTGACGTTCTGGGAAAGACTCAGAAAGGACGGAAATCAAAATGTTTGTCTGTGTGTGTGTGTGTGTGTGTGTGTGTGTGTGTGTGAGGACGGACATTGATTTCAATTTTCGAGCTGACATTTACCACAAAGAATTAGAGATGGTTGTACGGTGGGATGTAATTTTTTCCTACGAGCGAACCGATTCTGGTCGGGGTTCGTTACAAGCATCTGGACCAAAATCATTTCTGTGAACTGCTTGAGGACATCTGTGTAAACAACATCACACACTCTGAGCTTATTGTTTTAGCTGTCCTGAACCTTGACATTTTCTTTATATAAAGCATGCAGTACCATAATATCTGCTGAGTGTCTGGGTTAACTCAGCTGACAAATAAACCAAAACGTCACTTGTACCACTGAAACTGTTATTGATTTGATTCTTATTTGATTCAAATAGACTTTTCCAAAAGCGCAAGCGCTAAAAGTAAGTACTAGCTTGAGTTATCATAACATCAAGGAAGGACAGAAAACCTGTGGATTGACACCACAACTCAGTTAGATTGAGAGGCTTGAAAGGAATCAATAAAGAGGGAGTGTGTGTAACACATTACAGTCCTTTTGAAAACAATGTTTCTAGATATTTTAATTAGTTTCAACACTTAGGATTAAACACAGATCTGAAATACGAGCAAACACTGGCAAACAGGCCTTCTGATGACACAGTGCCAGTTATGTAGAGTTGGGGCAGAGCAGACCAGTTGAGTTTTGAATTCATATTTTCCATAAATGCTCTAAAACAGGTTATTATGATGATGTTTAGCAAACTGAATCCAGTTGAAGACGCTGGTTTAGATCATTTGCAGCATCATCTTGATAAATTTGCATCAGAGCTCCGAGTTTAGAGCCTGTGACAATCGTGCGATGCATGTCGTCCCCAACGAAAGGGGATGACTGTGTTGATCTCATTTAAACACAGGGCTCTACCTGTCAAGGTGCACTGACAGTTTGGGAATTCCCTAATGAGATTTCCCAGAGGAAACCATCTGAAACTCACAAAGATTCAAAACACAAGACTTATCAGGTCACAGGTACAAGTTCCACAGTAACACCTTGTTTTAAACCACCGTAATTTGATAGCATTCAACACATTTGCATGATTATACTCTAACATTATTGTGATCATCATTATTAATACATTCAAATGGCCTAATTGTACCATTTCAGGGCTTTTTTTTATCATCTGCGTTAGCCGGTGATGTGCAACACTACCATGGAAGACTTGAGAGGAGGAAAAAGTTGCTGGGCTACACAGTGTACGTGGAGTACAGCTCTTCCTGCTATGTAACAAAGACTCCTTGAAGCATGTCTGATAGCCCTGTGCCAGGCCTGCCATCTCTCATCTCCCCTCCCCGGCCTCCACAGGAGAACTCGTCCACTAATCCAGACTGACGTTCCCACCCTCGTGCCATTCCCAGCGCCACCTCAGCGTCAGTTAGTTTTCCGCCCCATTTCAAGCTTAAATCAAGCATTCTATTCCACTATACCACAAATAAAGCTGACTGGAGGGAACTTTGTGATGTGGTTGAGAGAGATTTGAGAAAGCACCTTAGTTCCCAATGGCGGTGAAGACAACAGAGATATTTTTGTCTCAGCACCAAATTGGAATTGGTTAGGGATCCAAGCTGTTCTTTTAGGTCACAGAATGTGACTTGTGTTTATTTGGCTGCAGTGGAAAGCTGTGTGTATGTCCTGGCAGTTTGCGCGCACCACTCCTCCATGACCAACCCGGAGATAATGGAGCGAACAACTTCTCTGCTGACCGTGCAAAATGCTGTTCTTTTGGTGCTCGACACTGTTTGATTCGCTGCCTGGACAAACCCCTCAGAGAGCAAACAGGCCCCCGTGTTTGTCTCTGGCTTCCTGTTTCAACAACTCGCACTGTCTTTGAAAGTGTTCCAGACCTTTAAACATCCACAGACAAGACCTTAGCTTTTCCCAAGGAATGATCTGCAAGCAAGTTATTTCACAAGTACTTTTATTCATTTCAAAATGTGAGCTGCGAGGAGGAGTGAAAGAAGAAGATGTCTGGCTCTCAGTCAAACATCACAGCAAGGCTGCAGGGAGTATTGAAGTCCACTAATGACTGCCAAGTGCTACTGAAAGAAGGTCGTTACAACAAGCTCAATGCAAATTGTCTAGGTTGTGTGAACTAAGACACCAGTGTCAGTGTATACACATGATGTCCCCCCATGGCTCCAATGCTACAGTAGTGCCATCTTAAGCTCTTTTTAAAGAGCTGAATTGAACTGGACTGTGTGGGAGTGTGTTGCCTGCGTTGTCTGCCTGCAGGAGATAGTGACAGAAGGATTAACAAGCACTCATTACCACCAGGGTCCGTGAGGACGACACGGGGCCAAATGGTCACGAGCCAAAGTGATGGGCTGTCTCACAGCAACAAGCTTCAACAAGCCTCTCATCAGGCCTCTCTGAGCTCGAGAGCTGGACAGGGATGTATCACTACTGGGACTGGCACACAAATGAAAGTTTCATATCTAAAATAAGGCATCAGGAATATTTCCACAACAAAACCTTGATGGCGACAGCAAAGTGTCAGGCACTGCTAAGCCACATACACCTGCTTCAACCACAGAAGACATTTTAAAAAAGACCACAATGACCTTCTTTTACAAAAAACAACTTGCTGATGTCCAGACACGTGCGTCTGACCCATCATTTTGCTTTGCTAGCTCCCACAACCACGTGTCTATCTTGAGAACTCCCCAAACTCTCCAAACTCTGAGATGAGGTCCTTCACCTGGAGTGAAAACTGGTCAAACAACACATGCGCTAAAAATCTTTTCTCTCAACTTAACAACAAAAATCGGTGTAACACCTTGCATTTTTTTAGAAAAGGTATTTCACATGAAATCTGACAGAAATAGTGTAACAAATGAAAAAGAGAGCTAGAGAGAGAAGCTCAAACTCTGGCTCTTCTGTATGGCTGGCCAATCGCTGAGAGTGAGCTGGGTGTGAATGTGGCATCCACAGTTTCAGCAACAGAACAACAGAAGCTGTCTATTGTCCGAAACTATACAACCACACACAAGAACCAAAACCTGAAAATTCAAATGATATCCAATTCTTGTAACCTCTTTACACAAAAACGCTTTCTCTCAGTCTAAGGCAAACTCATATCATCTCCATCCAGACGATCAAATAAACCGGTCAAGAGCATGTCAGCGTATGGGACCAGAGTGTTTACTCTGTACTTCATTGTTTAGTTGCAGAAAACACAACAAAGTACCAGTAAATAAAGAAAGGACGGATTTGCTCAGACCGACTGGGAGGTGGAACTGTAAAGCGGCACGAGGGTATAAGGCGCTCGCAGGTCAGGCCACACAAGGCAAACATTGGATGTGATCACAAAGCAAATACACCGCATTCCACATTATTATGCAAATGTAATTTTTCTCTCTTTTTCCTAAATAATCTATAAAAATGATAGTTCTCATAATTTTCAAGTCATCAAGCATTAGAGTATAACTCGACTGATTTTGAAATCATAACGTTTTTTTAAAAAAAAATCAAAATCTTAAAATGCACTGTTCCACATTATTACGCACAATAGAGTTTCAAAACATTTTATTGTTGTAAACAACTGAAAATGGTCATTAGTTAAACTGCAAGCATTTGCAGGTTATATTTGCTGAAATCACAAGCTCTTTCAATCAAAAATATCTTAACAGGCCAAATTACATTTTGACATAGGACCCCTTATTGGATAGGAGCTTCACAATTCTTGCATCCATGGAAGTTGTCAGTGTTTGGATGGTTTCTGCTGGAATTTCTTTGCAGAATGTCAGAATAGCCTCCCAGAGATGCTGTTTTGATGTGAATTGCCTCCCACCCTCATAGATCGTTTGCTTCATGATGCTCCAAAGGTTCTCAATAGGGTTGAGATCAGGGGAGGATGGGGCCACACCATGAGGTTTTCTTGTTTTATGCCCATAGCAGTCAATGATGCACAGGTATTCCTTGCAGCATGGGATGGTGCATTGTCATGCATAAAGATGATCTTGCTACGAAAGGCACGCTTCTTTTTTTTGTACCACGGAAGAAAGTGGTCAGTCAGAAACTCCACATATTTCACAGAGGTCATTTTTACACCTTCAGGGACCTTGAAGGGGCCGACCAGCTCTCTCCCCATGATTCCAGCCCAAAACATGACGCCACCACCTCCTTGCTGATGTCGCAGCCTTGTCGGGACATGGTGGCCGTTCACCAACCATCCACGACTCCATCCATCTTGACCATCCAGGGTTGCACGGCACTCATCAGTGAACAACACTGTTTGGAAATTAGTCTTCATGTACGTGTAGGCCCACTGCAGGCGTTTCTGCTTCTGAGCTTTGGTTAAGGGTGGCTGAATGACAATGATGATGGTTTATGCATAACTGCAACCCTCTTGAGGATCCTACACCTTGATGTTCTTGGCACTCCAGAGACACCACCAGCTTCGAATACCTGTTTGCTGCTTTGCAGTGGCATTTTAGCAGCTGCTCTCTTAACCCAACGCATTTGTCTGGCAGAAATCTTCCTCATTGGTCCTTTATCTGCTCGAACCCGTGTGTGTTCTGAATCGGCTACAAATCTCTTTATTGTACGATGATCACGGTGAAGTTGTTTTGAAATATCTAAAGTTGTCATACCTTCTCCTAGGCATTGAACTATTTCTTGCTTTTCGGCAGCAGAGAGAACCTTCTTCTTCCCCATATTGCTGGAAAATGGTGGTCTGCTTGATAATGTGGAACATCCATTCTTAAGTAGTTTTCCCTTTATTTGGACTCACCTGCAAACTAATTGGCACAGGTGTCTGAGATTGATTGGAGTGATTGGAAGAGCCCTGACACACATTCCCATCCACGTGTTTAAACTGACAGACAAAAAAATGACCTTTATGACCTTTAAACACAATTTGCATAATAATGTGGAACGCGGTGTACAGGGACATAACAGAGCAGTACTGAGACTACTGAGATTATCCACAGCTGTTTGACTTAGTAGAGATGGGGATGTGACGAATCAAAGAAGGACACATCTTGACTTGTCTCTAACAGATACCCTGAGTCTTTATGCCTATCTTATAATGCTTGTAGTACTGCATTTACAACAAATATGTATTCATGTGGATGTAGCCTTAAGAGGTAAGTTTGCCCATTTAAGCAAGCAGATAGCGGTGATCTTCTACATAAACAATCAATAAATAATGCGAACCAATGCTTGACACTCAAAAACAAACAATGCATCTGAGCAAAGTCAACCGCGGTCCCCGACGTAGCCGCGCGACAGCTTCCTCAAATCAAAACGGGCCTTTGATCAAGAAGCCACGGACGAGATGAAAGAGCTTTGAATCCGGTGTCAGTGCTTCAGAGCGCGCCTGTCATCGCAGAGCAGCTCCCAACAGCCTCCGCCACATCTGCATTTACAGCCCGGCTGCCGTACGTTGGTGAAAACTCAAAGTCTTTCAGAGGAATGCATTGATTTCACATCACACTGTGAGAGCCTCTCATTTTACAATTAACCACCATTAAACAGGAGTGTCATTTGGAGGGCTCTCCACACTAAAAGCCACTAAAGGATTACCACAACACTTCTCACATGAAATGAGTGCAGCTAAAACCTGTGTCAGTCTGAGCCGCTACGTCTTATTTACCCATTGTTTTTTAATTTTCCAGAGTTAATTAGTTGGTCAATGACAAGCGAGGAAACTTAATCCATCTCGGTCACTGTAAAACACATTGATACTTTTAAATTTAATTGATTTCTCAGGTTATTCTGGGGAAAGTCAGGTACAAATCCCGTGTCAAATCCTTTCCTTTATCTGCTTCAGTATATTCTGTTATACAATGATCAAGGTTTAAACTAAAACATCCAGATTTAGGTTGCGCTAATTAGAAAAACAAAGCATCAAAGGTGCTTTGCTTTCATGCAATAAACAGATCAGGTAAATCCAGGTTAAACCCTGCATCCCAGTTAAGTTTTATAAGAGTCCTGTGTATTGTTAAAGATGGAAGCTAAAGAGTGTTTGAGACAGTCAAAGACAACTGAACTAATGGCTGCATTATAATATCATCAAAAGCTATTACTATTACTTTATACGTATTACTTTATATGTGCATTTATTCACAAATCCTCATGAGGATCACACTCATGTATAAAACACCCGTCAGAAGAACGCGTGCTGATGAAACGTGTCGCTGATGATTCGCATGATGAAGCAGCTCTCGGTATCGTGAGCTAATTCAAGCTGCAATGAAAACATTTTCTCCCTGTGATTATTCATTAAACGGCATGAACGTCTCCCTTTGGAGGCTCTTATTAACGCAGATGGGGGGGATGTTTAATGTGCTAACATGTCAACACAATTAGCCATCAATATAGGACTGCATGGTTACCAAAGTGAGAGGCTGCTAAGGCTTATTAATATCTCCATTACTCAACAAAAGGACAATATTCCTCATGGGTGCTGTTAAATATCTAAAGGCTAAGCAGTGGCACAGTGGATGTCCAATATAATGATCTGAGGATAATTTCATGAAAGTTACCTGGGAAAGTTTCACGATATGAAGAGAATATCATAGGGGGCGGTTTACCGAGTGTGTGTGTTGCATCTATTACTGTCTGCCTCTTTCATGAGCGTTGATGTATTAGCTGCGAGACTGCTGTGATGTATAGCACATCAGAGAGTAAACAGCCAAGTTTGGTGATGAATGGTAGAGCTGAGCGATGGGTAATAACCACTACAGTGTGCCAGCGTGCATAAACGCGTGCACGTCTGCACGCACGCATACACACGGTGCACGCTGTCGCTGGTTTGCATGTGGAGTGATTTACTGCCACGTGAACACACATACACATATAAAGGTAAGGATGCACTGCACACACATACACACGCAACGTGCACAGATACTAAAGGAAGGTGATTTATTACACTGGGAAACACCAGCAGTCCCCTGTGACTTCCTATGTTTAGATTAATCAATTAAAGGACACACTTTAATTCAGATGTGTGCATGATATCAACACATAGTGAAGCAAGCATGTGAACGTGTGCATGATGTAGTGTAAAGCAACAGTTACAACGTAAGTGCTGTGGCATACTGGTGTGCTTTAAGGCACTGCAACATACGTTTAACTTTAATTCCTTTAACTGCATGTTTTATGCACTTGCGAGGTCAGATTTGCTTGGACTACATTTTCAAACATATCAAAACAGACACAAAATGATCATGAAAAAAAGATTCAAAACTCTCGGTGACGACGGCTCCTGGTTGCTGGTTGTCATAGTAACCGGGTAAATGCTGTCAAATCTCAGCTGTCAACAAGCTGTAAGTAGACTAAACCCAAGCTGCCTTGAATAAAAGTAGAGTACGCTGTCACTTTAAACATATGGTTTTTAAGTTTTCAATGACTGATGCTGTCATTTGTCTTGCATGAACAGGTTCATGAAGTACGAGTACTGTGGCTTCAGTCTGTTTGGGAACCACCGGTTACTTACCTTTGCACACTTTTTATGATTATGACACCAGCCCAAGGATCCATTATTCTGAGAAAGGACACAAAGAGAGAAGCTCTAATTAATAAATCAGAGCAGAGAAATACATTTTAATGCCCTAATTACAGGTTACCGTGCTGTCACAGCTCAGAGGCAGCCAATGTAATTACAGTTTGTCAAGAGAACGTCGCCGAGTTCCAGAGTTCACACTTTATGTAGCATTGTTATTTTTTTTCTGTTTCCAGACAAATTACTGTTTTTCCTCCAGTTTGTGGGACTTGATGTCCTTCATAGCTCCCCGCTCCGAGCCCGAGGCTCCTTGCTGAGAAATAATGAGTGCAGAGCCGGGATGACTTGTCAAGTCACATGAGACGGCGGTCCAAAAGACTTCCCTTTTCAATGTGACTTGAGAGGCAAACTGGTTTCCAGTGAGCACACCTGGTTTCTGATCTCTTGAATTTACACACATCAGTTTTTATTCCAGCGTTCAAAGACAAGATTCTCTCTGCAACAACTGCAGTAATGAGGTTGATGAAAGATTGGTTGTGTTTTTTAAATTGCAAAAAAACTAATTATGATGCAATTTGAACTCTGGTCTCCTGAGCAAATGTCTATCCACCACCTGTGCACTGGCTCTGAAAGCTGATCATATGGACAAACACTGTACTGTCTTTATTCCTGTGTTTACAGTGTAAGTAGGACTGAACATTTATTAGGTGTTTTAAATGTTTATTTCATTTTATGATTATTAATTAAAACTACTTGTTTGTTATTTGAACCATAATCAGAAAAGAACATTCAGGCCAAAGCGTCTCGGGATTACAGACGGCGGTGAGTGCTGGGGGGTTTTTCTGACAGAGTTGAGACCACATGGCTTCTCGAACACTGACATTTGCTCTGACAATAAATAAACAGTGGTATTGATGGAGAGCTGAGTTGAACGGACTCCTCTGGGGTTGTGTTTAGAAAAGTCAAAGATGCTCTTCTACTGAACTTCAAGACTAACTGAACCATGCAGCAAATCATTGCTCTGTGCTCAGAGGAGCTGCTCAGACAACACAGTGTCTGAAGTAGTGATAATGTAGGGATGTTGCGGCTGACTGGCTGATGTTCATATTGAACGGCCACACTCAAAGGTGGGCCGGTGGTCATAGAGAGGGAGGACGAGTCATTTCTATTATAATGTGGATGATGATACACTTTTGCACAGTCCAAGTAATTGTCCAGTGGGAGTTTAAGCAAGACAATCAAACCACGCCCATTTATTATCACCTGACACCTGGCCAATCACTGAAGTGAAGCTCGTCTCAAGGCAACGGCATTAGTTCATTCAGTATAGACACACAGGACAGTTGTTTAGGTTTTCCCCTTTTCCATCAAATTAGCTTCAAACTCTCTGTTTCCTTTGAAACGATTTATCCTGCGTGGAAAAATCAATGTTTCCCTCCGGGACTGTGCCATGCCAGGGGCTCCCGATGCCTAAAACTCTGCCTAGATTAATGACTGCAACTGTGTAGTATGCACAAATATAGAAATACGCATATATGAAGCTGCACATACACCTGCTCCACCATTCATTAGGCCATTAATCAGGCGTTTCATCAGCGCAGTTCTCCAACAAAGCAGCTGTCGTTCCGCACAGCTGCGGCTATTCATAACACCCATACCACTAATTCATCACGTGTACCTGTGAACCACCACTGCAGTAATATCTTAATTGTCATTATTAAATGTCAGAAGGATGATCAATGATAAAATCTATGACAGACTTTACAGAAGGATTCAAGATCAAATGCAAAGATCAACCAGGCCGATTAACCCCCTGAGCAACATTTTCAAGAAACGCAGCGTGGACTGCAAAACAACAACGCAATGCTTGACGCTGATAGACAACCAAGCACAAAAACAAAAAGTCAACAAAAGTCTACTCGTGTAATTTGCATTTCTATAGGTATGAGTGCAAATATCCAAATTACAGAGTATGCTTTGTGTGCTTTCATGCTTAACGTGCATCACGTGAACTGATTGCTAATTGGAATGTGCGTCACTTCCAGTCCAGGTTACCCCATTTTCTAATGAGCTACAGGCTAAAGCTAGCTGCTCAGTCTCACCTTCATCAAACCAATTCTGTCAATGGTGCATCACTTTAAATATCGCTGTTGCAAGGAATTGTGGGACAGCAACATCTCCTTTTCAGGTCCAGCGTATCTTCCGCTACTGGAGATACTCGTTCCTTAGCATTTGCATGCTGCTATCATGGCTGCAGCTGATACACTTGAGGGTCTTTTCATTCACTTCAGCCTCCAAAGCAAGGACTATTCAACCACAGCCCAAGATTTAAGGAGGCCCATGGCTGGCTGCCATCTTTGTTGTGTACAGCTACCATGGTTACAGGTGTCATGCTTGTCTGTTGGAAGATTTGTGGAGCGGGGATCTTCTAACCGTTCTTATCAAAAGGTCATCAACTTATATTTCTTCATAGTTTTCTTTGATTCTCTTGTGCAGGAGCTTTCACTATCACTGGGATCAGCTCAAATGACAATATGTGATTCCTATCAGCCCTGAAAAGCCTGATGGGAGCGTACCAAGAGATGATGGCCTGATCTTCTTGAGGCGTATTGATTGCGATGATCTGAAAGAGGATTGGGGGAAGGAGTGTGTGTGTGTGTGTGGTGGTGGGGGGGGGTGGGGGGGTGGGGGACACTTATCCCATCATTCAGAGGGTTGATGAGATGATCCCAGTCGTGACCTGACCCGGACAATCCCCGACCCCTCCCTACAGAGTCAATGAGGTCAATGTGAGTGCGTTTCACAGTTCGGTAGCCAATGATTTAAAATCGCTGCACAAAACCCATCACTGGCTCACTTCTCCACAACACTGGGTCCTGTTAGAGCAACAATGGAGCGTTGCACGTTTCTTATACTGCACATCTGAGGTGCAGTTTTGAAGACTTGGAGTTAGGACGTACAGGTACTACTCAGAAAATCAGAATATCCTGAAAAAGTGCATGTATTTCTGTAACTCAACTTTAAAGGTGAAATGTACATATTATATAGACAAATAGTATGCAAATCAATATATTTCAAGCTTTTATTTGTTTTGATTTTGCTGATTAGGACTTGCAGCTTCAGAAAACCTCAAATTCAAAAACTCAGAAAATTAGAATATTGCTTGAAATCATAATCATAATCAGCAAAATTACAACAAAAAATGCTTGAGATATCTCACTTTGCATGTAATGAGTCTATAAAATGTATTGGTTTCACCTTTTATGTTGGATTGCCTGAATAAAACAACTTTTACACGATATTCTAATTTTCCGAGTAGTACCTGTAGGAGGAGATAATTATCACGACAGCGCCACAGAAGCTTCCATGATTTGGTCTGATTTCTCCTTTTCTTTGTGGACTGGCCATCATTCTGTGCATGGATCATTGGTCTAAGTGTGTGTGCAAGAACACTGTCTCTATCAAGCCTGGAGCAAAAAAAATGGATTCACTACAACGCGCATGTGATTGTTTGAGTTTGTGCTGACAGAGGAGGGGATCTGTATGAGTTATATAATCAGGATAACAAACCTTATGCTCTGCTCCTGTTTGTCAAAAAGTTTTAATAAGGAGTTTTACCGCACACCAAGCACCTGAGCGAGTGAGTAAAAGAACTTTGGATCCTTGAAGATTCAAGAGTTATGTTAACTAAATGAGATGCAAACATTCAAATAAAAATTAATGAACAGTTTTTATTAGTATTATAAAGACTGAAAATCTAGTGTTGGTAGATGGTTGATATTTTACAGACTTAGACTCATTTGAAGTAAAATCAATTGATTATTGTTAAGACAAGAAGATTTAAACACTTTATTCATCACTCAAACATAAATATTAATATTTTTATGGCTACAAAATAATTTCGAAGCAGCCCTGTTACTATATAAAAACAAAATCACTACGATTAAACGACTTCACCGTCGGTTTACTTTACAAACATGTCGGTTCAGACCATGTGCGCCATCCGCGTCCTTACCTGCAACGGTGTGGAGAGCGTGGCTACACTGTGCAGACTGAGGCACCGCGACGCGCACCTCGCTCTGCCAACGCTCTCCGACCAGGACTCATCGTCATCAGGATCATCGCGCTGCTTCCTGGCGCAGACGCCGGAGCTGAAGATCAAAATAATCCACAGGGACAGGCTCATCGCGACACCGCTGCCCGTGGCCAGCATCGTCCTCGTGTCCAGGAGTGGGGCTGTGATCAAGAGGATGCGGTGGGGAGTAATCTGATAGAAGTCCACTTTAACTAGAAATATATAGCCAAGGGAGGAGCTATAAGATCTAGGCGTACACAGGGTCAGGACGCTGAGAGCATATAATCCCTCTCAGCAGAGCTGTCACTTCACCGAACCCTCTGCCTGTGCCACAGCACCCAATGTGATGTACAGCCAACACTTTGCAATATATTAAAAGTGGAAATCTGATAAAGCAGAGCAATGACTGAACAGAACATTTACTTTGCATTAGATATAGGTCTAATAAAACTAATATCACAGGTAATATACAAAACACTGGAAACCCTCTTTGGAGACTACTGAAGAAGAACTGATTATTTACTTCTTGAATAGATTTGAATTCATGAATTGATATTTGTATCTTTCTCATATTATTATTATATAAGTATATTTTGTGCATTATGTTATAATTGGATAAGTAAAACCAAATGTATGTTGCCTCCGAACAGGACATATGCTTAAATACAAACACATTATTTACCAATCAGCTGTCACTTAAACAAGTAATGCTGCTGTCCATTACATCTCTGAAGCCCTAACATTAGGTGGGCTTGCAATACACGTAAAAGACAAATGCCATTTTCATAAGGAATGGGAAACAGAGTGTTATTCCATGAACTTAAGTGTGTGTGTGTGTCTCATGCATGCGAGATGTAAAGTCTACAGGGCGATCTTGTGGCGTGTGGACGGACAGGAAGTGAGGAAAATAAAATATATTTCCTTCCTGGTGAATTTGACTCTGGGAGCTTGATAAGCTGAAAGTGTAAAGACTGACATTTTATAAACGTTCATGCAAAATGAGTTCTCATTTTCATTTTGTTATATTAGCTCTGTCTTCTAATTAGCCTAATTTGACAAGGCTAGGTTACGAGGTGAGAGAGCAGAACCCACATGCAGACATGGACAAGGTGCAAAAGATATTTTAACAATTTATTAATGGGCTTAGGCTCACGGATGGTCAAGGCAGGCAGGGTCGAAATCCAGGCAGTCAGTCCGAACAAGACATGGTAAGTAAAAATCCAAAAACCAAAAATGCAAAAACCAGAAATCCAAACTCAAAATGATCACACAGGGACAACACATGGAAACATGGCAGGGACATGGATACAAATAATAATAATAATAAAGCAGGAAATAACAAAACAAAACAACAACTCAAAACCACGACATAATTGAGTTATCTGATCTTAGTGTCCATTGAAGAAACCAGTGGACCTTTATGGACCATGTTTATCATGCATGTGCACGTGTTCCTGATATATTTTCCAAAGCAAACTATAAAACACGCAAAAAATCTGTTTTTATCAATTCTTACCTCTTGGTGTTCTTACTGCTGAAGGATTATATGAGGCAGGTTATCCAAACAGTCATATCCACAACAAATAACACGTGGTTCTTTCTCTTCTTCAGTTACTGCTTTTATTTCTACTTGAGTTCTTCATTTTTTTAAAGCAATATTACTTTCTCTTTTTTTTTAAACCTGTGATTAGATTACTTTGTAGTACAAACTGTCTCCCAAGGTCAGCAGTGAACACCTGTGCTCACAGCAAGCTTTAAGTGGGAGTATGATAATAGATTTGTTATGTGATTTTATTTTTATTTATTATTTTTTTGCATGAGGTGAAAACATAATGAGCATTTGCTCACTTTTTTATTTGGTCATCCAAAGCCTAGTTTTTTCAGCAATAACCATAATGGTGGTAATCGCCATGGTGGCAGGAACATGATCGGGGACTGCACTCTGCAGTAAGATTGAAAGTATTTATAAAAGTGCTTCCGTAGAATAAGCAAAGACCGTATTAATAATTCAAAACAGTAGCATCTGTTTTGCAGTAAGATCGGAGTTGTGGCACAGGGGCAAACACCTCACGCTGTTATTCTGTTGTATTCATGCAGAGGAAACATAAATGTTGGTGCCTCTGTGATTTTAAACACACAGGTGGAACTTTTTCTTGGAGAGCGAGAGCGTTTTCTCCTCAGCGCAGCCAATTTCAGAAGACGCAGCCCGATGTATGTTCCAGGGAATCCCAGCTGTAGTGCTCACTGGTAGCTGCAAAACAACAACAATTTTTATGGACTCCTCTATTAAAGTAACCACAACCATATCTCTCATAAGCAGTCAGGGCACCGCTGGTTTCCTTGCCCAGGGAAAGGAGAAAGTATGACGTGTCGGAAACTCTGAAGAGATCCTCCCTGTGCTGTCGGTTCTCTCACGCCTGGCACAAGGGGCCTCACTCGCGCTGCTCGAGCATCCTGCGGTGTTAACGAGATTCCTATTCTTCCCGACCGCACTGCATTTACAAACACGTACTCACCGTCAGTGAGTGTTGTGCTCTCCCTCAGGTTTTATAATACTATGTCTTTGGCCTAATGAGGCTTTGCAGCTGAGAGTTTTTACCTCTCTGATTCACACTCAGTCAGGTTCATTACACCTCTCCAAGTAAACCCCAGACTTGAAGCCAATGAGGTGCTCTCAGGAGGCAATAGAATTTCATGTGCTTGACCCAATTCAATGAATCTTTAACAGTATACCTGCTGGGTAAACTGACATGAAGCTCACAACCGCATCTCTGAAGCGCTCTCGGTTTTGTTTTTGCATCTGCTTGGGGTATTCCAAAAAATATGGCGGTAATGAAGTGAGAGTCTCCAGATCTTACGTGGAGGTGATGCTCTGGTGGTCCACCCACAACAGGAAGGAGAAAATCCCTGTGAGCTCCCCGCTGAGGGCTTGACTTACTGTTTCACAAATAAAAACAACACACTATGACAGCCTAATTGACTCATTGTGTTTGCAGTTGTGTGTGCCAGTTCACTGAGGCTACTGCTGGCCTTTTTTTCCCAAATGTCAAATACAGTTCAGTCAGGGAAGACACAAGTTAACTTGAATGCAGAGGATGGTGAAAACGTTGGTGTTGACCCCATCCTTTAAAAGATCTGTATGGACAGAGCCACGTAAACAGTAGCCAATCAGAGCCCTTGACAATAATGGTGCGGTGGTGAAGGGGCAGATCTTTGTCAATTAGTCTGAACTTTGCCCATCTGAAATGTCATCCCACCCTTCTTCACACGAAAGCTCAACTTCCTTCAAACTATGAGGGGATCTCCTGCGCTCAGCACTGTTTGGGTCATTCCACACATTTTCAGTGGGATTGAGGTCTGGACTCTGACTGGGCCATTCCAACACTTTGATTTTCCTTTTCTGAAGCCGCGGTCCACTTTGATGTGTGTTTCGGGGTCATTGTCGTGTTGGAATGTGAAATTCCTCCACTGTGTATCCTTTTTTTGTGCCAAAATATCTTTATATTTGGAGCTTTTCATTATCCTTCCATCTTGACAAGAGCTTCTGACCCAGCTGAATAGAAGCAGCCCCAAACCATGATGTTTCCACCACCATGCTTCACTTGGATGGTGAGCTGCATTGCCTTTGTTCCAAAAATCATTGAGAATTAAGGCTCAAGAGTTCAATCTTTGTCTCATCAGACCAGAGCACAGTTTCCTACATGGTTTGTGGTCATTTATGCATCTTTTGACAGCATTTTAACAGGTTTGACCATCACCTGTGAGAAGTTCCTGCAGTTCCTTCAGTGTTGCTGTTGGCCTCTTGGTTGCCTCCGTCTCAATAGCTTTGGAGGCTCGTCCTGATCTCTGCAGCATCTCTGAGGAGCCACATATTCTCTACTTACTGATATTAGTTTTTACAGCTCTCCATGCTTCATCCAAAGTCCTGCATATTCTCAACTGCTAAAGTTCAGTAATTTGATCTCATTTGTTTGTTTGTTATGAGGCTGACATTTAGATTGTCGGTATACCAACAAATACCAACATTGTTAGTATTTATGGATCAATTTATGGATCATATTGTTCAGGTTAAAGCTTCTCTGAAACGGAAAGAAGGCCCTTTCAGTGCCATCTAATACTGCAATGTCCCATCAAACATTGTGCATGAGCGGCAGGAGGACGCTAAGTAGTGCTTCTCTATGGCCATTTGCTAAGTAGTGCTTCTCTATCACCTGTCTGCCATATACTGCAGGCATCCTGCCATTAGGGTGTGATAGGTTGATGCTCATTGTTTCTCTCTGCTAACTCATCCTGAGCTAACTTGTTCTATTGCTTTGGATCCTTTTCAACCAAGACAAGAATACAATTAGGAAGAAACTGCACAATCCATAGAGAAATTGCAAATGATAATTCTGGTTTATCACTGCTTTGATTGGCAGTCTTGTGTATCATTCTTGTCAGGAGCACTAAGACTGCGCGAATCAAGGTACATGTTGATATCTGAATATTAAAAAAAAGTCTGGCATGTTGGGGAAAAATGAGTTCTTAGATATTTAGACGGGACGTTGAAGAGAAAACAAAGGTGATTAGTGAATAAAGAATTATCTACAACATTTCAGGTGTTTGTACCGCCACATAAAGTGATTTAGCTATGCTGGATAAAGTGTCGTTTTGTTTATGAGCTGTCAGAACATCAGACTTCACTGCTGCAATGACACCATGTTCGCTGATTTAAGCAGTTGAGTGACTGAGAACACTGTTATCCTGACAGAAATGATGGACAAAGCCATTAACAAAGGACCAGCGGTTCTACATTTCTCTTTAATGACAAGTGAATATCAGACAGGAGTCAATCCACATAAGTATCTGTGTTGTTATCTGCCAAAAACCTGCAGGAATCCAACTCTGCTGTGGGTTTTCCCATCACATGTTTTCCATTGCCTCAGTCAATCCTTGTGTGTGTCAGCTTGTCTTCCTCTCAGCATGTGTGCTGGTGGAATCCCGGTTTTCGTTGTGGGGTCTTTCAGATTCCACAAAGACAGCTGAATGGTATTTCCACACCGCTCCCAGGCACTTGTTACTGAAGGGATTCCCACTTAATGGGGTACACCTCATAAAGGAGGAGGTTGGCCATATCCCTGTAGTTTTACTGAGTGTGTGGTGGGGAAGACGGAGTCCACCTTCTGGGGTTTCCTACCGACAACAGTCCAGATGGAAGTTTGTTTGTAATGTACAATCACAGAAATACATTATTGTGGTTTCACATGAAGAAGCAGCTTCAGGTAATTATTTAGCATTGAACTAAATGTAATATCTTGGTTGAACATTGAAAGCTCCAACAACTATTTGTTCCCCCTTAGATGTCAGCAGTGGAGTTAGTAGGAGTGGAGTGGAAGTGTAAAATATCATTGAAATATCACCGTGAAGATGTTGCCAGGTTGCCCAACCATGCCTGACATAAGTGTCAACAAACAAAGCAACCTACCTTTGCAAGTGATTGTTCCCGCTGATCCTAAACACTGCAGGTCTAAGAGTGAACATTCAGCAGGCAAACCACAGTGTCAGCATGACTTAAGCATCATTTGCTGATCGTCAGGGCAGAGGTCATGCACCAAAATCTGTGCACACTCAAGCTTCATGTCAAGGATCAGCAGCAGCAGCTACGGCCCAGAGACTGAAACGGTAGTCTGAGCAGCAGTAAAGCTGCAGTGAGAAAGAAAGATTTGTATTGTGAATCGGTCCATCGCGGTCAGACTATCAACACCGAGCTCTACTGCAGCTCCACACCTGCCGTAATTGCTGGGTGTCTTCTTCTCCAAAGTGATACCCAGCCTGAGGACTTGCCGTTTTGCCACAGTGAAAGGAGTCCAGAGGACGTGCAGTGCACATCGCAGATGGAGCTTTACGTGGTTACGTAGCAGGTCTTCCAGGGAGTGATCCAAGCATGGCAGGAGTGCCAGAAGCAACTCTGACAGGATTGAAGATGGACCAGATTTTGAGGTCAGCTGTGAAAGACTAGGTTTTAGAGTGAGTTTTAATTTCATTATGTTTAGGGCTGATTACCATGTTTGAGTCAACAATGGCTGCACCATCACCTCCTTGGAGTCCCTCCAAGAATGTGAGTAACATTCAAACATATTCCGCTCAGGTATTAGTAAAACAGAATAAATCAATATCATATAATATTGTTATCATTTTGGTTCCCTTATAAACTCTGTCAGACATCAGATATGTTATGATATGGAGCACTTTGGGCATAGAGTGCATTCATACGGTCATGCACACATCAATGGAGCTGCCATCAGGAGCAATTCAGGGTTCAGGAGCCAGGGATCAAACCGTCAGTCTTCTGATAGATGGACGACCTGATCCACCTCTGAGCCACAGCTACCCAATAATAGACATACATCTCAAGCAGCATGAATGTTGTGAATGATCTTATGTTATACATCTATATAACCGTATTTGTCATTATTTTTGTTTATCTTCTACGTGTGGCCTGGAGTGGAGGTCTTGTGGCTCAGGTCCCACTTGGCACCACCTCACATTATTCAATTTGTCCTCCTGGATCCATGTCCTTCACCGTTATATTTTATCTGCACACACCATAAACAATGTCATCATAATCTGAACATTCTGTGATTTGTGATTTTGTAGGTCTGTTCTGTTTCCTTGTTTTTCTCCTGCTTAAACTGTTTTTCCTAACATGCATCCTGAGTCTAAGGACAGACAGTGTGCAGACTGTACAGCCCACCCACCCCTCAGGCAAATTGTGATTTGTGATTTTGGGCTATATAAATAAAATTTGATTTGATGTGCATCTCCCGCAGCCACATCCTCCACCTGCTCCCGGTGAACCCGGAGGCATTCACAGGCCAGATGGGATGTGTACTCCCTGCAGCTGTGCCCCGGGGGTCTTCTCTCTGGTCTGGTCTTGCCCTGAATACCTGCACAGAGAGGCATCCAGATCAGAAGTGAGATGCCGGTGGAGCTCAAGCTTATTCTTCATACCTTTGACCTGTCCTTATTAAAATCAGTGTGAATAAACAACATGTAACTCACAGACTAGCAGGGAATACTAAGCAATATGCAAACACTATTAACAATCATTTCTACAATTATGCAGTTTATGGGAGAAATTAGCATGCTACACTCTTTCCAGACCGTGTTTATAAACGGACAAAAGCATTCACACATACAGTACATGAATATGAAACTGTACTACAGAGGCATACCTCAACAACCCGACAATGAAAGGGGCATTATTATGTCATGGTTATCGTGGGGGCGCAAATAAAGCATTAATTAGACAGAGTGCAGCTCTGCATATCGGGGTCCACAGGTCTTGTGCTTCTGTGGCCACGAGGGAAACTCCCACAGCAGATCAGTCCCACGCAATAAAACAAGTGTGAATCTGGAATGAATACAGAATACTGACATATCAGTTTCCATTTACTGTGGCGTCTCTATCGCCAACAACTGGAAGAACTGCTTATATCTGAACCAGAGGTCAACTAGATGACCTCATATGTCATGAGTTAGGCTGAGTTGGTAATAGTCAGGAGTTGTTACATGACATAACAAGCAATCCCCTGATTGGCTAACTACATCCCAGCATCATATTCACACTAGGTGTCCAAACTATTTGCAGACATACATCACAATATTTAACACTTTAACACTGAGCATTGCAATGAAGGTCGTTAACTGTGTTTGTAGTTCGATGACTTCCAACAAATGCTGAACATTATAGTTAAAACTCACAAAACAAATGTGAAACATCACCATCTTCATCTAAAATCTGATTGTGGGGAGTTAGTTTGTGGATTTTAAACCTATTTTTATGTTTTGTGTTTAAATATTGTAATATATCTGCAGCTCACAGTCTGTTAGTCGTGTCAGTCACTCCTCAAAGCGTGCAGCCTTGCTGTGTGCAAGGGAACCGTTCTCAGAGTCACCACAACACCATCTTTCAAAAATGACTTCTATTAACTGCTAATTTCAAATGAACAGCAAATGAACTTTGAGGGACAGATAATGCCGGCCGGATTATATTTTTACCAACATAATGAGTAAACATTTTTAATGGGTATTTCAGCAGAGCTTCAAAACGTTGTGACGCTAAATTTCTCGGAGAACTGCTGACAGCATTTTTCATTTCTTTTTGTCAGGAGCCACTTCTGACGACGACAGCGCGACTAACACCTTTCATGTTTAACTTTCAGAAAGTCAAAGTGAAATAAAAAAAACACACGTTTTCCAATTTCCAGTTCTGTTCGTATTATTATACTGCAATCTCTTGATAATGAACACAAATATATGTCAAATATACTCCAGGTCTTGATTTCTGTTTATGAGCACGTTGAATGAAGTTGTAGTTGTGCTGCAGCGTGCTGCATCATACTGATGTGTGTAACTTTTATTTAGCTGTATCCAATCCAGAATTCGTAGATAGGCGTGAGGAATTGCTCATAATCCTCACGCAACCTGACAGAATATTTTCCAAAGAGTAATTTCAGCGTCCAGATGTGCAGAGCTGATTAAGATTTACCCTCTGCTGCTGCCGCTTGAGTGTCAAAGAGCTGCTGAGAAAAGTCTTGAACGTACTGTCAGAGAGAGAAAGATACAAAGAAGAGCACATCATCTTTATTTCTGTTCATCGTTATCTGTAACTGAAAAATGTATTGAATATTAATATGATCAGCTCGATGGATAATACATTATTAGACTGTTGGTGGGATGATTTGTCTTTGGTGTGTGACCCCTTGTCAGTCAACATGTGAGGAAGAAAGACAACAAAACTCACATATCACTCAGTTTTATTATTTGCCTTTGATTAATGCGGTGCCTGAAGCAACTGCTCCCTGCTCTGCATGGCGCTCTACTGCCGCCTAGTGTCACTAAGCAGTACTGATCCTGAATGGTCTCAGTTTGACTTCACATAAAAATGTTGCAATATGGTTTCGGCTGCACGCAAGCTCCATTTAAAGAGATGAGACTTTGATTTGCAAGGCGATGCTCAGATCACGTGGGCCCCCTGGTCTCTGCAGCTGCAAAGGGGCTCAGTTGCAGAGGTCGGTGCTGCAGCAGCTGGCGAATGCGCCGGGAGTTTTGATGTAGCCCTGACACACCGCCATGTTCATGCACTGACGGAACGAAACGTCTAGAATAGTAACAGAAAAGATGTGTGAAAAGTTAATTTGACTGTCAGTTGCAGTTAATTTCAGACAGCTGATGCCTCGGCTGATGATTTAAGGCAAACTTGAAAAATTGTGAAAGTCTCCTTTAACTGAGTCGGACCCCTGATGCAATAATCAGCAGACCCTTATTGAGACATACTGAAACAGGCTTGCAACAGGTATTTTCCATTCTTCGTACACATATTATGAATTATGAAACATGAATAACATTAAGAGCACATTAAAAAAACTAATCAACATCAGAGAACATCTTGATGTTTCTGGCGGCCACTCCAGCCCCCGTGACAGGACTTACTCAGCGGGCCTTGAAGAATTACAGCACCGCAGGCGTTAGATGATCCTGAACAGGTCTGGATGCTCGTGGGGGTGCAGAGGCTCCCACCCTTTGAGTAACAGAAGTTACACCTCAGTGCCTCACCTGGGAAAGACACACAAACACACATACACCGGAAGAGGAAGAGGTTTGTCCTCATGTTTATTTGTCTTGTTTTGTGAATAATAAAGATTAATAAAGCAGCCAGTGCGTTTTCATACATAAAACACACACATACCTTGACATAGGGTCAGCAGGAGAATGACTGCAAACACTGTAGCTCTCATTCTTAGTCTGCAAGTCAAAGAATATTCAAAAAGTTATTTAAAGGGAAAATCATGTTTGGTTGTGATCACAGCTGCTGCTTGTTGAAACAGCACGGCAGTCTGCAGTAGCTATAGTTTGCAGCATGAACCCATGTGTCATACAGCTCATACAGGCTGGGAAAGTCAAGAAGAGAATGAGGACAGGCTCTTTTTGCAGGTTGTTTATTTGTCAGCACAGAATATTGAATCACACACCTAATGGCAAAGATACTGTTTTAAAACAGTCAAATACTTAATAATGCGACATATACCACCCCACTTGAGTGTAAAATGTGGATCAATCCGCAACAATAGCTGAAAGTAGTTCTTGACCAATGCACTACTGACTATTAAAAGCAGATATTGAGATATTCAATAGTTAATCTCAAAAAGACCTTTTTCACAGTATTACAGCTCTAAAGCACTTATCTAGCTGTAAAGTTTGGGGATGGGTTGTTACCTTGTGCTCGGGTCCTCAGTCAGAAATGCGTCTCCCTGTGTTCACATGACATGCTGGTTTGCTAAACCCTGTTCCGTGTTTAAATACAGTTGTGCAATCAACCACAAGTACTTGCTCTGCGCCTTTCCCATCAAAATGTGACTGGTCAGGGCCGACTGCAACATAACGGACTTTCCAGCTGTCTTGCAAAAGAAGAATCAACAGGGAACGTAACGACTCATGACCCACTGACTAAGTTGCCTGGGAGCTTTCTCTAAATGAGTACTGTCTGTTCATTTAAATAGTTGATTTCAGATGATTTATTGAAGTGTAGAACTATACATTTTATGGTCTAATTAAAGAAGTTACATCGTATCACTGTGTTTAAATTCAAGCCAACCCTCTCAGTCTGTATAAAGTGACCTCTTGCAGAGGCATGTCTCCCATGTTGCTTGTGCATTTTCACCTCTCAGGCGTCTCAGGGAGGGAATCTAACACAAATCAACTGAGCTGTGTGCAGTTTCATTTGCGCCTCCATCATGGCACACGGCAGACACACAGCACATTGTAAAACAACTTTCTTTGTAACAGCACAACCGCTGGATTTGGCTGTGGCGTCTTCTTCCTCCTCTCCTAAATAAAATTAATTCTTTGACTCAGTTGATGAGGTCCAGAGGACATCCCAGCACACACTGAAGATAGGGCTTCACAAGGTTACAGGGAGCAATCAAAGCATGGCAGGAGAGCTAGGAATGGTGTGTCACTGCACAAGCTAACAACCCTGAAGGTAATGTACTGGTTTTACTTGGTCTGGGAGCACGTAGAGGACATTTTGCTACAGGTTTGATGGAGTTCATATTGTTCAGCGTCATTGTAGCAGCAGGGATGGAAGCATCTGAAAGTCTAGAACATTCAGAATGCAGAGTTACCTGTTGTTCCAAGAGTCCACAAAAATAGAATGGAATGCAGAGCCTTCAGCTACCAAGCTCCTCTCCCTGTGGAACCAGCTCGCAAGTCTGGCTTCAGGGGCAGACACCCTCTTCATGTTTAAGAGTAGTCCTAAACCCCTCCTGTTTGATAAAGCTTACCAAAGCCTGGCTCAGGTGAGCTCAGCTGAGCCCTTAGCCCTTAGTCATGCCGCTAAAGGCCTAGACTGCAGGGAGACTTCCCATGATGCACTGAGCTCCCCTCTCCTCCTCCTCATACAATTAATGAGCTCTACTGGCCCAACACTGCCCTCCCAAAGTGTTGTGCTCTCTCCTCTGTCAGATAGATAGATAGATAGATGATAGATAGATAGATGATAGATAGATGATAGATAGATAGACAGACAGACAGACACTCTTGCAACGTTGCCATTCAAAGACACAGACAATACAGAACCAAGGTCGTAGTAGTTCTGGCTGATGTTGCAGAGCTTCCTGAGCAATTTCTCCTGGGGTGTTAAAGCAAGCAATGTGAAGTAAGATTAGTTAGCATCTGTAGCTTGAATGCAAACTGGGTCAGTCTCTCTACAACCAGCCAGAAAGGGATCAAACTAAATTTGAATACATCCGACGGAGGGTTCATGAAATGGGCTTTGGAGTTGCTGTGAATATGAATGAAATCATTAAGGCTGTCAGAGAGAAGCTCTCCTGTCACACACCAAGTCTTGCTCTGAGAGTTGGACATTCGCTCAGTAATGTGGGTGACATCATTCTCTGCATGGTGTGCAGTGGAGGACGGAGTGATGATAAAACCAGCAGAGCGATTTGTGAAAAATTAACAGAACTTCTCTCACACCGCGCAATCAGGTTCAACATCACCTGCCGCACCATTCACAGAGCATGTGCAGCTTTTCCATCACCCACCTGGGAGGGAGATCAGCTGATGTTGCTGAAAACACGACAAAACAAGATTCCACAGATGTTTGTGGGGCTTGTCAGACTAATTCTTGCTCTTATCTTCAGACGTCATGGAGGAAACCCACTTCAAGAAAGGAAATTCAAGAACAGAGAGCAGACCGAGTTCCATGAGGACATTATTGTTTGCCACTCACTGCTAGAGCAAAAGCTGGCCAGCCACTTCATTGCAGCAGAAAATTGGAAAGAGAGAGTGACAAATTGCTGTTTTGTTAGACCCTGAGGTTGTCATTGCAGCATCACATCTTGCAGCCAGGAGACGCATCGAAACACGGCGGAGTCAACCCTTTACTATTTGTAGGGCCACATCGCTTCTCCACTAGCTGCAAAGGCTGCAGCAGCTCACTGAGGGTAAAGAATCTGGAATACACACATACACATCCTAACAAACATGAAGAATTACGAGCTGGTCCAACCAGTTGACTTCTTAGACACCGGCATTCAGTGTCCACAGAGCCCTTGTTGGCTACCAGCAATAGAAAAAAGGATCCCTTGCAAAAGTTTGATGAAAATCACTTGAGGATAATATTAAAAGGATGTGTCCAGTTTATTGTTAATATCTGAGTTGGTGAATTAAAGGTTTAATGTGTCCACTGAACAATGGAAAGATAGGTCAAGATGGTTTTGGTAACTTAAAATATGCTTCTGTTGAGTTTTATTCAATTGTGTTAACCTACATGTTTAAAATAGCTCTTACATCTGGAGTCTGGTTGGTCTGAAGTGACCACTATAACTGTTTCTGGATGAAAACAAAAAAAGGTTCTTGCTCTTGAACCAAAAGGTCACTGGGGATTCTTTTACATAATGTTGTGAAACACCTAAACTCACAATTTTGTCCTGTCAGTTGCAAAAAATAAAAAAATAATTTAAAAAAAATTCAGCAAACACGCTTTAATCAGGGCTCCATTGCCCTGGAGGACATCTGCTTGCTGCAGCGCTCTCATCCAACACTGTATTCTTTTCAAAAACTGTCCTTTCCATTAGTCACAATAACATGGGGAAAAGATCAAAAAATAAAGTTTATGCTTGTAATTTTGATAAAAACATACTCAATCCATGCATGCTACATTAAGTGTCTTGAGTTATTTTAAGAAAGTTTGAATTTATATCGTATTTAAACGTACAACGGTCTTCATCTTAATAAGCAAAACATCTCCCTGTGATTGGCAGAGGTCAAACCCAGAAAATCTGCAAAAAGGCTGTGTGAAAGTAAAAATGAAGTGCCAAACAAAATGTGAGTGTTGGCATCATTAGTGGGCTCGTTACACTTTTTGAAGAAAAAGATCTTGTCAAAAGAAAAGGGGCTTCTGATCATTTGAGACTGGGACAGAACTGGTTTAACAAGTTAATGCTTGCTGGGTCTGATAATCACAAGGCAATCAGTCTCACTGGTTTATACCGTTACACAGAGAAGGATCTACTTTTTGGGTGACAGGCAGATCTTTTGACTATTTCCTTTGATACTTCAAGATGCTTCATTTTAAATCACCAACTGCAGCTAGGCAATAAAGTCACCAGGTGTCCTCCAAAGTTTTTCGTTCAGGCCATGAACCAAGTTCCAGTTGGTGGGTCGGCAGTGAGCTGGTCCTCCCAGTCAACCTTAACTGGGAAAAACCAGTTTTCCCTACACTGTTGGACCAGTTCCTGGTACTTAGTAGCTTTCCTCTCCACAACTTCTTCACATTATTCCTGCCACAAGACCATCAGTTCAATCAGGATGACGATGTCAGGCCTCATCACTCTCAGGATGTCATCACTGTCCTGCACTTTGTCACCTCTTCAATACGCTGTTTTGGCTTCTTTTGCTGCACGTTGTGTTGTATCATTTTGCAGATATTAAGCTGGCAGGAGAAGGCAAAGACACAAGCAAAAGTCACTGGTGCAAAGAGAAAACAGTTTGAGCACTCTGAACACACTGAGAAAAGGCTGGAAGACTTAGTGGGAAACAGGAAAAAAAGAAAGCGCACAGACTAAAATTGACAAGGGAGGAACAGGTAACAAGGAACAGGTGGAAACAATCAGGGCGGAGAAGGTAATCACGCAGATGGAGCACACACAGGAGGGGGAGGTGAGTACTGTAACGAGACACAAGGTGAGTCAAAGGAAAACAAAACTGGAAATAATGACTGAACGAATAAACACACAAACTTGATCCACTCAGAGGCTCAGGGTATGGATCAAACATTGGGGATCATGCCCTGTGCAATCTAGCTGAGGAAATTCAATCGAATTAGTGAATTCCTTAAATAATATGGAATTCCTTTAAAACAAATCAAGGAATAACACTCTCTTACTTCCTAAGTAAGTTTGACTTAAAGCCTGTATCACAGCAGTTTTTTGCCCAGTTCAGCATGTTAAGATCTGAGACCACTGGAGAGAGAGAGATCACTCTGATTGGCTGTAGCTTAGCACCCATCGAGACTTTTACCCATGATATCAGCCAGTGCAGTTTCTAATGTTCCTAATCTCCTACCATCTGCGGTGAGTGTAGAGGATACAATAAGGGTGTTGGCATCTCTTCCTGGGCCCAGCATGATGGTTTGAAAGTCATACAACAATGCACAATAATGAACTTAAATTGACATGGTTATGTGTTTACAGTATGTTGTCAAGCCTGTGTCTGTGTGAATCACAGACAGAATATGAATCACTTGGCTTAATACACCACCTAGAACACCTAAATATGTCCAAATACGCCTCAAGTATTGTGTGACCAGCAGGTGCATGCTAGGTCTCACTAAATGCTAAAATGTTCACTGGCACAAAAGACTGAAGTTTGACAAACTAAGCAGGCAGCTTTTCCTGTTGAAGGCTGCAAGCTGGAACAACAGAAAAGCACTAAAATAGGTAAACAATGCAAATGCAAACAATGCAGCCGCTGAAGCAAATTATTAATTCCTTGATATTAAGTCAGCTGTGGGTCAGAGGTAGAGCGGGTCACTCATTAATCATAGGATTGGTGGTTTGATCCCTGGCTCCTTCAGATTGCCTGCTGATATGTAGTGTAAAGCTCCTTGAGTGGTCAGACAGCCAGAGAAGTACAGTCCATTTACCATCAGAAACATGTGTAATATGTTTTTATTGTTCACTTTTTGGCCATTTATTATTATTATTATTATTACAAAGTTTCTTTTAATAACTCCATCCTTGCTATTTCTGCTGTATAAGCCAAAACGACAATGTTTTACATCCATGACTGACTGTAAATCCTGGAAAGTACTCGAATTTATACTGGATTATAGGTGTCTACAATCTCAGTGTGGGGAATTTCCCCCATGTCAGATTAATAAAGGAAATCTTATCTTAATAAATTTAGAATGAATTTATAATGGGCCATTGGTTTATTATACTCATTAATTGTTTGCAAATTACTCCATCATAGCAGGCAGAGAACAAGACAAGAACATGTCCCTAGAAAGCAGGAGCTGCTGCAGGAGGCCACAGCAGCAGCACTTGAACTGCTTTGATCAGGAGCTCAGTGAACCATCTAGTGGTCTCAGCTAGAAATGGTTGCATAGGTTTAAATATCTAGATTTTTATAGTTTTATGCTGGAGAGTCTCATTTGCGGCATGATTTAGATCATTGGCCTGCTGGAAGCTTCGTCTGCGCTTCATCGTCACCTTGCTGGTGGATTGCAGATGATTCTTCTCTTGTGAGGAGCTCCTGTGAGTGTTCGTTTAACGAGGAAGTGATGTTTCTTCCAGGAAGTTGAGAAATCCATCAGTAACCAGTGGCACTGCTACGTTGCTTAACAATGATGTTGCAAAGGTCTTATGAAAGCTCTTTGCCTCCACCTGTCATGAGGTGCTTAATGCATCACATCTTGAGCACTCAGAGATGCTTTCAAAGAATAAACATACTAACCCACCATCATGCACTAACCCAGCTGATTCTAATTATAATTAGCACAGGTTGGAGGTGTATTCAGCTGATTCAGCTGTTTTTCCTACAGTGTTCAAATCATCTGTGTGGCTTAATACCAATATTAAGTTAGCTGCAGAGACTTCTTGCCAACACGTCCTTAATCTGAAAACTATAATCTGTCTCTGCAGACAAAAGCATGAAAGGCAACAGTCTCCAAGCTTGTATAGATATTGTATGGAAGCACAAATTGATCAATCTTATTTGGTGCCTTGCATTGGATAAGATTACTTTATGGAGATTGCAGCCTCCAACTGAACCATAAGCAGCCTGTGGTGCCCATTAAAAGTTACAATGCCTTGTCCTATGCCGAGATACAGTAACGCTAAACCTGACCATCTCTCAAAGTGACTTTTTACTGCATTGCTGTGCATTCCACTCATGTGTGTGCCTGCACCTCTCAAACCCCAATACTCAGCCAGAGAACAGCAGAACCTTTATCTGTTCTGTCCGTGCTCTGGATGTGGAGCTGCCTGGAGCTCTGACGTCCTGCAGCATCAACACACCAGCAGCTTCCTCACTGTTGCTGCTGCTGATCAGGTGAAGTGATGTTCTTTGACCTTGCAAACTTCCAATTGAAAACTGTACTTCCTGTGTGTACTTTCAATAAAAAGCAAATGTTTGGTTTAACTGATGTCGTCTGCAGATGTGAGAATACCTTTCATAAAGAATATGACAAGGAGGTGAAAGGTGCATATGTGGGAGTGAAGTGTGCAGAGACGTCCTTGCATGGCGTCACTGACACAGGTGCTGATGGTCAGTCATTAACAGTGCACGCAGGCTTTCATTCACCATAAGTTTATTGTTTGCACACACTGATATTACATTATTTTACTATTATATCATACATATGTAAGACTGAGATCCACAACATATCAAAAGTAAAGGATGAAAAAAGTGTTAAGAAAATAAGACTAAATATCAATAAATCAGCATTAAAACCAAATCATTTCTCCCACAGAGAAATATTGTTCACTGTCACCATGACAACAGTTACAGTACAAAGATCCATAGATTTAGACAGGGCTGTAATCAATCAGCAGAGCTGAGGAGAAACAGTGTTATAGAAGGTAAACAGAAACTCTACTTGGTTGAAATTGCTGTGAAAATGTAGAGACACATTAAAACTGACTGACAGCTCGTCAGGTTATAAAGTAGAGAGAGAATTTGCTTGTGCAACGTTTTCAGAAACAGCAGATGATTCTGGTTGTGTAAGGATGGTGACTATTTCAATTTATTTCAATTGGAAATTACTTGGTTGACTGGACATATGTAACCTTAAAATAAAAAAACAAAATCAGAAATATTGGAGTGATTTGAAATTTCTACGGTGCTCTGTAAATGATGACGCACTGAGGACTGGAAGATTGGAATTTTGAAAAATAAAATAAAGTCAATAACTTGATTTTTTTAATTGATTTTTAAATTTAGTTTCCAAATTTTAACCTTTTAAAGTTTTTTTTGTAGTATAGAATGTTGAAATGAACTGCAAGAACTGAAATTTTAATGAAAGTGATGAAAATCCTCTTCTGCTGGGTGCATTTCATATTCATGAGGTTGCATTTCTCAAGCCTGTGATCATCCGTTACAGCTGAGCTGCGTTCAACTAGCTGCGTCTGCTGCCTGCTGACATGCCATGTCCAACATACAAACACCTAAGCTTCGTTGAACGCACCTCGCATTGTTTTAATCTATGGCAGAGTGGGCACACTGGCACTTTGATGGCTAATCACATGATCACTTGGGGGAAACAAATAAGGCACAAGCATGCACACGCGCACGCACGTACACACACACACACACAAACTAATAACTCTATGTCCAAGATGTTTCTCATGAGGTAAGAAGAGTGGCCTTGGATTCATCTTATTTTTGTTTTTTGTTTATCAGTGAGGGAACAGCACAACTCTGACAACCTAAATAAACCTTTTTTCATCATTTGGTCAAATAATTTAAAAAAAAAAAAAAACACAAAAATTGAAGTTACCATGTTTTCACACTCACACACACACCTCAAGGAGCCCTAGTTTTTAATGTTTTAATTATATATTTAAAGCCCAACAGCTAGACATGTGTTGTCTATTTAGATGTGCTGGGTCCAGCTGAGTTATCATTTGTACACAAACACACATACACACGACCATATACACACCATGGCATGACTGAGTTACAACAGGTAAACTTTTTTTTTGTTTTTGTTTTTTGTTTTTTTTTTTTGCTTTCAGCTTCAGTCAAACCGAATCTGCTTTTGGTGCTTTTCAGTCACATCGTATTAAGAATCGTAGCAACATTACAACAGTTTACCTGCCGATGGTATTTTGGCCGTAGAGGAAATCAAAGGAAACTGATCTGTTAGCATAGTTTGGCTAGCAGCCTTGACTGCGTGACTACAGGAAGGAGACACAACTCACTGAGCTGCTGAACTCAAAATAACCAGTTTTTAACTAATGATTCTTGATTTTTACTGAGGACACAAGGCATCAGATGAGCTAAATATAAGAAAGGTTTTTGAAATTAAGGCTTTGGAAAGTAAAAAAATAAAGCTTGATGACACACCAGAATACAGACAACGATAACTGCAGAAATACTATTTGGCCTCAAATTGCAGGTGATCAATACGTGAAAGAACATGTAGTGGAGAAACTCTGCAAGCCGATTCTATTAACAGCTCTTCTCTTTAAGTTGGGCTCCCGGGATGCTCTTAGCGTGGACAGGTGATGCTACACTGGGACGACGTGGAGCTCTAACAACAGGGACACACACTATCACCAGCACCGGCCTGCCTGCGACCCCTAACGCTGCCCTGTGGATCACCACTGTATCTCCAACCTTTTGGCCACGAAGGACATCTATCTGAACTGCAAAATAACCAGGAAACATTAACAAACTATTGGAAGCAAAATTCAGTTCCTATCAGTTTTACCCTGCAGCCCCATGCAGGGTCCCATCCTTCCAGTTGTGAGCCAAGCTATATTTACATACATGCAGCATGCAGTGAAACATTCAGCTAGCAGAGGCTGGATAAACACGCCTGCAGAGTCATGTCACGCTTTTGTCTGCTGGCCACTCAGCGGTGACAAACGGCCTTTTCTCCCGCTCGAGCCTCCTGATTGGCTGCTGTCTGATTCAGCTGTTGGGCAGGAAAGTACAGAGCTGATTGGCCATCTTTGCACTTCAGAGGATGGCAAGTTACTCCAAGCCAGAGAGCTCCAGCCTGACTCAACTGTGACCTGTGACAGGTGGATCTTCTGTATAGCTGCACAGAGTTTAGATCATCACTATCACACCGGAGGACCCATAAAGGCAAGACTGACACCTGAAAACCAACACACAACTTGGACACACTCCATTAGTGGCATAACTCAACTAAAGATAAAATAAGAAAATTACAACACTTTAACTTGTTTTAAAGGGTTGTTCTGTGCTATTTTTGAGGAGGAATCAACATAAATAAACAGGACTTTGCAGCCCTCTGTGAAGGATTGGCCTTGAGCTGGAGCATTTTCATCTTTACACTGTGAAAATAAGGACTTCAGGTTGATTTTGGTGAGGGCGTGAATAAAAAACTATATACAAAGAAATTTCAGGAACAGAAGAGCATCCGCCTCGAGCTCAGAGGAGGTGTGGACACTGACGAGCTGGACAGCAACGTGGACGACTCTGAGGAGGAGACCATTGAGTTTTTTTATCAACAAAGAAATCATTCCCCTTGGAGATCCATCAGTCAACAAAAAGAGTCAACAAAAAGAAAACAAAGGCTAGAGTCAGAGCTAACAGGCAGCTAGCTAGCTAGGTTCCTACTGCAACTTTAACTCCAACAATGAACTTCCCACAGTATGCTAACATAACGTAGCTCCCCTACTAGGATAACTATGGTGTGTGCAGGATGGAATAAGTTATAGTCCTACAGAAACTTAATTACCTCTTCTTACAGGGCACAGGTTTGCACCACAACACAAACAGAACAACCCAAAACACAAAGCGCAGTGATGCGGCACAGCTAAAGACGGTGGCTTTAGCTAACGACAACAAATTCTAAGTACCCAAACAGGAACTACGCTAACTCACACACCACTGTCATCTTGCCCGTGAGCACCCTCTCTAGCCTCCTCACACAAATGTACAATGAGCAAGAATGCAAAGATAAAGACGCAACACTGGATGTGCGGCAGCTAGGCTAATGGCTTGAAAATTCTTCATCACTCAGAAATCAGTGGGTGCTGGAGCCAGCGAGTTGCTGTTTTGGTGTTGCTGTGGTCCCATTCTGTGATGAACACTGACTAGAGTCAAACCAGCAAAGTCCATGTCTCTAAGCAGCGCACGGACAGCACGGACACATGGACAGCAGTTACGTTGTTGCTCTTCTTGACCCACGTACAGCCGCCGTCAACGGTCCTCAATACAGTTTTTCACGTTTAAAGCCTAAAACAGGACCCGGTGAAACAACCGCAGCAAAGTGGAACTGCTGGGACTGATGACTGGAGAAAGTGTACATGAATGTGGCGAGTATGACATGACACAATGTGTGTTTTTGCACTAACGGACATTGTGCTGTGAAACTTGCACATCATGCTGGATTCATCTAACCAGGCACAAAGGGAAGTGCATGCGCCGACCGGGGTTCATCGTTCTCTCTGACAAGCTGAACTGCTCCTGCAGCTGCCTTTGTTTCCTGTATTTGCGCCACTGAATGTTAAACTTGACTGTGTGGAGTAGTGTTACCTATTTGTCCCGTACCATTTGAAAAAAAACAAAAACAACAACAACACACACAATGCTACTTGGATGAACTACGATAAGATGCCAGAATCACAGTTACTTTAAAGAGTTCCATCAGTTAGAGTCTTGTGACAGGGGTAAGTCTGGAAGTCCTGTGATAATATTATTAATACAATATTTAGGTCAAATATAGCGAGCAGAGAGCTCTACAGGATCATACATACACTATCAGGATATAGCACAGACTCCTCAGTCTGACACCCAAACCAGGTCCAGGACTCATTTCATCCACATGCACAGCTGCGTTTGAGCCCTAACACTTAACGATCGGCTCCTATTCTACTTTAATTACAGCATTTCATCGATTGTCAACGTTTGGTACCAAGTTCACCATTTGTTAGTTCACCTGAGACTTTCACGGAGGTGCGAACTCGCACCCTCCGTTTTCTTCATCTCTCCTCTCTTGGGATCATAAATCTAGAGGGGATGTTTGGTAACTGCACTAATTTATTAATTGTAAATATTTATTACTTATTATCTCCTTTCTCTCTCTCTCTCTCTGTCTTTCTGTGAAAGCTGGAGGCCATTTTTTTTTCTTTTTTGGCACGATATAGAAAACAGAGAGACAGACTGACAACAGCACGGTACAGCTACACAGAGAAAGACTGGGGACATCTGAGTCCAACTGCTGTTAACCTCCCTATAGAGATCAAACGGTCAGACTGTGTTTAGGCAGAGCCTGAAACACACGTGAATACAGGTGTGAACACATGCAGGTGGGACTGGAATTTGCAGGTGTAGGCTGGGTTTAACTGTGTGGCGGAGGAGAGACAGAAGTTGAGTTTGAATGTTTTGCAGCCGGTGGTTGCGTGAGACTAACCGTGCATTCACACTGGGACTAACATGATCGATACTACTGGTACTGCATACTCCCTGATTATGTTAGAGCACATTATAGCGCACTAAAGGCAACATCAAAGCAGCATGAATAGCAGGCAGCTTTCGACATTGCCTCTGACAACAGGGGTTAAATCAGCGCCTTTGGTCTGTGACCCAGTGTGAATGGAAGGTTAATCAACTACTTATCAGCTGTTGAATCTTGTGCTGTAAGGGTTACTCGGCTGCAGTCAACTGGAAGAACCAATCCAAGCCACTGGACACAACAACACAACACCACTGATGGGCCAATCAGAATGTGAAGAGTGGTCGGACAGTGAATAAAATGTTATTGGTCCGCCGGATCTTTTTAAATGTGTCATGTTTTAATGGAAAGGAAGCTGGTTTGTCTAAGTACTGTCGGTAGAGAAGGGAGTGCCCTGATGAAGCTCCTGATTGGTCAGCAGCAGGGATGATCTAAAGACTAAATGCTGTATAAGGGCTGCGGGCGGGTCTCAGTGGTACAGAGAGAGGGCAGGGTATGGGATAGGGATTTAAGTAAAGACCAGATGCTGCTGGTCCAGCAGGGTTCTGGTGAAGTTGTTGATTGGCCCAATAGCGCTGAGTGACATGGCATTATCCCGCCCCCAGAGCAGGTTTGGACCAAACACCACAGCCAGGTTACTGTTGGTCATCTTATTCACCTCACTGTTGGCTGATACCTACACACACACACAGAGAAAGGTTACCGTTAGCAACAGACCGGCTGATCTGGAATGTAACAAGTGGCCCGGGCAGCGCGTCAGCCGTACCTGCGCCAGGAATGTGATGAGGTATCGCAGTGATGCGTAGTTCTCCTCTGGCAGCGACTCCACCAGCGTCTTCATAGCAGTCACCTGGCTGTCACTGGGTACAGCTGGAACCCACCAAACACAAACACCACAGTCAATGAGAGCTCAATTAAGTACAGACACCGTAGATTCAGCAGTTAACCAGTGCTTTTCACATGCACTGAGAACTGCATACTGGGAGAGGTTACACATAATGACAGGCGCACGGCACATGACATTTGGATCAGATGTCAATACTCTTATTGTACAATTGCACGGGAATGCATGTTAAATCTGCACCAAGCCTCAAAGAACAAGAGGGTTGAAGGGGCTTTTCAGTCCTGCAGGTGATGGAGACAGCAAATACGCACCCCGGAGTGTGTCTTTGACCCATCAGGCCAAGAAATTTTTTAGTCACTGAAGATCAGCTACTGAAGGACTTTTTAATGAGTTACGTGGATCCATAGAAATGAAAGTTTGTCTCCAATTCCCTGTCCCAATTATGAAAACTAGGTGTCTTGGCTTTTAGAACATCTGCTGTTCAAGGTGTTTAAGTAATTGGATTACGGCGGAAAGCCCACTGTCAGTCGGGACCTGTGGCGCATTGAGACACGTTAAAAATGAATATAACAAATTTGATTTGATCCAAATAGTTGATGTGAAACGAAAAAATTACACATGGCTTTTAAGATGTTGTGTCAGAGATACTGTGAGGTGTTGTGTCTATTCTACAGAAGAATGATAACATAAATATGAAACAGCACTGATCTTTCTGAACGTACACGTGAAGTTGACAATGTCGTTGTAGAGCTGGTAGGTCAACAGAGGCTCAGGCAGCTCCCTGAGGAACGTTTTCAGGATCACAGCAGCCAAGTGGACGTCCTCCATCTCTCTGAAATTCACCGTCTCACCTGCAAAATGCACACACACACACACACACACACACACACGACAAGAACAGAAATGTTTAGATGTAAAATGTAATTGATATGATAAAATATGCCTGAACATATGGAAGTAATCTGTTCTGACACATCACTACACCATAGTTTGAAACATCTTAATACCGGTTATGTGCTTACATATGTATCCCTGGAAACTATCAATCTTGTCTGTGATTGGTCCTTCTCAGAACTTGAGGCGTAATATTAACATTTTAAATCCTAAATCTCACTGGCATCAGTCTTTTTTAGCTCAGGGTGGTGCCATAAGCCTGTGAGCTGATCAGGAAGTCCAGGATGGGATCTGTAAAGGTCTCGCATTACCGGACAACCTGGGCTGAACCTCCAACCAGAGAACTGTCCTGCAGCTCTTGCAGCCAAGCTTGACTCGTTAAATACACTATAAACCAGTAACCATAGTGACTTCTATAGTGAAGAAAGAGAAGAGCTCCTGTCAGGATGGTGATTCAGGTCATCAACATTATTGGAACATTTGAAGTATAATAAGCAGGACTGTGCAGTTTTAATAGTACAGCTACCCAGAGGAGTCTCTGGCTTCTGGGTGAAGACATGCTGTGTTAAAGTTATAGTTAAGACCTTTGTCTCCCTCTTCTGGCAGCAACAGTAATTACATGAACACTGTGCTTTGTAGTTACAGTTGCTCGCTTCTTTGGCTCTGGCAAACTAATCTCTGCTGGCTGATGCCATCTCTGCCGGTGCACCAGATATTTGCTAAAATGTTGGCTGAAGGTCATCAAAGGACCTTTCTATTTCCTGTGTAGGAGGTTAAATGACAAAGCCATGGAGATAGAGCCTCTGTGTGTGGCTGTTTGAAGTTCTATTCCCGTTGAGCCTACCTGAGTTGTACTTGAGCTGGACCTCCTTCACCAGAGTCACATTGGCAGACCGTCTGAAGATCCCCTCAATCTCCAAACCTGCCACACACACACACGACAAAACAACAACAAGGCAGTCTTTACTGAGAGAACTTACTGAGGGCACTGCAGTCAAGGTTCATTAGTGCATTATGTTGCTTCTGCCTCTATAAGAAAACAGTTACCTTGCTCTGAGAGGAAGCTAATGGTGTCTCTCATCACCACAGGAATGCAGTCGCCATCTGGGCTCCTCTGTCTGAGCCTGACACAGTGTGTTTGGGATAACAAGCTGAGACCACGGGTTTCTTACACAGTGAGCATCATTAGAAGTTGCCTGTGCTTTTATCATGTCTAACCTACATGCCTTTTAACAGCTGGATTAAATGTTTCTGGTCAGAACAGGGGTGATTTGAGTTGACTTACAATGAGAGTGGCACCCCAAACACCTGGTTAGGGAGGGGAGGGCTGCGAGGAGGAGACATGGGAGGCTGAGCAGCTGGTTTCACCGATGCCCTCAACTTGTTGTCGTACCTGACACGCAAACAATGAGAATTAACTGCTTTTCTAACAGGACCCAGAGAAATGTGTTAAAACACACACACGCGAGTGTGCAAACTGACGGTAGAATGCAGCAGGAAAATCAAATGCAAATATCATTCGTGTATTATTTCAAAGTGGATTTCAGAACAAAATCCGGAGTCTCAAATTAGCTCTTACTCTTTGACACGGGCGGGGATGAGCAGCTGCTCGCACTTCACCACATCCTCCAGCTCACTCAGGTAGCTCACATAGTTGATCTTCCTGCCAAACTTAAAACTACAAAGAGAGAGACAGAGAGAGAGAGAGAGAGAGAGCGAGAGAGAGAGCGAGAGAGAGAGAGACAAGATCAGCTTCACAGTATCATCAGTAACGATCACATGGGCCTTGCTCAGGGGTTATACAGGGATGAGAAGAGAGGCATGCTAACTTTAGCTTTAACTGCTATCTGGACATGTTTGCCAGTGCTGTTGTAGTTTCATATAGTTACCACTAGATGTTACCAGGTCCACATTGTAATGATTTCATCAGTGAATTGTGTTGGCCCAAGTGTTCTGAAGTTAACGCTGCTCATAGGCTCAGAGCTTCCTCATAGTAACTGTCTGAAGCCATGGACACTCAGATATCTGGTTACAGCGACAGAGGTATTCAAAACACTGAAATGCATCCTGGGAAAACAAACCGAACTAGCTGAGTGCTACGTGTCATTTCACATTTTGTTTGGTTTGGTCTTCTTATCAGTGAAAGTATTGCTGTCTCTGAGGCGTGCAGACCAGGGAAGCATGTCAATGATAGTGGCTGCAGGATTTTCCCACAGTGGAACACATGGAGAACTAACTTGACAGAGATGATATAATGTTACCTTTAAAACTAATATGATGACTTTGTGTTATTAAAAGGGCCGATGTGTTATGATGTTATGATCTTACTACACCTTTAAAAGACTAGCACTAAAGCACTAAAACCAGCGAATGAGGCGTAGCGTGACCCCAAAAACATGTTTAGTAAGTATGCATAAAAAGAGGAACCTGATGATTGGTTTGAAGAGGATCAGCAGGGTCTTGATGAACATGGTGGGATGGACGATGTACAGAGCCTTGATGTTCTTCTTATACCTGAAATCATAATGCGTGTGAAAATCAGAAATCACGGTAGAGTCCTGCCATCAGTCATATTCATTTAATTATGTTTGAAGCATGCTCTTCAGCTTCGACTGCTCTTGTTTACAAAAGGGACCAAAAAAGCAGGAAATGGACATCCACAAACTGAAGTTGTGCTGAGAATGAACTTTTGTTTACAGTCACAATGGTTTAATGTCATGTATTGGATTTGCCAATTTCAAAGTCCTGCCACAAAAATAATAAATAAACAGATTTTAGTGAATACTTTAGGCCAGGCTGTGATTTCCAGCAGTTATGATGCGACGGTCAGTACGGCTCCTGCCCATGCACACACCTGCCGACATTACTGAGCTTACTTTCTGTCAAACTCCCGGTACGCATCTCGTAGCCAGCTGAGAGACGGTTTGTTTTCACTTGTCAGTCCGTGGTGGAAGTAGATCAAAGTGTAGTCGCTCTCAACATACTGGTCCAATGTTCCCTTAAGGTACCTGCGAAAGACAAAACACATTCAAAGTCAGTGAAATATCTAAGTTTACGCCCACTGGATTCAAGATTGTGGTCCAGGTTTACAGAGGAAGCACCTTCTCACTAACTGAGTTATATGAATATGTCTTGATGAATCTGCAGCAAAGATGGAGACTGTGCAATCACAATATATATTGACACCAGGCACACGTAGATACATGGGAACCACTGCCTTTAAATTCCACAGTATCCCAGTTATGCAGCTTCTAATCAGCCACAAAGCCATTAGCACACTAGCAGGGACATTTACACAGCAAACAATGGCTGTACAAGGTAGCACAGTGTATACGGTGTTACATCATGTGAAAGTAAATGACTGCAGTTCTGTTGTACTTTTAAATGTCTGCCTCAATAATCTTATTAACGCAGAGTTCTATTACCCTAGTGTCGCCATGGTAACTATCTTCAACATATCATTAGTTATTGAAACTTCCTGCCAGCAGAGAGCAGCAGTGACTGGGACTGGTATTGTCTGGGTTCAACTCTGGGGCGTGTTAGAGGAAGACCCGCACCACGCTGGGTGTGAGCAGAGCTTTTCTACAGTGGTTCATAAAGAACGAGATGAGATGAAGCCAAGTTTCTTCAGTTTCTGTCAGAAACATGAAAGTCTGAGAAGAACCGTGCGGAGCCGCAGTAAGGTTGGTCAATGCTTGAAGGACAAAGGGCACCAGAGCATCCGGCTGCGTTTGTGTGCAATGCTCTGCAGGTGTCCACTATTATCAGGCAAAAGTGAAAAGGACCATTACATTTCAGTTACTAACATCATTATTTAGTCGATCTTTAGCCCGCTGATAAAGAAAAAGGGAACTTCCTGTTCAGTTCATTTCTCTAACAATGTTGGTTTTGTTTCCCAGTGTGCAACTCTGCTCTCTCTCTCTCTCTCTCCTTCTGCTTAATTCATCCTTCTCTCTTTTCCCTTAAGGTTATCAATCCTGTCAATCCCTCAGCCAGAGGTGTGGATCTGGATCATCGTTCTCCAGAAGATTCAGCCTCTCCCTGATTCTCCATCCCTCAGTGTGGACTTTGTCATGTTTCTAATGATGAAACACTTCAGTACAACACCATCGCCAAAGACTACAGCCTCAGTAATATAATGTACACAAAGTAAAAGTGTAACTTTTCTCATAGTGTCAGCAAAAACTAAAATAAGAAGGTTCGTAACAGCAGAATCAACGGCAGAGCTGTTGTAATGGATCCCATCAAGAGAATTATACGTCATATACTCTGATTTGTGTCCACACAACATCTTCCATCTTCTGCAGGTGTGTCTGTCCTGTCACAGTCTGAATCCAGGTTGTCAGGATAGAGGCTGTTGGATGCTGCACACACCGCAAAGCCCCAGGAGGCAAACAGTGATTTGTCGTACTGGGCCATATAAATAAAGCTGACTTGACTTGGTTGATGCCACTCTGGGAAGTGTTAGTGTAAATAAAAGGAAAAGCTGCCACCTCCGTAATCTCACCTCTCCCTAAATCAATCGTACTCACATCAGCAGCTTGTGATGGTCCAGTTGGTGCTGTGGAGGCATCCTGCAGGCGTTAAACACTATCACCTTCCTGCCAAAGTTATCATCACCTGCAGACACACATATTCAGGATTAGTCGTATTAAAATAGATTACTCTCACTGTATACAGTATACATTAAAAGTAACACACTGTAAATGCAAATGTGCAGTTAAAAGCAAAAGACAAAGTCGGCTGTTAATGTCACAGTGGAGGTTGATGATGATGAGAAGAGACACACGAAGGCTTGTGATTGGAGGACTGACCTGCCACTTCGATGATCTGATGCCTGGCGATGTCATAAAAGGGATGGTCCCAGGGCAGGTGGGGAGAGCCAGCATCAAAGCGCTGGGAGATGTCTGTCTCTGAAGCACACACACGCACATAAATACATAAATAAATCAGAAAGAGAATGAATATTTCCTGTCAAACAACAGCATTATGACACTTGTGTACACTTATGTATTTCATCCCACTGTTTTGTTTTCTTTATTAAGGTGTATGGGTATGAATAACAAAAATACTGTTTTGAGTATGCAATTATAATTCTGTCTCACCTGACTTGCTGAGAGTAGGCTCATCTGCGGGCCACTGCTGGTCCTCTATCGTGGCCAGCTTCAGCTGCCCTAACTGCGCAGTTGCAGGGTCATCCCCCAGATCTACCAGCAGCTCCGAAGACATCACACACGCTGAACGGGTGCACCACACGCGCTCACTCACACACGCTGCACGGCGATGTCTCGGAAACGCAGACGCGCACGCTGATCTGCAACTTGCACAGCGTGGGCGCCACAGTCCTGCAAAGAGACGGAGATGGCGCAGGTGAGCTGGGGGTGGAAGAAGTTGAAGCACGAGAGTGACCTCAAAAATCAATCACACAAAACTGGTTGTGTCTTTTTAAGCGTCAGGATTAACTGATTTTCTGCTCATATCAGTTACATTTGTAGATTGTAATAAGATTCCACCGCAGAGAGAGTAAAAACATCAGAAAACCCGGAGGTCAGCGTGTTCGAGGCTACTTATCCTCATGGGTTAGAGCAAAGAAAAAGCAGCACAAACGACAGACTCAGGGTCTGATTATGCTCACACAGAGTTTCCCATCCCAGTTTCAGAACCTTAAAGAACCGGTCGCCGTACACTGCAAGGTGGATCGCCTTGGTTTGAATTCTCATGATTAGCTGCATGCTAGTTTATTACTTTGTAAACCATTTCCTGGTTCACCCATCACTAATGATGTGTCATGAGTCGACTTGCGCAGACAATAACACTTCAGCTGGCGTTTCCTTTTGCTCTTGACTGACACACTCTACGAACGACAGCGATCAGAGCTTCTGCGTGGACTGAAAGCTTGTGGTCACTTGTGGTGTTGGCTGACAACAGAGTCTGAGTGCAGACACAGTGGGACTAAACATCTGAGTGAAGGCTGATGATACAGCCCTCCGTGCTGCAGCTCTGCTCTGCAGTGGTGAGATGACTAGTCTGCATCCAAACACTCCCTCCAGCAGCTGTGGAACTCAGCGAGCTTAAACCAGCAGCGTAATGTAACTGCTTCAGTTTAATGACTGCCTGTCTCTTCCTCTTCTCACACATCAACTCTCTCCCCGTTTTCATACTCACACTTCCTTTTTTATCTCCCCAACCCCCACTTATTTACCCTGCTTTCTCTCACTCCCTCCCTCTCACACACACACACGTACATATACACACGCACACACGATGCCTCTGTTCCCTCTCTAGTATGTGATGTTATGCTAGCTGACAGTATGTTGCTTTAAATAAATATCGCTACTAACCAACAGACACAGTCAGCCTATTGCTGCTGACCAATCACACACACACACACACACACACACACACACACACAGATAGCGAAAAGCAACTGTTAGCACACAGTCAGCCTGTTTTTCAGTAGTAAGAGGTTGTCAGGGAGGACACCAGCTGGGATTTTAGTTGATGTGGACAGTAACGGGTTCCTGTTTTCTAGTCGTGCGTGTTCATGAAGAGAACCTGATTGTGGGGGTCAGCCGGTATAGGTCACAGCAGAAGGCCGAGGACACACCACCTGACTGTGGTCTGTGAGTCATGCGTAGATGAGATTTCACTGTATGATAAGATCTAAAACTAAAACGATTGGAAAAGCATTTTCATTTAAGAGGTTTACACTTCATGCTCGTCCTCTGTAAACAGAGTTGTCTAAGGCGTCATCATGTGATATTAATCTGAAACACGGGTCATGTGATAAGAAGCAGTTTTACTTGGGACAGACAACATCAACTGTAATCCTCAGACCAAATAAGGTTTCAACATGTGCTCATTAAACATCGAACAGGAATTCAAATATATTTTTACTAACGTGTCTGGAGCCCTTCCTGGATCAACACACATCTACATCTTTAATACCAGATGGACAGCACTGTGACATCTGCTGCTGCCTATGAAAATAAAACCACTGACCTCTACTCTGTTAGTTACAATCTAACCTTTACCACAACCTCCAACTTCATATTTACATCCCTGTAGGCCATGAAGCAGGCAGTCAGCTCATCAGGCAGACAGTGAAACAGTCTGTCTCCTCCAGGATTTACAACATCCTGTGCATCCTGTGTCTCAACACCTGTCAGCAGGTGTCATTGTTTGAGGATCATGTTGCAATACGGCTTTTGTGCATATGCATGCACACACGGACACTGTGTATGTACGGGAGCAGTTTACAGAAGGATCCTGTAGTTACAGCACCCTGCCCCCCCATCATTCCTCCTCTCTATCACAACCCTGCAAAGCAGCAGAGGAAAGCAGCTTAGCTGAAGTGTCCTCCAGGGGGTGGAGAAGAGATTCCCAGGGAAAAGAAGGCAGGAAAACTATATATAAACACTATACGTTCCTGAAAAGAGGAGCTTTATTGAGGCATGTCAGTCTAAATAGCCCACACCACCTACACGGACCATCAAGGTTCAAAAGGTACCTGAAGGGGATCTCCATGATGGCTTTAAATGTCATCAGGTGGTGAATGAGGAGGCGGTGATCGATATGAGCCTCAGACACCTGCAATGAGCATCACCTGCAAATTGTTCTAGGCCGATTTATAGACTATCTGACTTTGACCTGGTTATTTTAATCCTCATTAGTCTGCAAATGAACGTTTCTCTATATTTATGAGTCAATATAATACGAGTCTGTTTCTGGGCGCCTCTTGAAAATGTGTAACCACGTTAATAAAAGAGCGTATCCTCCACAGAAGAAGATGCTTTCTAATCCCTCCTGTCGAGGCGGATTGGGCAGAGGTGGTCACATGAGACATTACGGTAGTCCGATTATTAGTGGAATTTTACGGTGCCTTTAAACACGGCATCTGAGTCAATCTGACACCAGATGATCGCCGACAACGAAAAAATAAATTCAGATGACAATCAGCAAATATGTGACGATCTTAATGTATGCAGACATTTCGAGCGAATCCTTCTAATTAGTAAAATGCTGAGCGTCTGTGTTTGAGAAAAAGAGAAGGACAAGCAGCCGAGGACAGATCAGACGGATCTGAAGTGGACTTTGTCAAATCGCTCTGTTCATACAGAGGCAGTGTAGAGCTAACAATGTAGCATTGATATGTCCGCTGATAAAGCAACAAGTGAGCGGTCGAGTTCGTTTACGTTCACCCAACTAAAGGAAAACAAGTTGTTCTGACTGTAGATTCAGATAGGGTCAGAAGGCTAGCCGAGCCACTTTAGCTGGCAAATGTTACAAAGCTAAAACACATTAGCAAACCTCCTTAGCAGGCTAGTATGGTTCACTCAGCAGTCTCTATGTGGACACAGAGGCATTCAAACGACTGTTCCCCGTGCTGTGTGGGAAGCCGTTAACGCATAAAGAGACTGAAGTTGCGCTTAATTAAACCACATCACGACAGTACCCAAACCAATGCTACCACAACAAATTAGCCCCACGGTCCTGTACGATGGGGGTACACGGACGCGAAAGCCTCACGCGACCGTGGTGCTAGTGCCCCGATAGTTGAATGTCATAGAAGCGCGGCAGAGTTACAGCACAGTGAAAGGCTTATTTACCGTAGTTGTCTGGCTGCTTTGCTATCACCAGGTGGGCTCTGTGGCGTCTTCAGACGCTGTAGACTCGATCCGCGCTGTTGACAGCAACAATTGGCGTCAACACCTCTTCCGCTTTATTGTTTTCAAAATAAACGTATGTATTTCTCCTTATGTTGTACGTTACACGCCAAAATAAAAGCACGAAAGGACGCGTGCGCCTCCTGGTGGATTTATATGGAAACTGCAATTGCAGAACACATCTAGGTAATCTGTCTCCAGCTCTAGTCTTTCGTTTTGTTGCATTTCTACAAAATAGACTGTTGGCAATTAGTCAGCACATTATGCTAATGCCAGTTTGTTTTCATCACCAAAACTTTTAATATACTTTAACGTCACAAAGATCGATGCAAGGCTTTTCATTACCCAATGACAAATGTGCATTCCCACAGCTGTTACTGCACTGAAATGCACAGTGAAGAGAAACACTTCCACCAGCATCTTCAATAATTCTTTATAACATAGAGAGTCTGCGTGGATTCCTCAACTAAAATATGTTTGCACTTCTGTGACTGCAATTGAATCACTATGAAAATTAATCAGCACTCATGCAGTCACATCGAATGGTGAAAAAATGTGCAACTCCTAATAGACTACTGGCAGAGGTAAAGAGAAATAGTGATTTAATTCCAAAGTTATCATACCACCGCTTCCTAATCATACAAATTGTTAATATAGCACGATTGGTATGGGCAAAGCCTTTTACACAGACAGAGACGCACATATCTGCACCACAAAAAATATAAATATAAACAAATAATCATATATATTCAAGTGTCTTTTTACTTTACAGTGTAAAGTGGAGAAATTATGATATGATGACAGTGTTTCTAAACTTCAGACCTAGCTGTGTATTGCTGTCCACTGTACTACAATGTCTTGTTATTTATTGGCAGACGCGTAGGCGGCTCCGATACCAGCAGCCCTGCAATAAAACATTAATACCAGCAATAATGTGTTCTAAGTTCATTCAAGAACACTCAAATCATAAAGTTCGTCCCGGTAAAGCTGATAGTAGTTAATGTTTGTCACGGGCTTAACTATGAAGAGTAAAAGTAAGTAGTCGTAGCAAGCAGTAAAACTACACTGACGGAAGAGCCCAAGGGACAATATTGTGTGCGGAAGTGCGACTGGGATAAGGCAAAAGGAGACTTCTCGACTGCAGCAGTTCCTCGTACTGCTCTGAAACGGTAACTCAGTAGGCTGCTATGTAGTCGAACTTACATTACATTAAATCTGTTAATACACATGTTACCTAATGTTACGTAAACGAAAAGTTACACTTTTATGTGCGCGAGAATGCCGAGGAGCGCGACAAACGGAGGCGTTTTAAGACAGAGTTCCGGTCGCTCACATTCGGATATGGAACACACAGAGTCTCGGTCTGTGAGACGCGGGCTGTCAGCCGTGTCAGGACAGGGATACGGCGGGACCGTGGGACAGCCGTTCACCAACCGGAAAGGCCCTAAACAGTGGTCCGCCGTCGTGCTGTCGGTTCTGGGCTCAGCCGTAGCCGTGGCCGCCGCGGGTTGTTTCTGCGCCCTCATCTACCCCATTCTCAAAGGTACTCTCGCGCGCGTGTGTATGTGTGCACGTGTTTCGCACGGGAGTGGGTGTGTGTCGAAGGTGCTGCTTTGTACTTAAAAGTTACTGGTTTTTCTAAACATTAGTGTTAGACATACCCTATATATCGCAGTTTTGAGAAGTTTTCGAATTAAAATATAATTAAAGCCGTAAGGCAAACATTTTATTTGTCTTGTGTTTGGCTCGTGCCGATATAATTTTAATAAACATCTATGATTTCTGTGATCGTCTTATGAAGTAAATCACACTGTATTGCAGATTAAATTCTAGTATTAGGCCCACAGCATAGGCAGACTATAGTCAGCCTAAAGAAACAGCTTAAACCCAATATTTAAAATTTTAGAAACAAACTGAATTGAAATAAAATCTTACTTCACTGAAGGTTTGACAAATGCTGATCACTATGCTGTTTGTCAGTCAGTTTGTGAGTAATAACACTGAGGAGTGACCGTTTCAGAGCTGCGGGCAGAGAGAGTGAGACGACAGGATGGGACTGAAGAGAGGATGTTGGGTGAGTGTCTGTCTGCTCATTTTGCACAGATTGGACTTTATATAACAATATTTAAACAATAACGAGGTCTTGAAGAGTTGATGACAACTTTAGACACAGAATACTTATAAAATAATAATTGTGTTAGTGTACGGTGGCTGGTGTGGTCATCAAAAGTGAGTATTTAAACCCTGATCCTAAATGCTGAACCAAATCTAACTAGGCTCCCATACAAATATGTGTGTGTGTGTGTGTGTGTGTGTAGGCTTCTGGAGCATCCTGGTGATGTCAGCATTAGGAGGATCTATCTGCTGTGTCTTCTCATGGATGCTCACCTACCTTGACTTGCACCAGCCTGGAGGCATGGTGTTTCCAACACTGACACTGGGCAACTTCAGGTAATCTTCCGATAAGTTGGGTCCAACTCAGTGTTTGAGCTCAGCGGCAAGCTGCAGGTGATGATGTCAACATGTGCAGTGCAGTAATCAGCGTGTGTGTGTGTTCTCTTATAGAGATTCATCTGGCCATGGTTTCCATGTGGGTTATGGAGTCGCTGTCCTAAATGGCATCATGGCCATGCTCACCGTCATCTGGAGCCTCACCTGACACACACACACACACACACACACACACACACACACACACACACACAGTAGAAATGCTCAGGCACCTAATACAGGCTTCAACAGTGTAAGAAAGTTGATCACTGAAGTTTAGTCGCTGCGTTTATAAGGAGCACCGTACACACAGTTGAGCTGATTCATGTAGGATCATGTGAAATGACTGTGATTGTGTAAAAATACATTTCTGCAGTCCACAGTGTTGTATCCACGAGAAAACAGAATGCACCTGTCATGTATGGAGATATATATAGTTCCTAACATGCCAGATACATTAAAGCCTTAATGTTGGAGATTTTCATGTTTAAATATTTAATTAACAGCACAGAAATAAAGAATGGCGGTTCAGGATCATGTCATTTTCCACTTCAAGTTACAAACTGTCCTCCCATAAACATGTGTTTGCGGGCTGGTTGGGATTCAAACACTGCCTACACTCATACTGTAGTAACTTGTACCATAGTCAAAGATAAGATCTCTGTAATGAAAAAGAGTTATTTCAAATTATTGCTAATATTTTTGTTTTTTATGTGGAAATAAAGTGATGTTGCCACCAGAAGAGCTTGGATACTCTATTGTATACTCTGTATATGAAATACGAAAAGCCCTAACATAGACAAATACACTGATTCTGAGACAGAACTGACAACAGCAAGTCGGCTGTTCATTAATAAAATATCACATTTCAAAATGCACTTTCAAGACACTTTATACGAGGATGAAGCTTAGAGGAAAAGAGTTCACGTTTGTGAAATCACTCTTAGGCAGTTCAGCCTGATAGGATTCATCATTCAGAATCCTCGCCAGAATGAAAAGTGAAAGTTTTAAAATCTGGTGTCACTTTTGAAAGAGTCAAAACAAACTATAATGTGCGTGGATGAATGTTACTAATAATCAGGTTGTTATGGAAAATTGGGAATACTGAAATACCACTGCGAGGTGTAAATAATAAACGATATTGTAACATTAACAGTACATTGTAATGTTCTTCATTAACACATAGGCTATTAAGACTATTTAAAAGCCAGCTGCAGACAGAAGGTCCATCACCTGAAGCCACTGACAGAAGTTCACTCTTCTGGCCAGCAGGTGGCAGCATTCACAGGTCGTTATATCCTGCACACTCGTCTGCCTTCATCACTGCAGCACACTGAATAAAGGACTTGTAAACCATTTCCCTTACACAATGATTATAATTGATTATATACATTAGCTATTTTAAAAAATAATTAAGATCATCTACTCACCTGTGTGTCTCTGGCTTATGTTTCCCCCAGGGTCAGTGAGACCAACTGGACTCTGCTGAGCAGTCCTACAAATAACATAACCATGACAACATTTAGTGAAACTGTGAACTAACTGAAAATCCACACACAGTGCACTCACACAGTGGATTTGTCTCATGAGATGCCATCTCTAGATTAGTCCAATGTAAAGGCTGATATGGTTCTTACTTTAGTGCCTCTGCCATACTGCTGCCTTAGCCTACTCCTCTGCTGCACAGGGGACATTGGGGTGTGGGGCCCCACAGAGAGAGCTGGCCCTGTGTGTGATTGGTGGTATTCAGATTGTTACTTTGGAAATAACCCCACGCTCAGAAGAACTAACGGGTAATTAGAATTGCAATGCTGTCAATGTTCCATAGTGTGATGATGCAGATGTTTTGCTATTGATCCATGGTGGTCTGTGACCTCACATTTACACAGCTTTTATTAAAGGTCACAGCAGCTCACTGTTTGGCTCGGGTCGCTGCACAGTCTACATGGCGGGATACGAACAGGGAGTTCTCAGCCAGGACACCATGCTGTGAGCCAAACATCCCAGGATCACAGAGGAATCCTGAAAGCAGCTGGCGTTCAGTGCTCATATTAACCAAACCGCTGTCAATGAAATGTTAGACTGTGAGAAGTTCAGTCACTTCTGTTGAGGTCGGTACTCCATTAGGCCCTTTCCTTTGGGGGCCTGAGTGATTAAGGGAGTGCAGAACTGGACCGAGGCCCGTTCCAGGCTGTAAGTCAGGCTTTATTGTCTCAGAGGTGTTGTTAAACCATTGTCAGGTCCGTGGTTAGGAGCCAACACCAAACAGTGTGTGACGATAACACAGCTTGTGAAAATCAGGTTCTATTTCAAGGCTGCATTCATTGGGCTCATTGAATAGAATAGAATAGAATAGAATAGAATAGAATAGAACTTTATTAATCCTTTGCAGGAAATTCTGGTATCACAGCAGCCATAAATAATACAGTGCAAATAACTTTAAAAGAGAAAAGATAGTTTAGGCTAAAGGAAGTATAAGTAGAAAAGAAATGGTAACTGAATCTGTACAAGGTCTATTTTTAACGGCAAGGGAAAAAAATAAATATATAAATGAATAAAAAGTGTAACATATTTACAAACAATCAGTGCAAGATCAGTGGATATTGTGCAATGTGCAACCCTTGATTATTATTGCTGTGTGTTATGGAGTCTAGTGGCAGTTGGCAGGAAAGATTTCCTGCTCCTTTCTGTCTTGCACCTTGGCAGTATCAGTCTGTGACTGAAGGTGCTACACCAAAACACCTCCAGACACGTCCTTAACTGAGACTCATTTCGGCCGCTTACCATTCACCCTCCTTGTCTTGTTAGTGCAGCCTGTAGCTTTCAGTGCAGTAAACTCAGCGTCATAAAATGCCAAACCTAAATTAATTTGTGAATCTTTTTAAAATGCAATTTGGTTTATTAAAAAGAAAACAGCTGCTTGCAGCTTCCTCCAAACTTTGTTTTATAAGTGAGGATTAGAGCAACTTTATGCAACAGTGTGTGCCGTTGGACCCTTTTATATGTTGCATTTCAGTTCAGGAGAGCACCTCCGTCATTATCTCTGTTTATATGCCTAAGTGTTTATTTTCAGCAGGCACAGTTTTCACAGGTCTTATCTGCAGCTCAGTCAGAACGCTGCTACCAGACTACTCACCAACAGCAACAGTGGAGCACATCACACTCATACTTAAATCGCCGCACTCACATCTCAGGGGTAAATTCAACAAAGCATCCAGGGACCTCAGGGTCCTCTGGGACAGGTTTACTCAGCGAAACCGAACACGGCAAAGCTGCTTTTAGTTTCTCTGCTCCTCACCTGTGGAACAAGCTTCCTGCATACCTGTGGTCTGCAGACACAGTCAGCTCATTCAAATCAGGGTTTACTGCAGGATTACTATAAATTAGATTTGGTATATTTTGTTTTTTATCATCATTTACATGGGATTTAAATGTTTCCTTAAAGTCTTCATTTCTTTTTTTCTATTGTCAGTTAAATGTTTAAATGTTTAGTTTATGACCAAGCACCTGCAACACCCATGACATTCCCATCAGCATCTAATGTACTCTGTTCATAGTTGGCATATGGCAGCGTGTAAAATGAACCCCACATCAATGTGTTTACATTGTTATTAAAAACCCATTAAAAACACTGGATTATGATTTCATTTCTCTTTATTTAAACTTAGATCTTACAGTTACAAAACAAGAGGAACACAAAAAGTCGCTGACTAACACGGTCTCATAATCCTGTTTTTGGTGTTATGATGTGTGTTTTAAATAGGGTTGTTATATAGTGCTACATATAACGTTACATCACAACGCAACTTTACATTTTTGGCAGGCGTACTATGCGCGCAGGATTTGATTTAAGTCCAAATATCAAAGAAATTGTGCAAAGAAAATGGAAATTAAGAATGAAAACAAGTCATACAGTACATCATGTGACTCCAGCCAGAGGGTCTCACACCTACTGGGGTCGATATTAATGAACGCACTTGATCCACAGAACTCTCGTGTGGAAAAAGAGGAGAGGCACTGTTTCACATCACAAAGGCCAAATATTTACTATCCGTCCTCCGATCACCTCCAAACACAGGGAAACGAGACTCAGCAGTCGTGACAAACGCTTAGTATCACTCCACCTGTTCCAGCCTCCTCCATATATATTTCCATCTCTGAGTTCCTCACGCTGAGAACATTTGGTTCTGAAATGCTTACTGTGCACGTAACTGTGTAGAAATACATGTGAACTGCATTGCAACTGTATTGTGAAACTGAATTCTGTGCATCTGTTGATAAATTATTGATAAATTAACAAAACATATTCGACACCGTTCATTCACAGATTGTCTAATGATGACGCAAGGCATTGATTTGTCACTACCGTTGAGGCCGCCTCATCATTTCCTGTAGAGGCATTCAGACGCGTGCTATAAGCACTGACAGTGGCCTTTATTCTGCCTGCAGAACAAAGTTTCTAACGTTTATGAATCTCTACACGTGCTTCTTCTGATGATTGTACTGCAGAGGAAATTAAAAAATGGTATTTAAGAGCCACTGTTGGCAAGTTGATGATCAATAATAGAGACACAGATAATCTGGATCTGTTCCTCCACTGCAGCTTTACAGCTGTGGAGGTTTTTTAGGTCCACTGTAGCTGATTTTACAGTGCTACTCAGAATGCCACACTCAACGGTCCTGCTGTCAGCGCGGGCAGAATGTAACATTCGTGGAAAAGAAACAGGCATCGTGGCAAAAGGTAAACAGACGACAGACGACATTTCTATGGCGTTTTCCACACACACACACACACACACACACACACACACACACACACACACGGCAGCAGGCAGCATCCCAGGGCGGAGGCCAACCAGTCGCAGCCATTTAGGGTTCAAACCGTTGAGCAACACCGCTGTAGCTGCAGACAAACACACTCCACGCCCCGTAAAAGCATCAAACGTGGATTAATCTGCCTCAGGAAGTAGTTCCCCAACAAATGCACCATTTTCCCCCTGTTTGAGTAGAAAGTGCTTCTTTTACCATTATTACTTCTTTATACATTATTACACTGATGGATGCACAGTCGAAAACTCTATCTCTATGAGTCTTAAGACGTTATTTCTAATCAGGAAGCAGCTCTGGGTATGTTTGACCTTTTAAGGCACTTTGTCCACATCCAGTAATGGATCATTTAGCAGTAAAACACATCCTGCGCAGATATGAGCAGCAAACGTGGTGCAAGGGAACGACATAACATTTCAAGTTTTGTGTTAATTAACGGTAGATAGTGATGAGCTTCGCACCGATGCTCGCCATCAGTACTAATACTTGTCTTTAAGGATCAAGTGTAACACAGTGGGACAGCAGTCTATGCAGGCGGAAACGGAAAATAGAAAAATAGAAACTGATCTTTTTGGCTGGTCTCAGATACATCACAGAGGTACCTGTGCTAATATACAATTAGATGAAGCGTAAGGCATCAACTTCAATAACTGAACATCTGAAAAGTCAGGTGACATAAATACAGAATAAGATAAGTCTTTGTATGTGCGATCGGCAAAGTGAGGTCGTTTAAAGCTGCATTGATCTTTACACTGAATCGGCTGACTCTACGCAGACTTAAAGCCCCTGCCGCTCGGCGCTTTGGTCATCCCGCACGTCGCCCGTTTGGTTCAGTCTCAATGCTGTCTCGGGTGTTTTCGGTGGTGATGTATGCCTTTAGCAAACCAGCTGCTATAAACCTGCATCGGCTACGTCCGTTTCGTTTGTGCTGTTGGCCGTAATAAGAGTGCGGCGATCACATGTCAGTGCTGAGTGTGTGTCAGCTTGTTCTACAGTTCTTCTGCCACTTAGTTACCAAAACAGATAGAGTTTGAAGCGTTATAACAGTGTAGTTACAGACTGACTATCTACTGCTACGGTTTGACAGCACATGGCAACGTGGTGGCTGATGAGGTCACTGACTCTCACCTTACGGAGTCCCCCGTGGTCACTCACCGCTGCTGCTTTAGTATGTGACAAGCTAATCAATGGCTATCGTTAAGTGCTATCATCAGGAGGTGCCGGGACCAATTGGAGGGGGGTCGGAATCGGTTTCCTCTGGGCTGCTGGCCAGGACCTCCTGTTCCGAGCGTCTCCTGGAGGCCAGCTTGCAAAGCCCGGCCGCAAGGAAGACAAAGGAAATGACAGCAAAGTAGCCGCCGTAGATGAAGAACTGAGAGAGGGAAACAATTTATTCATCATTAATCAATTAATCAAGCAAACCACTATTAAATCTGCACTCCGGGAGGGGGCCTTGCGTACTTCCTCACCTGTGTGAAGACGTTGAGGCCGAGGCCAGCTGAGTCCACCACCACCAACGTGAGCAGGGATTGCAGCAGCAGAGCGATGAAGGTGTTCACTCCGAACACCAGGGCGTAGCGCTGCATGTTGAGACTGGCCGCGATCTGATACCTGCTGGGTCAGAGGGCGCACAGCAGAAGAACCTTCAGGTAGGACATTAGGAAAGAATCTGCTTGACTTAAAATAATTCATACAATCAATGTTCAAAGCCACCAGAACCTGCTGCTTCAACTAAAGTCTAAACAGCGGACTGAGATCCAGGAGGAACACAGCAAAAACATTGTGATCCCTCCTGACGGTGAAACCCTGATATTTGTTTAAGCTCGCATTCGGCTTTTGTTGTCCGTCCAAGATGAACGCTCCTCTTCTTCTGGACTCATCAACACTTGGTTTAGATTAACAGTGAGACCGGCCCCTACGGTGTAGATGTTTCTCTCCTTACCTTGCTCTGTGATGATTGGATCAGTCTCTAAAATACGGCCTGCAGATTTGCTTTGGGAAACCAGCACCGCCTGACTGACAGGGAGCAAAACAAGCCAGCACCATCGTTGGTGCTGGAGAAACATCTCCCTTTCTTTTGCACAGATTGTCGGTGCCTCTCTCCCCTCCCTTCAGGACATTTACAGCACCCTCACCCACAAAGCCCTCTGTATTGCAGGCAATCCCACCCACCTGTCACACAGCTTCTTCAGTCTGCTGCCGTCCAGGAGGAGACTGTGGAGTCTCCAGGCCAGGACCAGCAGACTCAAGGACAGCTTCATCCACCAGGCTGTCAGGAAGCTCAACTCTCTCCCTGCTCTGCCCCCTCTCCCCCTTCTGCCCCCCTGCACACACGAACTCTGGACTCTGACATGTTTAGGTTCTGTATGAATCTCCAATAACATGCAGCGAGTGACTTGATGCTGCGCCTTTGCACTTACGTGGCCACGGTGATGAGCAGCATGTACGTGGCTCTGAAGACGACGTAGGAGCTGTAACACAGCCAGATGTTTCTCAGCGTGTCCATGATGAAGACGCACACGGCCATCAGCAGGGAGAGGACGCAGAGGGCCAGCTCCCCCCACAGAGCCCAGCACACAGGCATGTAGCCCACCAGCAGAGCTGCCAGAGCCCCTGCGGACCGGTCGAGCACAGAGCAGCTGTTAGAGACTCTCTACAAAATGCCCAAGATCGATTTTACACTGATGCAATGGGAAGCCTCCGTGGCACCTTCACCTAGCAACGTGGACAGCATCTCTACGTAGCCATTGTAGATTTCAAACTCGTGGGATGGACGAATACTTTCCCACAGTGCCTGAGCGTAATTGATAACCTGAAGGTAGCCACAGGTTGCCAGAGCCCACCACAGCGACCACGCCAGCAGGGGGCGGCTTCTATAGCAGTGCAGGAAGTCGGCGAACAACATCCGCAGCACTTCCTCGAGGCCGCTCTTTAGACCTCCTACTCCTGAGGACCGCGGTATCTGCATGGAGAGTGGGGGGGGTGTCAAGCGCAGCCATGTGACGGAGTGTGTGGTGTCATTAAAATAGACTTAATTATATTTTAAAAAGAGATCATGAGCTTGGCGTGACCTGAGCACGCTCGTCACCCACCGTGCAGGCATCCTGGTGGTTCAGAGGGACTTTGCTCTCTGAATCCTCAGCCTTGTTAAGCAGGACTGTGCTGCTGCTGCTGCTGCTGCTGCTGCTGCTGCTGCTCTGCGGCCTCTCATCCACTGATCCCGGACTCTTGTGGAAGAACAAGCTCCTCTTGGGCATGGGCAGGAACCAGGGAGCAACAAACGCCATGGAGGCCGACGCCAGCGTGATGATGACGAGGTGGCGCTGCTGGGCTTTGGCTACAGAGAGCAGGAGCTGGCCGGTCAGAGATCCAGCAGCTGACCCGAACAGAGTGATGCTGCGGCAGTAACCTGTCACCCTCTGGTAGTGCGCCGGCTCCACCACACTGTAGATGTAAGAATAGTAGGCCACCTCCGAGGCTGTGGCCAACCCAAAAAAAAACTCTACGAGCTGCATGGCCAGGAGGCCCTGCACCTTCAAGAGCATAACATAGGTAATGACGAAGCTGGTCGCCTGAAGGACCAGCACAGGCTTATAACAGAGGTAGTCAGTGGCCAGGAAGATGGGGAACAGCAGCACCAGGTAGGAATACGTCCATACTGGGAAAATCTCATTGATGACCTGCAGAAAACACACAAAGATATGATATGAAGTTCAGTTCCAAGTCCTACTTTCAGTGGAGCCCCGGGCAGATCTGTTTAAACCAATCAGAAACCCCTCAGTACAACCTGCTGATCACGTGCACTGTACTGCGGGCTGCTCATGAATGCAGCACAGAACTCTCGGTATCTCCATGTGATCCTTTAGCATCTGACCTTGATGTGAGACCCTGAACCCTGTCTGCTTTGGCTACACTGACCATGTTTGCAGCACACATGGTGGAGAGTTCTGTGAATTAAGGACTAAACAAGCTGGTGAGCTTTCATAATTGGGATCGTGTTGCATTGCATCAGCACAGTGCTGTTGAACTTCCACTGTTTCACAAAGTTTGTAGAACACCAAGCAACCACAGATCTGTCATCTCCATGGCAACATGTATATTTCCATACCTTTAGTGATGTAGCCAGAGTGTAAGCAGTATTGACCTTTCAGCGTAGATAAACGTCACACCGAGGTGTAAGTGAGCAAGACCTGCCCATAAATAAACACGGATGCTTATGTTTATGAATCTGTCTCTGGTGAATCTGAGTTTTATGTTGTTTAGAGAGTCTAAAGTCACTTATGTGTGCACAACAACAACAACGACGACCCAAGAGCTGTTTCGGTGCGGAGCAATTCGGGGCAAGAACAGATTTATCACCGCCTTCTCGTTTCACGGATTTTTCCAAACTAGCTTGACGGAGGTGATTATTTTAGGATTAAGCAGAAATTCCATGGGATTCGAGCGGTTTCCCCTGAGGGATTATTCCATCTGGGTCGAGTATGTGCAAGCCTGCAACAAAAAAGAGCGAGCACTAAGAAGACCGCTGGTAGATATACAGAGCTGAACATGCAGCACAGATGCCCAGTGATGGGGAAACATGCCCGGCGTGATGAAAGCGTGTGAACGCACTCCAGCTCTGACACAAGCAGCTGGGACGGTGATGAAACCTTCAGTCTGACACGGTGACACATCCATAAAAGCGAAAGACTGCAAGCATGAAGCACAAATAAGCGAAAGCAGGTTAAACTGATGCTCTTATGGATTCCAGAGTGTGTTGTGGATTAGGCTTTTATTCTCAAAGTTGTGTTTTTTATTAATTTACATGAGCTGAACTCAAGTCTACGTCTCTCGGGTGGGTTTGTATTGTCAACATGTAAAATCCAGCTGCTCCACTCACACAGACTGGATTCGGTGGGTCGACGGCCAAGCTTTGGAACGTCTGTCTTTCCACCAAAGCGGAAATAAAATAAATCAGTTTATAAAATGTATTAACTATTTGTTTTCCACGACTTAAATATGGTTTTACCAACACAAAAGTGTGCATGATAGCTAAGAACAAGCACCACAAAGACATGTGAAGAGCAGACAGGTAGTCAGGGATGCAAAAAAACAAGTGTATATGACAATATGTGTAAAAACGACCAATAATCAACTATTAAAAATTAAAATATCTATGTACAAGTCAAGTGATAAACAACATAAATGATGCAAAGAGATCGAGTGAATATTAACTGGATATACGGACAGGTGAGCGGTTAGAAAAGCTAAAGTCTGGGGGGGAAACATGATAAATGCAGATGTTGCCACACAGCTGCACAGTGAGTGACAGGTGTATAGTGAAATTAAGGCATTTAATACACAGTCTTGCTCTGCGGCATCTGTAAAAGCACTGAGCTGGTCCGGCTGGTTCTGATTAAGACGGTAAGAGCACAGGATCTCGGTTTAACTTTAAAGTGTCACAGTGTGTAGGCTGTACACTGACAGTGACCTGAACAGCCAGTTTCACACGTTCTTCGGTGTGTAGCCCGGATATTTAACTCGATTATTGCATCAGAAGCTCAGACTAGTCCGTTCTGATCTTGAGGAAATGGACAAAACTGTGCGGAAAAACCAGAGTAACCAGAGTAACAGTTACGTCCAGATGCTGGTTAACGTTACATCACATGCTCAGATGTGACGCAAGATCTTGTCGGAGCGGCAGCAGTTAGCAGGAAGCTAACTCACCTGGGTCTCCGTCAGGTTCTTGTCTGGGCCCATCAGGAAGGCGGCGAGGAAAGGTTCCGACGGCCGCAGGCTGGAGAAGAAGCCGTACACGCAGAGCAGGAGAGTCGGGTACACCACAGGCATGTTAGACCCACGAGGAATGACCTCCACACAACGTCTCCCGACAGCATTCTGCTTCTTCTCTGGTGGCGCGCGCTTAATAAGCGGCGCCTGTGGCCGGCCTCCAAGTGCGCTGCTGCCACCTGCTGGGCGGACAGTGCAGCAGCAGCGGCAGGGAACACACTTGGTGTTAGGAGCTTTGCATATTATCTCAAAAATAATAAAAACATATTGCATGTTTTGTTTATTCAGAGTCTAATATGGTATCATTTGATTTTCCTGAATCCTAAAATTAGTGGTGAATGCATATAATGTGCTCTGTCACTTGTTGCAAGGAAGCAACACAAAAACAAAGCAATTCATCGCAACATTTGGAACTCTTTATTGATAAATGTACATGACTTTAAAATGTTCAAGCGTTACCACTGCGCAAGTCACATCAGGAAACTGGACCAACAGATGGCGCGGAGAGAATATTTCATCCAATCAACAGAAAACAGGGAAAGCAGAGTGATAACTATTGAAGCAGGTACTTTATTTAGCTGCGTGAGTACTGTCAGAAACTGAATACAGTGAACTCTGAGGAAAAACAGACTGTTAACTCATTGTAGCATTTATTGAAGCACACTGAGACGCTTGTGACAACAGAAGTTCATTTGTTTTGTGAAACAGCTGCACAACAGGGGTCACGGCGAACCTTCACAAAGCTGACAGACACAACAGGTAGTGATACATCACTCGTGACAGAGTGTTTTAAAAAAAATAATAATAAAAAAAAAAAGCCTCAAGGTTCTGAAAGAAGCTGCAGGAGCTGAGAAAACTGACCAGAGCTGAGATAAAAACATGAGAACCACTGTGAGCGAACCACAAGAACCAGCGGCGAATGAAAGGCCTGGCCGTCAAACACATTCAGAGAATGAAGCATTAAGACAAACTGGCGTAAAGGGATGACTTACAGTGACGAGGCTCAGCCATGACTCTTGCAAAGTGTCTGAATGAATGGAAGCAATGTAACCACTGTTAGGAGGTGTGGGAACAGTTAATCGATAGTCATAAAAGCTTGAGCCAGAAAGCAGACATTTCCTACCATCAGCTGTCCAAGTCAGGAGTCACATATACGAAATAATTTCCTAAATATTATTTCAGGTTGTACAATAGATGGATACGCTCAGCAGCTACGGACACTTCACAGAGTAGCTGGTGAACACACAGGAGCGTTTGGCAGCTAAATAGCCGGGGAGCTTTAGAGTTGGTGAAGATCAAAACAGACTGACTTACATTCATTTTCTGTGTAAACACAAAAAGTATCCTATTACCCCCAAAGCTGATTTTGTTCTGTGTTTGCCGGTTGAGACAACTACTGGTTAACATTAGCCGTAACAACTTTACAAGGTGTTGAAATACGTTTGCAGCTTGCTCTGCTGCTCCCGGGGAGCTTAAAATGACTTAATGCAGTTTTAATCCCCGTGTCGCGGAGGGTGGGGCTGTTTCAGGGCTCGTTAGATCGAGGGTTAATTCATTTTCAGAAATGGGCTGAGTTTCTGTGACAGTCTCGAAATCTTCTTAACGAGGACTCGGTGGGGGGGGCTCGCCACATTGTGGTCGTGGAATCCAACATGTAGAGAAGCGCAAGAGGAGCAGTCCGACTTTTGGGCTGAAGCCTTATCTGCAGTCTTGCCCAGAGTCAGATGAAAAGATGGTTTACAGATTCATTCCTCTGTGTGACAGCTGAACGTAAGGGAGGGGGGGACTGCTTGCCAGCTCCGTCACGGGTTGATGAAAAGACATCATTCATCTACTAAACTGGTGAGCCGGCAAGCTGGTTTCAAATATATTCAAGTGTTTTTGACATACAATGTGAAAATAAGACTCTGAGTAGGATTAAAAGCTGCTGTTTTCATGTCACAGCTTAGCTACTCTCTGTACTAGATGCACAGACTTTCCAGACATCGATCTTCTCATCTGACTCCGGCTTCCAATGGAAAACATGCCCGTTTCCCCAAACATCAGACTGCTCCTTTAACAGACAGCTTTGCCACACGCCTCCAACATTCCCCAAGTCCCACACACACACACACAGAAAGTGTCTCAGAGTAACGCAAACACTCCACAAACCAGTTGTCATCTGACCAGACCAGATATAATCCCAGCGCAGAGGCAGAAGAGCCGATCTTTCCCCACACACACACATACACACACGTTGCAGTAGCAGAGGCAGGTATCTGAAGCTACATGGTGAAGTGTCTCGTGTAGTCGTATTCTATTGTGGGAATGACAGCCTGGACAAACTTGAGGAAAATCAGGAGGTACCTGAAAGTCGAGGTTAAGGAAAACAGCACGTGGCGCATCACTCAGAGCACTGCTGTTATCAGACCCACACTGTAATGTAACACACCAGGAAATGACACATGCTAATGCAGAACATCAGTACAGAACATCAGTAATGAGCTTGACTAGTTTAGTTCTCTTTATTAAAGGCAAAAAGGAGAATACTCGTGAGCTATGATGCTGTGATGTTACCATAACAACCTATCTTAATACTGAAAGCATAATATAATGTAATTAATCACCTGGTTCCTACAGTTACATTTAAAACTCATTTGATTTTCTATAAGGAAGCAAAAACAGGCAGGAGCACACTCATTTGTGTGAAAATGACCAGATCGTGCAGATGTCCTGCTGCACTGAATATTCAGAACTGCAATGCACCTTCAATGCACCCCTCTCCATCTGTGTGACATCACAGTGGATCGGTAGTTCACACCTGCTCCTGATGCACTTTCCTCACAGCGGTCAGACTGCAGGGCTAAATGAGATGCAGTCAAAACTGTCGAACTTTCCCTCCTCCCATATTCTGCAGCCTTCAACAGGACATAACACCAAATATATCATTTTCTCAAGTACAAACACTATTTTTCTGTTTAATACCTCCCAATATCCTCGCAGGGCCCGCAGTAATAACAACCAACCAGAATTATTGCTGTATGTGTCCAATAAGCACACACGTAAGAGGTTATGAGCACGCAAGGATACATGTGCACTCCCAGCTCCCCTCCGCCTTCTGCAACAGTCTCAATGATCTTCTTCATCACCTCAGCATGTCTGAAAAGAAACGTTGGATCAACCAAAGGTTCCCATCAAAGAGTGTTACACAGTCACAAACACCAGGGAGACACCACCCTACAAACACATTGATACATGTACAGTAATTCTGTATGGTAATGACTGAAGCATCTCAAGGTGGAACAGGGTTGTCTTTGCGTTTCATAAGCCTGTGGAGCCTTTTTATATCCACTGCGCTGCTACCAGAAATACCCACCTGCAGGGGTGGACCGAGCACATGGCTGGCGGAGGAAGGTGGGGGTGGTTTTCAATAGTGACCGTCTTCTTCACATGGTCCTGGCTAATGTCCTCGTACATCTGCTCCACAGTCAGGGGTTGTCTGTCCTGGGGAACGCGGCAAAGCTTGATGAGCGGATGGATCATTAGCGCTGAGTCTATTTCAGTCTCTAATCACTTACTACAACCTTAAGCAGATGAATATTAACGACACATTATTGATTTCTTTGTTTATTAAATCTCTATATCTGTTCTATAAATAAATATACTAACAGCTACAAACACGTCTGGTCAAATGTGAGATTATCTAAATTTAAACTTTTCATATGAGAAACGCTTCATGATACAAAACTGTCGTGCTTGCACAAGTTCAGGCTTTTTGGAATAAACAGCGGCGTCTTCTAGAGTTGCCTTCTGTCCAGGCACGTACTTCATCATATCCAAAGAGCCAGAGTCGAGGGGTCTGATAGTATTTATCGTATGTGATGTACAGGTCATATGTTCTGGTCTGAAGGATGGCATCCTCGCTCCCAGGTTCTGCTTTGGCTTTGTTTTCCACCATTTTACTGGTGTCCAGAGTCGCCTGCGCACAGGAGAGAAGCGTCAAGTGGGAGCTGAAGTGATAATAACCAATATTAGATCAGACAGGAAGTGACATGCTGTGACCCTTAGAGCTGTCTACCTCATCTGTTTCCAACAGGCCGCTTTCCTCGTACTCTGAAAAAAAGCGTTAAAGACAACATGAGCTAAAGCGCAGGCTGTTTGGGACGAATGACTGCTTCATTACTGGTAAGATGTGACTTAGACATGAATACCCTCCATATCTGCCGCCTCTCCATCTTCATCATCATCGTCATCGTCATCGCAACACGCCGCAGACGTTGCATTCATGTTCTTGTCCTGGAGGGATTCAAGTTAACATCACATGCTTGCATACTTGAAAGCTACAGTGGAACCAGTCTCTAAATGTGTTGACTGAAATGAAAATGCATTAACCACAGATCCAGATGCTGCTGGAGAGGCTGGCAAATGGCTGAAAGCTTCAGGAATACTGAGCTCAGAGAAGCCTGGTGTGTTAAAAGTCGAATGAAGAACTGCACCTCTGACTCTGGGGCAACTATACTCAGAAATGGCCAGGAAGCTTAGAGCTTTACGATCTTCCTCAGGTTTCATGTCATTTAAAGCCACAGTGGGCACAATTTCCCACTTTTGGAGGCGGTACCAGATGAATGTGGGAGACAGAAAGAGCCAGTATTTAAGTGACACACAGAAAACCAAAGGCTGAACCCTGGTACATAAACCAGATATTATCACTAAAGAAAAGGGCAAAACTGTGCGTTGAATGACTTTTGATATATTATCATATTATCACCTGACGCTGTCATATGAGCTGGAGCTTTGTTTTGTATAGGAGTGAACAAACCTTGTTGTTGTCCAGTGAAATTTCCCGTACAGCATCTGTGACTCCTAACACACCTGGTGGAAAATATCAGTGAGAATCATTCACTTCCTCATTTTTGATAATATTTAAAGTGACGAAATGAAAAAACAAATTTGAATTATTATCAAGACTTTCATTCGTGCATTGTAACCATCTGTGTCCAACCTGAGTTATGGTAAGTGTCCACCCAGCCCCCGTCTCCATCATCCTCCTCTATGATGGCTTCCAGCTCGTCGGAGTACTCCATCTGTTTACAGCGCTTGTAACAGGGAACTGCAAGACCGCAACGCACAGAGAGGTGAGGATAAGCAAAAAAAAAAAAAAAGAAAGAAAAAAAAAGTGGGGAAGTAAAAATTAAAAAGTATAGATCTCCATGGTGACCGAAATCAACTGGTCAAGGATGAAGGATTTACTTCGGCTAATACCTGGAAACATGCAGAGTGGCCGAGCAGAAAGATGTTACTGCTTCCTGCAGTGCTGGCTTGCTCTCCAGTGTCAATTATCTATGTATTTTTACATCAACTATTCCAATCTTAATTTGAATAAAATGAATAAGTTAATAATGTGTCAACAAATCAATTCTTTAAAACTGAGTGGAATTATTTCAGTGACTATACATTTCAGCGTTCTCTCCCTGCATTCTGTTATGCGTCACGCAGGTATACTCCCACTCTTCACTAGGAAGTGGCTGATGTAAGATACACAACTAAACTGTTCACTTGACTGTAGAGTGAAGTGAAAGTTAAAGCTGGAGAACAATAAGAAAACTGAAACATGAAATGAACGGCGGCCATGCTCCTTATAATCCACATCTTACCATTACGTGTCAGGAGAAACTGTTTATCCTGCGGCAAATACGGTTTCACCTTCACCTCCTCCCCGGTGGCCCTGATGGGAGATGGTATCACAGACATAAAAACACATTAATGTTCATCAGGTCATCTATTCTGTCACTCAAAGCACTGGCTGAGAATCACCCTTATTTTAAACTTAAATGTAATCACGTCAACTTTTAGTTTTATAAGCCGCTTTTTAAGGTTTGCAGTTATATGTCTTTACAACATGCTGAATGATTAAGATGATCACCAGAGGAGAACAAAAGCAAAACATGACCTGAGTTTTGCTGCAAAAAAAGTTTTTTGTGTATAAAGTGAGTGTCTATATATGTTGACACAATGGATTCAACACGACCACAAACTAAATGGAAAAAGCACCGAAAGGGGGCATGGTCGATACGTGCCGTGATGCAATCTGGGTTGCTTCAGGCGGAACATTGCACTGCACGGTGAAATTCAACAAGAAGAGAGAAGTGAGCAGTGTGAGCCAGAGAAGCTCAGCTATTACCATGAAACAGAATCAGAACTGATGGTGCGATGAACTTTATACTACAGGCTGACATTAAGACCAGTAGTACACCATACTGACACCATCAGTGGTTGTACCTACAGTTCTAACACGACTATCACCAGTAACCACAGTTCGAACAGTATTAAGGCAAGAAATCAAACTTCAAAATCAAAAATCAGCTGTTTAACAGTGATAACATCTCTTTCGAGACTACTCATCTCTAATCTACTATATGAGAGAGCCTCACCACAGTGGTACAATATACATGAAACACAAACACTAGATAATAACACAATATTTGTCCGTTTGAGCGTTTCTTTGTGACCACTCAAATGTTAGTTGTGCTTCCAAGAGCTCTGATATGTGGGATCTTTCCCAGAGGAATTCATGAATATGGAGTGAACACTCACCATTTCCATGTGGGGCAATGGTGAACCAAGTGATCCCCAGCTGCTACAAACTAAAACACAAAACGAGAGACTTAGAGCAAAGTAACACAGTAAAACACATAATCCCGCTTCACACACGGACAAGTGAGCGCCCACCTCTTCTGGCGTGATCACTCCGGTCTCTTTGAATTTCGACTCCTGTGGTTGATAAAAGCAGAAGTGTATCTTAGAGGGCTCGGGAGCATTAACATCCAGCTGCATTTAAACTGAATTACTGCGCATTTACCACAACTGTGCAAATGTACCCAGGAAGCGTCTATTAGCTTGTATCTATTAGTGTTATTAGTTCACTAACAAAATGACTGAGGCGCCGGCTGTTAGCCGCTGGATAGCACCGATCATCTGTTCATGTGTTTATGACATCTCATACTAGCCACCACCTATCAACAAGCTAGCTTGTGTACTGCAAGTTTACCTTAAGCACTGGAGTTAGGAACTCCGCCACACCGAGAGCCGTTCCCTTCACCGTGTTTATGACGTTCTGCATCTTGGACAGCTCCCCGCGGATTAAACGTGACGCTCCTCGAACAACGTCCTATCAAAATGATAATTATTTTGACATAGCTACTCAGGCAGAGCACCAGCAAGAGCAAGTCACATGATACGTCTGAACGCTTCCGGTGTCGGACTCTCACGAGAAGGGGGGGGTGACATGAACGTACGCGCGATATAACTGCGGGTGAAATAGCATGTAGTCTTTGGAGTGTCACATCCACGGGCGTGTTGCTACATTGTTATATTACCTAAAATGTTCGCTGTGCTAACGTGTTAGCATAGATAGACCGTGTTTATACATATGCTAGTTGTGAGGCTAAGCTAGCGCGCGGTGCTTCCTCCGGCACACAGCGAGGCGTCAGTATGTGGAGACACACAGTGAGGTCGCTGTCATGGAGACCAAAGGTCTTCAGTAGCGGCGCAGCTCAGTCAGGCAGCACTGTCACATCCAGGTTACACGGATCCTGCAGCGGGGCTTCAGGGAAGAAGTGGATCCGGCCCAGCGGGTTTGACACCGGCTTGAAGACCTTCAACGGCTTGACCAAACAGAAAGAGCCGCTCATTCTGGCGAGAGAGGGAGTGGCTACCTGGTACGAACTGAGTGATTGTGATACACAGTGTGCATCCATAGGTGAGAATAACAGTCTGTGTGCATGTGCTGTGTTGCAGGTACAGCTGTGGACCCACCGTGTACGACCATGCCCACCTGGGTCATGCATGGTATAGATCTAAACATTCAGACTTTGTGTTTAAGCCAAACACCGTAAAGCAAGGTCGGGTTGAAGTTTGCCCTGTGTTGCTTTGTGTTGTCGCAGCTCTTACGTCAGGTTCGACATCCTGCAGAGGATTTTGGCCAGGTTGTTTGGAATCACTGTCATCCACGCCATGGTCATCACCGACATTGATGACAAAATCATCAGGAGAGGATGGGAGGTAATGTCACAAGATGCTCAGGTTGCCGGTGTTTGTATTTCACTGAAAACGTGTTTATTGAGAACATGTGTTTCCTTTGCTTTATAGGAAAATGTTTCCCCAACCATCATAGCTTCAATGTATGAGGATGAATTCAAGAAGGACATGTTGTCATTAAAGGTGTGTGATTAGCTCACAGATAGTGTCTCTTTTCATTCAAGTGTTATATTTCGTCTACTGGCCTTCAAAGCTGACATAAACAGTAAAATCTTTATCTTTGATTATGCGTGCCATTGTTTTTGAGGTGATTCCTCCTGCAGCGTATCTAAGAGTCACTGAGAATGTGCATCACATTGTGGCATTCATCGAGAGGATCATCCAAAATGGACACGCTTACACCACAAAAGAAGGTGAATGTGCAGGAAGTCGTGTTTATTATTTTGTCTGATGAGTCGGAGTAACTGACTTAACGCTGTGTGATGCTTCGGTTGCAGGTGATGTGTATTTTGACATCCAGTCCATTGGCGATCGTTATGGCAAGTTCATGGGAGCTGTGGATTCTCAGGGAGAACCCAGTAAGTGTTGCTCGTAACCTGGTAACTGTCTGCTTCAGTCAGTGTCACTCATTTTATTCTATCAGAGGACAGGCCATTGGATGGATGAATGGATGGTTGAACAAAAGCTTTATTAAAATACACAATATGCTATGAAACCAGTATACCTCTGCAACCCCAGATGGGAACTATGGCTCATTGTGTATCTGCCAAACAATCACAGGCTGTAAATATTACACAAAGTGACACCATGTCCATCTGCTTTGATAATGAATTCACTACTTTGAACAAAGTTGCCTTTCCTTGAAAGCAATACATGCAAAACTTTAAGAATACAATAAAAACAAATATCATTAATTATCGTGCAAAACAGATGTTAGTGCAAGGCATTAAACAATTCTGAGAAAACGTTTCACATTTTTAAGAATAAATCATAAATCATGCTGCTAAATGCTCTGCAGGCTATATATTGCCTTTGCCAACTAACAACAACCTGCATTGTTGTTCTCCAGGCAGCGCACGTAAACGAGATTCAAGGGATTTTGCTCTTTGGAAGCAGTCCAAACCTCAGGAACCATACTGGGAGTCTCCGTGGGGCAGAGGAAGACCCGGCTGGCACATCGAATGCTCTACCGTCGCAAGGTACGGACACACAGCAACATCAGGCCCGCACTGCATAAAGAAGGATAAAGAACAGAGGTCCTGATGAAAATCTATGTGGCTCTGTGCTGGTTTCAGTTCAGTGTTTGGGAGCCAGTTGGACATCCACTCAGGAGGCATTGACCTTGCCTTTCCTCACCACGAGAATGAGGTCGCTCAGAGTGAAGCCTATCACCGGTGTGAGCAGTGGGCAAACTACTTCCTACACTCAGGTAAACCTAATATAAGATAATACATCATGTTAAAACTGAATCCTAAATGCTAGGTGCTGTTTTAAATGTTATTTTAAATTTCTCGGTTTTGACAGAAGCATCGCATTTTAGATTTTATATGAATATTTTTGCTTCCTGCATACTACCAGCTAACTACGAGCTAATGCTAATAGCTATCAAATTCTCCACTGTACTGTTTTTATGCAGTTTTGTCTAGTTTCCTTCTCGTCACCCTGCCAGAAATGACTAACTTTGTTCTGATGTGGTGCATGCATTAGCTGCAACAAAGGAGAATTAAAGTGTATCTCTGTCCTCTGTTGTCCACTAACCTTTCTGAATACGTGCATTGGTTTGCTCTTGTTTCAGGGCACTTACACCTGAAAGGCAGTGCAGAGAAAATGTCTAAATCTTTAAAGAACTACATCACAATCAAGGTAAGGTCATCATGCATTACATAGAACTTATTAGGTTAAATATCTTCCAGATTGTATATGAAATTAATTACTGTGTGTTTTTCTGTCTCCCATCAGGATTTCCTGCAGTCTTACTCTGCCAATGATTTCCGGATGTTTTGCCTTCTGTCCAAATACAGATCAGGTTGGTTTGCGTCCGACTGTTTGGCACATTCATCACAGTCAGATGTTGAGTTTTTAAGCCTTGAGCAGAAGACTCACTGCAGTGTGTCTATCTCAGCTATTGACTACAGCGACAGCAGCATGTCGGAGGCGCGGACCTCCCTGGACACCATCTCCACCTTCACCCGCGGCGCTCAGGCCTACGTGAAGGGTCAGCTGCAGTGCTCACCTGTAGAGGAGGCTTTTCTCTGGGAGAGGTGAAACACTGCACACTCTGTTTGAAAACAGGAATGCATTTTCAGTTTCCAAATCGACATTCACACGGTGAGGTGAAGTTACTTTCATTTTGAGCTAGCGGCAACTTGCAGGTTTGAAGTGGAGTGTGAACTTTGTTATCGCGGGAAAGCAGCTGCTGCTCTCACAGGAAATATGATTATTAATGTCTAATTCCACTTTTGTTTCATCTTATTGAGAGAATCTATCCTTTTGTTCCTTCAGGTTGGCTGAGACTAAATCCAGCGTGGTGAAAGCGCTGGCAGATGACTTTGACACGCCGCGAGCCATCGGCGCTCTGATGAATCTGGTTTATCATGGAAACTGCCAACTTCAGCCTGTTTCTACGGTAACTCGCTGCACAACCGCCTCACATAAACCTAATTCTTCCTCGTTTAAAACAAAGCCCTGCCAGTTGTGGAACCAGAGATGTTATCTTTGTGCTGAAGGGCTGCTAATATAGGGATGACCAGTGCAAAACACAAGCAAATCAAACACTGCACCCTGATCCTGTGTGTGTGTGTGCGCTGTATCTCGGCTCAGTCTGACAGAGCGGCTCGGAGTCCCGCGGTGGTCGCAGCGATGGTCAGCTACATCAGAGATGTCCTGGATGTGTTTGGGATCGATCTGCTGCACAGTAAGGTGTGAATTCAGGAATTACGTGTTTCCATTTGTCTGGCAGCTGGGTTGCGTGTGTGGGACTGAGTCCAGACCGGCTACAATGCGTGTATTCAGATTAATGAAGGAATGTGTCACCTGGTGCAACAGGAATGCAGATGTACTCAGTGTTTGTTTGGTGATCAGAATACAGACTATCATCATATCCTCACCTCTGTTCTGTCCTGTGGTCACGTGCAGCAGTCCGATGCTGTGAGTCACTGTGGAAGTCTGGAGGGCGTCGTGGAGCAGCTGACTCGCTTCAGAAGTGAAGTGCGGGCGTTCGCACTCGCCCGTCATGATGGCACAACCGCTGGGTCCCCCAGCAAACCGGGACTTTACCCAGAGAGAATCCCTCTCCTCAAAGCCTGCGACACCCTCAGAAATGACCTGGCGCCCTTGGGTGTGCTGATAAAGGTGCGCTGGGTTGGCTCACAACGCAATGAAAACCTGAATTTTACAGCTTGAATACAAGAGTGGCTACATGCATTTACTCTGCTGTTTGTGTTTTCAGGATAGAGGAGCCATGTCAACATGGGAGATTGCTGAGAGAGGACAGAGAGTCCAGGATAAAGACGAGCAGGCATCCAGCTGAAATCCACTCCAGCCTCTGAGACCGGCTCTTTGCTTCTGCCTCGTGAACTGCAGCATCAGCTGAAGACTTTCTGAAAACGAGACAATGCTGCCACATCTAATCCCGTCCAATCACATGAACAGAATGGGATGCAGCACATAAGTCGTGCTACACACAAACTCATTAGCTTTGATAGAACAGTCATTCCCATGGTGAAGAGGAGACATCAGTTTGTTTCGCTGCACCCAGCCAACTCAAGTCTTCAAATCAGTTTGATACTTTATGCTGTAAATGATCAGCATAATGAGGCAGTCCGTGTTCTGCCTGTCTGCTGCCTGCGGTTGGACAATGCAGATCACATGACCTGTGGTTAAAAAAAAAACCCCCTGCTGTGTAAAGGGAAAATGTGTAGTCCAAGGGGCTGCGACCAGAGTTTGTGAGCACTGTGGCCTTTACAGGTCTTATGTTTGTATGTATTTTAATTCAAATATGCCTTCATAAAGTTAAATGGACAAAAATATTTTTATTAAAGTAACACATGTTGACACCTTCTTCATCAGAATGGGACATGTTACTCTGATTTTAAATTGTAGCACCTCATTAAAAGCCAGACTGCAGAAACCTAGAGTAGTCTGTTCCCAGTGCATCTCGTCTAACTCGGATCATGTGATGAATTTAAAAAGGTCAGTACACAGACGCTGGACGTCTCTGTGGCACATCAGGCCCTGTCACAGTCCCTGATCATCGTAGATCCTCACACAGATCACCAGTAAACGGGACCAAACTCAGAAGAAATGTGACAAAAATGTTCTTTTTCCAAATATTTACTTTTTCATAACAATGCTGAGTCACCGTCACGTCAGTGGGCCTGCACATTCAACATCATACACAGCACGGTAGAGTAGCCTGACCCTTGCTGGTGAGGAAAGGCTCCTGAGCCGCCTGCTCTTCGCTGAAATCATCCAACGGACAAGAGATGTGATTATTCCTCTGCAATCTCATTAATGCGGTTGTCAAGGTGTCCTTTGGCAGCAGCGAGCCTGTCAGGCAGTGCTGCGGCTCTCGGGCATCAGGTTGATCAGGGAGTTACTGGCCTGAGCCAGCTCTGTGATGGACACTCTGCCTCTCTGTCTGATGAACTGAGCCACTGAGTCCAGCTCTTGTGGAGTGATGGAGATAAACTTCCCTCTGTCGTCAATCACCCCTGCAGGAAACACACAGCCCGTTAGATTATGGAGAATGCAACAGTAATAATAATAACAGGTAACACTTGTGCCTGCCGTGCATTGAAAGGAGGACTGATTTACTCCAGGTTTGCTCTGAGGAGTCAGTCATACCATCCCTGCTCACACCAACCTGTGAGGGAGCCTTCAGCTAACAGGTCCTGCAGTCTGCTAATAGCATCCTGCGTCCTCATCCCGAAATGAGAAGCCAAGTCCTCCAGGAGAACCACCTTAGAACTCTGCAGGACAGAGGAGACACTGTTTAAAGCTCTGCACCCAGATACTCCGCCGCAGGTCCGAGTGCACGGACTGTGCCAGCTCTCACCTCGATGTACTGGATGAATTCTTGCAGCAAGTTGCGTGACTGGGAGTAAAGAACACAAGCCGTTATTATATTTTAAATAACTTCCAGTCAAAGCGCAGAGGAAATGGAACAGAGTGTTTCTGAGCTCAGCAGAAATGTGACCTGGTCCTCAGTGAGCTGCTCCTCCTCTCCCTGATCTTCAATGACAAAGGATGCTTTCAGTCTTAGGTACTCCTCCTCCTCCCGTCTCTCCTGCTCTTCTTTAGCCCGTCGCTCGTCTTCCTCCTGAGTAACCACAATGTCAGCACCTCCTTGTAGAACACAAAGAGGTGGAAAAAGCTGGTGTGTGTGTGACCTGTTTTTGTTCCAGCAGTCGTTCTCGCTCCTCTTCCTGACGTCTCTCCTGCTCTCTGAGCTCCTGCATCCGCTTTCTCTCCTCCCTCTCCTCCATCTCTGCCTGTTTGAAGCAGGTGCAGACATCAACAGTTAGTAAAAGACATTCACCCATGAAACAGGACAAACGTTTCATTTGCTCCAGCACATTTGTCTGAACCATCCCCGATTTGATATAAAAATGCCAATTTGAACATTAATTACTGAATAACATTTACTATCACGACTCTGTAACAGGGAAGCAGCAGCTCTCAGCTGCGACTGCTCTGAGGTCAGAGTCAGCATGCAGGTTGGCTGTCTCACCTCTCTCTGAGCTCTCTTGGCCTGTTTCTCCTCCAGTTTCTTCTGCTTCTTGGCTCCAACTTTTGCTGTTGGCTGGAAGCCCTGCTCCTCCTCCTCCTCTTGATGCTCCTCCTCTGAAATCCACAGAACATTTGTTACGTGTTTGTTTACATCACGTATTACAAGAGTTGCACCTGTGACATAGGAACATTAAACTGATTCTTTAAGGCTTCTCTGACTCTGGCAAACTTGCAAGATCAGGAGTTTGAGAGCTTTGGATTTCCATCTCAGAACATTGTACGTACTTAGTTCGTTTCTGTTTCTGACATACTTCTTAGTTTCCCTTTCAGATGCTGCCAGAGGCACCAAATAGAATGCTGGGATGTGACAGTGAGTCTATTGTTAGTGATTTATTATAGTAACTTCCTCATCCCATGCATTTTAATGACACCTGGCAGCAGGCTGGTATGAGCAGCAGCTCAATATAAAACATTAAACACAGTGTATGAGTGTTCAGTGTGTTCACCTGTAACGACAGATGAATTATTGCAATCCTAAGCATGAACAGCTTGTCAAAGGTAAGCAAAGTTATGACTGGCAGTGTTTACCTTGCTCCACAGCGTCTCTGTGCGCTTGTCTGTTGGCCATCACAGCAGCAAAGTTCCTCCTCCGGCGAGGCATTCCGGCCCCACGCTCCTCTGCCACCCGCTGAGGGGGGCCAGCTGCCCGGACAACATCCCTCCGCTGCTCCTCATCAGCTGAGCATCAAGAGGGCACATGACATATTATACCAGTATCTATGTAATACACAGGTGGTGCATCCGTCCCTCCCCACAACAATATTTCCTTTTTGCATATTGATGCATATTGAGCAAATGCATATTGAGCATTTGCACATCCTGAGTGTCACTGCAGAATACTTATATACTTAATGCATTAAGGAGAATCCCGTGATAATGCTCTCAGTTCATTACTTCTATAGCATTGACAGAATAAACATTATTGAAAACTGCTATGACAGAATCCATAGAAAGTAACCAAAGGAGATTCAGTTACCCTCGTGTCTTCTCTTTATTTGTCTTATTGCTGGGTTTAAGTGACAGCTTTCATGAAAGATGAGGAAATGCATTTAGTGTGGCCCCTTGCGGCTACCGTAGGTTACGAAGTCTTGACAGCTGCTGACGTTTCCTAAATTCTCTGTAACCAAAGTAACTACGCTACGGAAGCTTTCAACGTGACTTTCTTTCTGCTGTCTGCTTCTGTGTTCACTACACTATCAGACATGACACCGTCTCGTTTCGTTAATACAATAAACAAACTCTCCGCTGAAGCAACAGCTATGCTAACACTATGCTAACAGTCCCCCCCCCCCGCCGGCCTAATGTCCGACGTTAGCTCTTGGCTAATGGTCCTCACCTTCCTGTGTCTTCCTCCGCAGCTTCAACGCAAACAAAATCAGGACAATGAGGATGGCAGCGGCCATCAGGTACAGAGCGACGTCCATCACTCCTCTCTTCTGAATTCAAGTCCACGTCTGTTTCTGTGGACCGTGGAGGCCCGTCTTCTTCTTTGTGTTTATGGTGGACTATCGTAGCGACGCTACATACTGCCACCTACTGTATCGGAGCCTGTAGCTGCATGTTGTTGAACCATCTGTCTGTTGATCGCTTTAATGAATGACTACATTTCAGTCAGGGGCCTCTCTTCCTGTTTGTTACTCGTCACCAATCAGTTAAATGACTTATTAATTAATGAATTGATGCCATATTTGCAGATGTAAGATCTAATTCATAAGACACAACAGTTTGTCCTGATTCCAGGTAAGATGCAGTGGTGTTTGACAATCACTAGGTGACAGTGACGCTGCCTCTGCAGGCATCATCTGCTTCTGACACACTAATGTATCTGTGCGTGGGAACAGCCTGTGACAAATATCCTCACTGTTTCTCTCTCTCTCTCTCCTTCTGTGTGTGTGTGTGTGTGTGTGTTTATCTCTCTCTCTCTCCCAGACACACAGCTCATCCATCAAGTCAGAGGGAAGGTCACATTCACAGCACTGCACTCCGCGCCATAAATGTCATCTGAAAGCATCATTCACTGCTCCGTAATGATGATACTAAATCTAAATAATGAAACCACCACCATAATGCAAATACAATGCGACCCCCACCCTAAAAGAGAAGAAGTTTTGGGGTTTGGTGGATCTGAAACAGCAAGTCATCAGCGTGGAAGCAACATTCTGTCTATCTGCTGTAGCCGCTCCTAGCTATTTAAATCCAGTGGTTCTCAACATAGAGGTTCAGCCCATCAAAGCAGGCCTTTGGGGGTCATGGGGTTATTAGATTTACAAGTAGTAGTTAAGTTACAAGTAGAAGTTTGAACAAAGGATTTCATTAGTCTGTCAAATATGGTTTCTCATCTAAAATCCAAAGTTAGACAGCAACCTAATCCATACATCCATTTTAGTGGCATGCAATGTACATGTAATGTAATCCAGCCATCCCTCTCCAAAGGAATGTTTAACAGCTCTCCCAGCATTCCCAAGCCAGCTGAGATATATTTTCTCCAAAGTGTTCTGGGTCTACCCTTGGGGGTCTCCTATTGGGCGCGTCACGAGAGTCTTCCCACCTGGTCTGCATGTCTTTCGGGGGGGGGGGGGGGCTACAGAAGGCTTATGACTGAACGAAAGTGCAATGATCATCAGTTCTCAAAATATACCATGCATATTTTAATATTTCAAGTCATGCAAAGAATATTTATCCTGGACAGCATCTGGTACACAATGTGCACTGACTGCAGCCTGAGCCACGGATGGCCACACCAGGAAGAGACAGGGTTTTTGTTTCTTAAATAACTTATCAAATATTGTGAAATGTGTTTTTTAACAGCCAATAAACTAAATGTACCAAAATGTGTTAACTTCCACACACACACTCAAAACAGTTTCACTTTCAGGGTGGTTGAACTCCAGATAGGCCCCTGCACTTTGGACACTACTGATGTACTAGATGCCATAAATGACAGTACTTCTGTACAGAAACATAGAGTGACCTTTGTTTGTAAGAGAAAGAGATATATGCACACATTTGGAAATAATAACAGAAATACGAAGTTTCAAGTAAATCATACAAACATGGTCCCGTGATTGAGTGAACACGTAAAGGGCGTAAAGAGTTCACAAAGACACATCACGTCTGAACGTGGGATAGCGAAGTGTGCTGAACTCATTCTCTGCTCATGCAGCGGGAGCCGAAAGAATGTCCCAGTCAGCACTTTTTCCTCAGTCAGAGAACAGCAGCAAGAACGCAAGAACGGGACAGAGGAGCGCAAATGGAAGTGAGGACGAGATAATCGCTTAATCCCCCCCTCCCACAGAAGGATGTGAGGCTCCGCTGGGTGTGACGGTACTTTTCCGTCACCGGTGACATCTGGAGGACACATAGCCTCCTTCCGGAGAACCCGTTGCAATCTGATCCTGTCCCTCTCTCTCTCTTATTCTCTGTGTGTGTGTATGTTCTGTCTTGTACGTGGAATTTTTTTTGTTTCTACTAATAACACATCAAATGCTGGTAAAAAGATGTGTGCGCGTCTGTGGGTGGGTGCGCGGCTGCTGGATTTTTCACTCTACTGATGACAATGAGTGCAGTATGTCCTCAGTGTTTCTGTCTGTGCTGAGTGAATGGAGTGAATTTTACTCAGCCTGTGTCCCATTTGGCCTGTGATCCGATTCTCACTATAATGTACCAGTCCTCTGCTATTTTATGGTATGCAAAGAATGTTTGAGCGGCTGAGACTGTCTTAAGTTGAAGGTGAGCAATCGAAGGACACTACACTTGCCGCAGTCCTTATTTCCTGGTTCACCGCTCAGGTGATCTACAGGGGGCGGAGATTACTACAGCTCCTCTCATGGGACGGCCTTGCAGAGAAATTGCAATATACAGAGAAGTAGCTGTAGGAACATGACTGATGTCCCCCGTTTCTATGTCAAACCTCCAGAGGTCAGTGTGGCCTCAGTCCTATATGAAGGGAGCCAGGCCAAGATCAGTTCAGGAGACTGTGCAGGTGTAGTAGTGTGGATGTAGTCATGCACACGCTGAGGAAACGTAGTAGTAGGGAGGGGGCAGGACTGAGAGGCAGGAAGAGGAAGACAGGAAGAGCTGCAATGTTCTGCAGGGACAAGGTGACTCCTGTGCAGGACAGATCTGCTCTGACTGAAACCTAAACAAAGTCCACGCATCTGCACACAGCATTTAAGATAACAGCTGAACAGATTATTTAGCCATTACCTAGCAACACAAATTGGTCCAACAAAACACAAGCATCAAGTAAATATGTAATTAATACTGGTATTTCATTATTTAAGATTGCCTGGCATTCTCATTAGTGACACAAAGTCAAGATGCTCCAAACAAGGAGCAAAGCATAATCCTCCTGGCATTAAGTTTTGCATCCACTCTGGATTCATACAGTTAGTACATAAAAAGTGGTGTAAATGTTAGCCAAAGGCAGGAACTGTAAAAATATTGGAGTAGGGAATGCTTCAAGTTCACTTTTTAAAAATAAAACCCTTCCGACCACCATTACTATTTTCTTTGGACTCTCCCTTGACTGAGAGAGACTGCAAAACCCTCAAAATACACTCTTGAATTGGTGCACTTCACTTAATCATTATTAATATAGGTTCCCTGACTAAATCCTACCTTTCAAATAAACCTCTGATCTAAATGCATCATATAAAACATACAATCTAATAAAATAACTTTAGAAAGTCCCCCTCTCCTTCGCAGACTTGTCTCTGCTTTATCATTTTTCTGTCACACAGGAAATCTGGAGCACCACAGCTCCATGTTTTCAGAAGATTACACTATTAGACGCTTGGGAAACACTCCTATTGTCTGCCTCTCTCTGAGATCTGGTCAGATGACGTCCAAGGACCACATGGTCTCGCTGAAAATAAAGGCTGAGGTTTACAGTGGTGTGATGGAGAAATATACAAAGCCTCGCCACAAACACTCAGCCGCAGCAGATTAGTCAGAACACGCTGGGAACATTTCTCCTCTCTCTCTGTACACATGAAACACCGACAGACAAAATAACAAAAAGTACTACATTATCAAAATATATAATAAAGATTATTTATTTGTACAGTAAAGGGTCATTTTATATATTTTATGTTACTAAAGCAAAAACAGTTGAGCCTTTGGTCAGCCATGTCAAAAGGTTGCAGTGACCCAAAGCTACACTATTTTAGTAATACAGAGATCCAACTTTGTCTCTATTGACACATCAACTGAACCATTCTGCTGCCAAAGCTATTTTTGCCCAAATCCTTTAATATGTCACGCTATTGAACTCATTTTCAGGTAAAGTGACAGCGGCTGGTGCACTGCGACGTAACGACTTAATCCAACTTAATTTAATATTTATATAATGCTGCCATTTTAAACAAGGGGGAGGTAAGAATAGGCAGGTGAAGGGCAGACCTGAGGGAGATTGTCCTCTCTCTAAAAACAGACTTTGTTGACACTGTGCGCAACTGGCTGGTGATCCGTAACAATGAGTCTGTTGCTGTCACAGGAGATGATGACGTCCTCTAATACTCAGATTCTCTAAGACTCTTCTGTTGGTTAAACAGAGGGAGAGTCCAATTTAAACCCCATCAGCCTCCAAGTACACTCATGCCCACACTGTGACATGGATGAGGAGTGACCTGTGTTGCTCCTTGGAGATATACGTTTTTGTCTGGAGACATTTGTGTTTCCAACCAGCATGTTGTGGAAGGGGTTGTTCAAGAAGCTAACCCACTGGGGCAGCATCCTCTTCTCTGTCCCTGCCTCCTGAGACTCCACATGAACTCCTCCTTCAAGCTGTGCATTAGAAATTGGCTTAGCATCTGTAAGCATCTTGTTGCAGATGTTGAAGCCTCTGCAGGAAGAAGAGTTTGCTCTTCTCGTACCTTGTGTAGCCCACTCTAGCCTGTCATCCAGGCACTGAAACATCTCTACATCCTCCACCTGGATGGATACAGCGGCCAGACGTCTTCCATAAATTAGTGCCCTGCTCTTACTTATGTTCAGCTGCAGATGCTCAAATCTGCACCACAGCAAAAATGGCATCCACCAGGCTTCCTTCATTGTCCCCTTGTTGTCAACTCATGCACCCCACAATGGCAGAGACATTAGCAGACTCCAAATTGAAGTTAGAAGCACAGGTGTGTAGAGTAAACACCAAGAGGGAAATGATCATCCTCATTGGACAGTTTCTCCTCACAGCTGCTGTGTTTCAGTGCCTTTGTGGGGTAAATCATCATTCAGGATACAAGAGTGGTTCACCTGCACAGTCCTGAACTTGTCTTCCAACAGCTGAGGCTAGAGGTGCTAAATAAATCTGATCATCATTTAATCTACTGCTTAGTCCAGGTGGGAATAAACCCAGAGTGGTAGATAGATGATAGCCTTGCCCACTCCAGTGTTCTGCAGGTAGGCAAAGTGTATGAGGTCCAGTTCTCTCAAGCGCAAACTTCATCAGAAGATCTGATTCGCTTCACTGTCATATTTTATGGTGCAAGCTAACTCAGGTGGATGCCATGACAACTTATGTCGTGCTCCTTTATTGTAAACGCATTTGAATATATTTTTCATTGCAATAAACAAAGTGAGTGCAGGATAGTATGTAAATGAGCACTGGAGGACTGTGATCAAGCAGAACTCACTTTGACTGCTCTCTGATTTACAGCATAATATTCTCTTATCAATCCACCAGATAGTCTGTTAAGTTAATGGTTGTGTGTTTTATATGGCTGCAGATCAGATCAGCTGTGACTGGGTGTGTTGGGTTGCTTTCACCTTGCGCTCCAAGGGCATCATGGCTTCACTTGGACTCACAGGGTTTCCTTTGTCTCTCATGTTCAGCCAAATACTGCTCTACCTTTCATCAGGTGTTCATACGAGGTCATATGGTTCTGTAGGCCTGCCACAGACAGACTGAGGACCGGTATCACTCTTTGTTACCTGCATGAGATGCAGAGGAAACGCTCCAATCAATGTCAAGAAGTCAAGGTTAGGACTCCATAACTCACCCAAGATCCTTTAGGCAGTGACAGAGTTTCTCAAACAGCTGATACGATCAAATAGAGCAAAAGTGCAGTTTCAAATGAAAATAAAATACCTTTGAAAACACGTCATGTTCCCAGCAAGACTTTTTAGAACTGAAAATGGTCTTGACTTTGCCATTGCAGAAAGAAATCTGGGCACCAGAGATGGCTCAACCACAATGGCTGTTTGATATACTACTAAATTGCCAAAAAGCCATCCAGACTGTATGTACCCAGAGAGAAAAGCGTTCAAATGATTAGGTAAAGGGTTCAAAATGTAGACAGTGCGTGAACATGGCAACAACATAATGAGGACAAGATTTTTGAGGTTTGTTTTTGGCCAACAAACCAAAGTATGTATGAAATAAATCAAACACTATCTGCTGCTAAAAACACCAACATCTGACTTTGGATTAAATCGCAAACAGGCATATTCCTGAGTGGTGAAGTGCATCCTTGATATCTTCTTTGAAACATATCTGAACTGAAATTAAGCCCAGGGCCTTTACCTTAAAAAGACTAGTTTCATAACCTCTAGAGTGTGACCACGTATTGTTAATCTGCTCGCGGTTCAAAGAGCTACAGTCTAATTTTGTAGACCAGGTTATCTATCTGGCTCAAATATTAACCATCACATGAATTATTGGAGGGAAAGAGCGCTAAACTTTGTACTGGGGTAAGCAGCAGCTAAATGTGAGTGAGAATGTGGATTAATTTGTAACTAACGCAAAAGTTTCGCAAGAGCGTGTGTTTCACCACAACGTCGGCAGTGGCCAGTCAGGATGTGTGATCTGCATCGAGCAGGTTTGGAGCGTGGTGACAGCTCAGGCAAGAGGGGAAAACAATGAAAGTTTAATAGGGAAGGTGTTTATTACACAGTGAGCACCAGCAGCTGATCGTATTCTATTCTGCTTTGGACTATATAGCAGAAGCTATTGGTTGACTGGTTGGCTGAAAATATTCTGTATGGGACAAATATATTGGTATTAAATAGGTTATTTTTATTTAAATGTTTATCAAATGTCAGACTACTAACTTGCTAACACTGATTTTGCCTCCCCTTGTTACATTTCCCTCAGTGCGATCATCCCTCTGTACTGCATTTATTTTAAAAGATGCCTATTAATGACGGTGAAGCGGCTAATGAAATGCAAGCAGTCCTATCTAGTTCCCACCACTCTGTTGTGACATCACATCCTGCCTTCAGGGGGTTACGGTAACAAAGTAACACGGAAGGAGATTACACACTTGCAACGGCCCATATGTGATTCTGTGTATGCTTTATTGTATTCCTAGGTTCTTTTCCAAGAATGGAAAATATATTCGTCATCTGTTCATCTGTTCGATCCAGACACATATCATGATAAACTTAATATTTCATTTCTTCATTCCATACTGCATTTTTGTGATTTACTGTGAAAATAAAGATTCTTTTTTTTGTTACCCTTCTGGCAGCAGATGATGTCAGTCAGTTGGCCCGGCCGCCCAGCACTTCACTGCAAATGTGAATATTTTGTGGTTGATCTCTCATGGTTTTGGTTTTAACTTTATCTCCTAGCATGACTCAAGATGAGATAAATCCAACCTTTGTTGTAATTTGAGCATCCAGAAAGCTACAAATGTGGACTTTAACCTCATTCCTTAGAACAATCTAACTGAAATTACCCCGGGTATTTAATTGTTCACGAAAGTTTCCTCACTTCACTTATGAATGTTGAGGTTTCTAGCAGTCGCTGGGTTAAACAAGTTAGATGTAACCGCTGATTATTTTCACAATTCTTACACATTAACCAGTGCCTTTGAGAGAGGACATTTAAACTTTCCATAATGATTTCTGTCAATTATTGACCTCTGGGGCATTATGGTGTGGCCTTGGGTTTTGACTGACAAAAGGACTTCAGACATTACATTGGGCAAGTTAAAGGGAAGCACGGCAATGCTCTGCTATCAACGTGTTCCTGTGTTTATCCTAAAATATTACTAATGTTACTACTTTTTCAATACTGTGCTCATATGTGCCCCTTTTTTAAAGTGTGCACATACATAGGCCACAAAGTTCCTCAATAAACACACATTTACACACCTAAATTAAGTTGAATGCCCTGATTCCCTGAGGAAACCTAAAGTTAACTTTATTTTACAAAGCTCACTCTCATCCAGTTCCCTCTGTAGGCTATACAGTCTCTGTATCCAGGATCTCACCTTTTCTTTGTTGTCCAATTTCACTTCTGTTGTTCTGGCCTTTCCACCATAAATGTCACTGCATGTACATTGCTAGTTGCCACCCATGTTTGTTTTGGTACAAGAGAAGGTGACAGTTGCCGTTCCTGCAGGATTTGTGGGGTCATCTGCTACCAGAACTCCACTTGAGATCTAGATAATACATTGTTAGTTTTGAGCTTTTCTTGAAATATATTGATGACAAAAGAAAAGGATCTAATAAGGGTGTAAATATCCAGCTCTTTATATATTACACTGTATGTTGGCTGCAAACAAACCAGAGCCAGTGAATTCAGCTCCATCCCCCAGCTCTGTGCTGAATGCCATGCACCGGTATCCTACATCAAAACGTACTATGGCATTCCTGTCAGTGTTTCACCTATAAACACTTGCACTGTACACTCTGCCATCAGAGTGCACAATATTGTCAAGGTCACAAGCTTTGTCTGCAGACGCTGATACGGGCTTAAATGAGCCTGAAACACAATCCTGTTGTATTCTCACTATATCCTAAACTCTAGCTATCTACTACTGTATTTGCAGGGAAAGTCTATGGTGTGTGTACATAAAATTAATCAGGACTATGTCAGCATGTGGAACTACATTAAGTGAAACATACAGCCCTGCACCCCTGTCCCACTGTCTTTATGCTAAGCTACTCTAAACGTGTTCTGACTGTAGGTTCATCTGCAGAATGAACCTACTGCAGAAATTATGGAAAACAACTATTAAGTCACAGATACAAGACTGTTTTTTCTCTGCCTAGAAATGTAGATTAATAATAAACAAAGTATAGTAAAACACAAACAAGATATTTAGATTACAGAGGTAATGTAAAGGCAGTAAGGTATCGTGTTGGTGAAGTGCCAGTAATCTGGATCAGCGCTTTCATTTGCCTGTGAAACTAAGAAGAAGCCAACAGGAAATAGAACATTAATCCACGGCTCTTGAATTAATTAGTAATTAACCTCTTTGACCCTGCCAGACACAGCAGAGGGTCAGTTTTTACAACCCCACGTGACGTAGGCAAGTCATGTTCAGACTCACCTACTTTACATTCTAGAGGTGGTGGAAAAGTCTCCAACGTGTTAAACTAAACATTTTTGGAATTAATGTACAAAATGAGGTGCCAAATATCTTTTGGATGTAACTGTGAAGCCTAAAAACTCATCCCAATCCTCAAACATGAATTAATTAACAAATAATTCCACAGGTTCCCAGACTGTCCCCTTCACATGCTATAACTTTACTTACTCTATCCTTTTCCTATGCATGCGTATCAGTACATACTGTACTTGTACTACAACGTTTTACTGTATAAACTGGGGAGTTTTATACTGTGTGTTGCTGGCCATAATCTAAACTGTTGAACTGAAACTAAACTAAACTGCTAATCAGAAATGCTAACATGCTAACACTTAAAAGTAAAGGTAAAGATTACACTAGCTAAGATCGGCATGCGAGCATTTATTATGAGCATTATGAGCATGTTATCATGCTCATATTAGCATGCAGCACTGTCTCAGCTGCTGGTGTAACTGTGATCTTAAAGAATTACTCTCATGTTTTGGGAAATATAATAATTTTCTGTCAGAGGAAAGAAAGATATATAAAGTCTGGCATGTGTTTAGCTCAGCACCTTTGAAAACACTGAATTTAGCTGTCACATGTGAAAAAGTATCCAACTAAATTTGTGTGAAACAGCAAGCAAATGCAATTTCCAAAATGTTTTTGGAGTTTACGGCATGAATTGTACTGATTGAGCTAAAGCGTATAAAAACACCTGCCCTTTAAAGCACAGCTAATGTGCAGTTACAGCCACACACTGCAGTGCCCTGCGTCTGAGGTGAACCTGGTTGGTGTGTTTGCACCACAGACAAGATGTTTATCAGGAAACAGCTGCAGCTCAGTTTCATCAATGTTACACATTATAAATGCCCTGAAAGCAGGTTGATTAACATTTGTTGCTGAGAGCTGATCAGATATAGAAACTTTTGTTTGTGTGAAATGTGGCATGGCACCTGTGCATGCCTCAAACTTTCACCTTGAGTCCTCCCTCCCCCACGCGACTTTAAACCATACACATGTTTATTGTGTACACAAGCTGACAAAAGGCAGCAGATGTCTAGGCGTGGTCGCTGTCAGACACCGGGCTGTATCATTAGCAAAATGGTAGGCATTATCTCACTGGCTGCTAAACAAACCCTGCCTCTGTGATTCCAGCCTGATGGTTACCTTCGCATTATCTCCAGCATATAAACACAGGAAATGAGAATTGTATTCGTGCAAATTATGAACAATTTTGGATCAGGACAAGTATACAGTAGCGGCATGGTTCTCAGCAATTATTAGAGCTTGTCTCATCATGTTTAGAGTAGCAGAAAAGGTGGGATTCAAACCAGTGTCACAGGAAATAACTAAAAATCACCAGAGTGCAAAATAAGTGCTGCAGCAAAGTCCTGAACCTGCTACTCTGGATAAATAAACAGTGAATTCTCAAACAGTTCGAAACTGTTTGATAAATACTTAAAGGCAATTCAACATTATTACCTGTACCTGGGAAATAACTGCACTTACTAGAGGATGTGATGAAACTGACAAGATGCATGGATTGCAGCTGTCTTCAGTTTAAGGAAAAAACAATATTTATCTTTAAATGTTTGCTGCAGTGGCTTCAGAGTTGGATATTCCTTCAGTATCCACCCACAGCAACAGGTTAAAGGTCAAAGAATAAATCTGGTGTTAGTCTAGAGTTTTACATCAACAAATCTTAAGACCTCAAAACAGCACTTTTCTGACTTCACTACCCCGTCCACTGCTTTCAGACCCTAGCTGATCCTTTCCTTTCCTACTGAAACAGCTGGACATGGTACTTTTGAACCGACTGAATGAAAAGAAATAGTGAATTTGTAGGAGACTGATTTAAACAGCGATTGAATTCACATTTGCTGTTCTCATGAGTACTTCAGGCAGCATAGTATAGTCGGTGGGATTGAGTCAAAGTGGTATTGAAGAAACCTTTCACCCACTGTGTGGCCAGTGTGGCTTCCTGATGTGTTTGTGGTGTGTGATATATCAGTTTTTTCATACTCACACAATATGTGTTACATGTGTGGATACATTCATTGTTTGACGTGTTTTTTTAGTTTTTCCACATGGCCACGATGGAATGAAATGCCTGTCTTTGTAGAGAGTGGCAGTTCATACCGGCTTAGACGGTGGGACAGTCCTCTAAAGGGCAGTCATGCTGTTGCACTTGTTTTTGTGTGCCTGCTTTCTCACATCTGTACACCTGAACAATCAATGGAGTGCTCTTGTTGGATTTTAGGTCTACAGTGAAACATAATCAGTAATAAATCATGGTTTAGCCCACTGAATGCAGCCAATTCTGATCAAACAGGCAGTGCGTTAGATGATCAAGCACTTCTATTAATCTTACTGAGGCCTTTAAGGTGTTAAATAGTTTGGTGCTGTCTGATTGTCACTTGAAGACTGGCTAGATGATCTGAAAGTTCAGCCGTAGCAGCAGCAGTATCTGCCTAAAGTCTGGGCAGGATTCACATCATCCACTTGTGTCAATTTGATCCGACTGCCCCTTAAAGGGGTTGCATCAGGGCACAATTTGTGCTAGTAATGTTTTTCGCACGTGCTATTTCCAAGGTCAGTAATGACCTTTGAAGGTCAGCCTATATGCATTTTAAAAATCCATTTCCAATATCCAGATTTAAATTGTGTTCTGATTTTCTACTACTCTACCTACTTTAATGTAAAAGGATGCAACTTGGGTGTGAGCAGGAGGTCAGGTGAGACCTTTCTTCACAATGGCGTTACAAAGAGCTGGACAACACCAGCGATTTGACTCCTTTTGTCCTTGAGGTGATATTTAAAGGTTGAAACCCCCATGTGCGTAATCCTGACCCATCACACCTACACGCACATGTTTACATTCAAACAAATGTACACTGCTCAAGAAGCCCAGATGGCGGCACATTGCTGAGCGATTTCACACACGCATGCATGAACACACACATTACACACCACTCACAGAGCCAGACAAGAATGTGAAGTTGACTGTTGTACGCACGTTTGGATAGTCATGTGTGTGTGTGTGTGTAGGAGTGTACTCGGGTGGTTGAGGGGCAGGTTGGTAGGACGGTGACAATTCCTGCTAACCAAATTTCAAACTCTTTTCAGATTTAAGAGGTACAGTAATTTTGTACTCGGTAACAAAGTATAATTTAAAGTCTCTGATTTTGAACTCACATTAGGTCATCATGTAGCCCCTATCACTAGAAGCAGAAATGCCCTTGGAGCCGGCTTTAGAGAGGGGTTATAGGACGAGGCAGACGGGATATATATACAGGTTTTAACTATGCATATATTTGGAAATGCTGTGTAACTAGAGCTTATTATCCCTGAGGTGTGTGTCAGGGGGTACTACACACAACACAGGACACCCACTGAGTTAAACTGGGAACAGATATGAGGCCCACAGGCTTCAGCTAAATGAACTCCATTTTGTTAGCGAGGGGGATAAAATGACTCTATTGTTTGTGCCATAATGAGTGTTTTCCTGCAGCCGACTTCATTCAGAATTGCAGGTTGATGCACTGTAATCTGGCACTCTGCGTGTGCCTTGTTGTAATTGTTGGCATGCAGTGACTTAACCTGACCAGTCATGCTGAATTACCCCAAGCTACACATGGATACCCGTTAGAGCTGTGAAAGAACTTATATTTTAAAAACTTTGATTTAAAGTTGTAGTATTCTCTGTCCAACTCAAACAAAGATGATAACCAGTAGGATTTATGTAACTTTGTTCTCAGCACAGCGGCATTGATTCAAATGGATACATACTCTCACCTACATCCTACTCTAGGCCAAGGATTGTGGAATAAGGACAAATCTGAACTGAAGTCCAAAACCCACCATCCTGCTTTTATTGGAACAGCACTTAAACCCAAAGTTAGCCTTAACCTGTGTGTATGGTACCGTTGTTAAACAGCTGAAACCTCCCAGTTTCACTCCTTGGGGGACTCTCCTGGAAATGCCTTCACATGAAGTCTTGACTGTGTTATTATGCCTCTGTAGTCTGTGACACTTTACTAACCCATGAGATGGATGTGTGTCCTGGAATATCTCAGACTGGTGTCATTGTACTTATCTGCACTCACTATTCATGACAAGTGGCTGATGGATTGCTTGAATAGGGGTGCTGTTGGGGGAAAGGGGATGAGGGGTTGGGAGTGTAGAGGCTCTTTGGGGAGTGGGGGGTTGAATGATACTTGGGGCCCAGAGCCAGACAAATATTTACTTTGTGAGAGCTGCTGAGCATTTTTCTAGCAGAAACTCCCAACAGACACAACAGAATCATTAAACAGCTATGAAATTGATCTATAATACAACCCTGGGCCCTGTTTACTAAACGGCATTTGATTTATAAGTTCCTTATTTAATTAATGAACTTTGCAATAGACACCACAATATCATGCAGTCTGTAGGGTTTACAGTGTACATGCATTTGAATAATGCATGTAATTATTCAAATCTTTTATATTTATATAGGTACAAGCTTTTAAATAGTTTGTCACGATTACATTACACTTGCTTATTTTCTGTCCAGCAAAACACAAATTTCAAAACACTCAAAAGTTAATAAACACATATCCTAAATACATTTTAATGAAATACTGCCTATATACACACAGTAAAGTTATATCCACCACATACTGTGAACTATATTTTGCACTGTTTGATAATTTATTTTGAAAATGTGGAATTCATGGCAGAGAGAGGTTTGGGCTGTGCCATTATAATTGAGACAATGTATAACTTTCTGCCTCTACAGACACATCTGCAAAGCTCAGCCAACATGTGTACGGTGCTAAATAGCTGCATCTATAGGTTTTCTGTCCGTCTTCCGTACGTCAGAGTTACGCACGCCTTCTCTGCTCCCTAATTGGCCGGTGGTGCTCCGCCCTCTTGCTAGGTAACTTGTTGAGACTTTCGGGCGGAGCCGAGGAGGAGCAGCTTATATTGGGGAGCCTCCAGCGTACAAAGCTGGGTTCCTCTGCGACGGGTCGGGACTTGGTTACCAAACGGAGGGAGTCCGCCAAAGAACGTGTAAAGGAACACCTTTACGGGGAATAAATCAAAATGCCTTCAAATAAAGACGATGGCGGATGGAAGAAGTTCCTGTGGGATTCCGAGAAAGGAGAGCTGCTCGGTCGCACTGGAGGCAGTTGGTGTAAGTATGTGGAGCGAACTGCCTTGGCTGCCCGTGGTAAATTGGTAAGCGCGCGCTCACAGTTGCATGGGCGCGCGCCGGTCGCCTCGTGTTTCTTACCACCTGTTTGATTTGACTTTGCTGTATTCAGTAGGCTAACAAGCCGGCAACGCGTTTTATCACTGCGTCATTGTAACTAATACACGTACCAAGTTTCTCTTGATAGCTGTATGCCTAGTTTTGATCTGTCATTGAAAAGGGCACAGCCCTCAGACGGCCATACACGGGTAGGCGTTTAACCTTGTTAAACAGCTCAGTAACGGTTAAAACAGGGTTATGCTGCGCGTGGTTTTGATAGTTCTACTAGCAGGACCCCCAAGTTCTTATTGCACATTCAGAGAGCGTAAACGCTGCGGCGCGTCGCAGTCGGTAGGACGCTAGCTAATGATTGGAGCTCAGTCTTGTCCACATTGGCTGTTTGTTGTTGGGGAAACGTCAAGTTGTCTTTTAGCAGTTTTGGAATGGGCAGTCAAAGGGTTAAAAATGCATCATGGTCCAAGGTGAGTCAAGGTGATAGGGCCTGTTCGGAAATGGAGAGAGGACTATCGATCAGTGTCGGGTTCCTCTGATCAGATGTCACTGTAATCTAACGAACAATACAACTGATTAACTTGCTCGACCTTTCTTCTCTTGTTTCTCAAGCAACGGCAGTGCGCATGTCCTTGTTCCCCCTCTCAATGTCATACAGCTCTCCAGTCCTGTCTAGACACTAACACCTGGGTAAAAATAATGTAACGGTGACATGATGTCTGCTCAGCGGAGATCAGAGCTCAGGAACAGCGAGGCAGCCCAGCTACTGCAGGAGCTCCAGCTGAGTGAGGCTGATGTATGGAGCTCGAGGGGGGGGGGGGGCTCATATTTGTCCTTCTGAGGTCATCTGAAAATGCTGATGCATTTGGGAAGCATGCCATGCGCAGTGCTGTGTTGAAGGTTGTGATGAAAGGACACACAGGCGGATAGAGGATCACCTTTACAAACAAGTTTGAACCACTAAATATGTTTTCTACTAAAGCCTGCAGTTTTATTTTACAGAATTCCGAGAGCGGAATGTAAATGTTCCTTAGGCCGTGTCTCATCTCAAGCTGAGATAAGATGCAATAGGTATCTGGGAATGTCAGCTTTACAATGCCCAGAGGACACAAGCTTTAATGTCCTCGCATCTAACAAGCTCAAGTGATGTCATGTATTAATTGGTCCATGCTATGGTGACCTTTTGACATTGCCTCATGCAGCAAAAACACAGCCTGGATGAATGTATAGCTGTGAGGCTAGCCTCAGCCATGCTTATTATTTGCCTTGAAGGTGCTGATAACAGGATTGCGACGCTTTGTTACCTGTAATTCTACAGCATCTTCATGGTGCAGACGTGTTGCGTGGGAAGTCAGCTGTGCCTTGAGAGATTATTTCCTTGTGTGCCCAGGCTTCACAGCTGAATTCCCATAAATCTGCAAAGACAAAGACGGCCACTGTTGGATTGTTTTATTGTGAATGCTGGCTCTGTAGTCCTTACGTTTATAGTGGAGACACAAGCTTTGTTAGCATGTTTGTGTCTGGCAGATGTCCCTTGGAACAGCATGATGAAAGACCCATTAAATATGAGTTATTGTTTGATTAGATGTACCAATCAAGCTCCATCAAGTTTCATATGGATTGAGAGTTAACAGCAAGTTGGACTTAGGTCTGGGAGCTGCTCATTCCTGGTGAACTTTATGGTTGATGTTGTATCTGTGTAGCATTGGTTTTATGTTTGGGCTGGTCCTCCTGCAGAATGCTGGTCGCTCTCCTTTTCATTTTGACACCTCACCTTCACCTGCCGTTATGTCACCTGCCTTTGTGTTTAGCATAAACCAACCATGGCTCTGTCTGAAGGGCCAAAAGGCAAATTGAGTTATTATTATTGTTGGCCAGGAGGCTCTTAAATGCCTCCTGGCCAACACAAGCAGAGACAGTTTTTATCAGTGGCTACTTTGTTAAATACACACTTTGTCAGCGACGGTCCAACATCACACCTTAATTACACACAGGTGATCATCTACTTTTACTGGTGTGGGTGTGGGACTGGTGTAAACACTGTATCATGGTAGAGATGTGTCCGCCATCTCCAGCACGGGAGATGTCCCTTCACATCTCAGCAAATCCAGCCTGGATTCTCACATTTTTGCACAAGATGTTGCAAATCCATTGGTCTCAAAAGACACCATGCCATGCCCTCACATGACTTAACAGCGACAGCTAACAGGGCACTTATTCTAACCCAGAACCCTCTAATTTTCATTTCAAACAAATGTTAGTTTAACTTGAATCTTTAGCTCAAGTGAAGTGTTGAGCAGATGTGACAGTAATAATGTATAATTTATTAGAAATAGACTACAACTACTGTCCAGATGTGTGCCGACATTGTCATCATCGACATTTACAACAGCGTCATCCAAGTCTCACTGCAAGTTCCAGCCAAGCCATAACTAATGCTATAGGAGTGTGTAGCTGTGTGTGTGTGTATATTGTCATTCTCACACTAAAGAATACAGCTTCTGGCCAAATGTTTGGGCTCAGCTTCAACACGTCTTTACAAATGTTTGTCAGTTCGTTGTGCTGATCTGTACCAAGAGCTCAATTTGCTGAGGAGTGTTCGCCATCTTTACAATGCAACGTGAGTGTTGTCATAGTAATGTAGGTTTTGGACATCAGCGGAGAGAACAAACGAGCCCGTGTAGCGCGCGCTGTGTTATTGTCTCCTTAGTGGAATGGTCCGTGATGGTGTCAATAAAGATCATAACTGTCTAATTGAATGTTTTCTTAATAATTGAATTTTAGAAATGAATAAGATAGAAGAGCTTGTTTACATATTTGAATAGTTTTATATGATGAGCAGCTGACTGACTATTATATTAGTGATTTTTCATATTAGAAAGTGATTTATCCTCATGTCTCAGCTTTGACAGACAGTAGATTATTCAGACAGCAGAGAAAAACCTGCATTACCCCGCACCTCTCTGTGATCAGCTGTACTGACATATTCTTTTTTATCTTTTTTGCTCCTCCACAGTCAAAATCTTTTTGTTCTACGTCATCTTCTATGGATGCCTGGCCGGGGTCTTCGTCGGAACCATTCAAGCCTTGCTGCTGACCCTGAGCAACTACAAGCCCACCTGGCAGGACCGAGTCGCACCCCCTGGTGAGCGGCCACATCCAGTTCTTCTCCGTCATGACAGTAGCGTACAGAGCTGCCTCTGAGGCTGAAGGTCATCTGTAGTATGAAAAACAGAACAACACTCTGCTTTGTAACAGCCAAAGGAATAAAGAAGTAAATGGAGTTATGTTTCCAGGAGGATCATGTGACAGTACATTGTAAATAACAATGGCAGCTAAGCCTGAATTGGTCTGTTGGACAAGTTTTTGTTATTTTAGATGAGCTCTGACATCTTGGTGCTTACTCAGAGGATCAGTGGCTGCATTCTCCGTGACCTTGTTGACATAATAAGATTGTTTTCCATTACACTATCCAGTTGATGCATGAGTATATTATTCTGGTAAAGTGTGTATTAGTATGCATGACACGGAGCTCCTAAACAAGGTTAAATGTGTGGTGTCGTATCTGTTTTTAAAGACAAATACACAAGTGACACATTTATTTTGGTGTCCTTAAAATAGATCTGACTCCACCCTATTTCTCTCCACAGAGTTAGCCAGAGTTTAGCATCAGGGTACAGTCAGATCGATTTGTTATTCATGTATCCATTGCTAGTTAGCTTGTCAACATGCAGCTGGAGTGTCTCTTCTTACATAAAGGCGATGAATCGTTTGATAAAAGATCTCTCAGCTTCATAAAAACTAATCATTGGATACTTTCTGACATTGTTTTCTCAGCTGCTGAATCCAGTATCAAGAATGAACTTGCGACACAACGCGTTGATTATACATAAGTGTATTAAGTTAGATATATCTATAGATTGACGATCATACTGATTCATTTTGTGTCAGTTATTATCTGAGAGGACTGTTCAAGATTGCTGAAATAACACAAATCATAAATGCATGGTAACTGCAGCAGCCGTCTTCTTGTCTGCGTGACTCTGAACATATGTTTAGTGTACATGTGCTCACCTTAGCCATAGGTAACGTAGCTGCGTATTGTTTTGGAAATGAACTCGCCATATAGCTTCATATTGCGGTCCCAGTGCACCACCTGCAACGACACCAGCCCTCCCCTGTGTAACACCCATAGCCTGGTTTCCATGGAGCAGAAGGCCAGCTGGGATTTACCAGGCCAAAACTGAGCATGTTAGAGTCAAACACAGCCATGTCACAGGGAACTCAACTGTCAGTGAGCAGACCTCTGGTCGGCTAATTTGAGTTGCCACAGCGTTGCAGCTGATAGATTAAGTTAAAACAACAGAGATCAGGAGTTCACATGAGCTCCTTAATGTGTGGCGTTACTGTGCCAAAGGTCCAGTCCGACATTTATAGCTACCTATTTGTGTCACGTGAGATCTATCAGTTTCATCTGAGTCCAGTACAGAGACACTACAGGTCCGGACCGTATTCAGCATATTCAGCTAATCCCGGCGCAAAAACTGTAGGTAGGAGGAAACTGTATCTGTGTCTGGGATGCATAGACATGACGCTGATACAGATGAACTCGTCTGAATCTGCAGAAGTAGAAAAAATGTAAAATGTAAATTTCCAACAAAAACTGACGTTCTTGAATCTGTCTGCAGCGGAGACACTGCTGAGTCACTTTTATGCTCTAATTCAACACAAGAGGCTTCCATTTGTAGGTTTTATGCACTTGCACAAACGCTGCATGTATAGCTGTCATAACAAGCAGCTGATCTGTTGTCCTCCGCAGGCCTTTCACACACCCCACGATCAGACAAATCTGAAGTGTCCTTTAACCTCAACGACATGGAGACCTACCTGCCTTACACCAAGGCCTTGAAGGACTTCCTGTCCAAGTATGATGAAGAACACCAGAGGGACCAGATGAAGTTTGAGGACTGTGGAGGTGGGTCTTCCTTCTTCCCTCTGGAAAGTAGAGCTCCAGCCACATGACACAGCTTCTAAAGCTTTTTCTTATTGTCTTCTTGTTTTGACCACTGTAACTGTGTCCAGTTTCACCAGTTTAGACTTTCCCATGAGTAAAGTCTGTGGACATATGAATACTGGCTTCTCTAACAGCTCCTCTGTGTTCAGAGAAGGTTCCAGGTCTTACAGGCTGGTCTAATGAGTAATTACTACCCCTCCAGATGAGCCTGCAGAGTACAAGAACCGGGGCGACTTGGAGAGCGACGTGGGAATCAGGAAGGCCTGTCGTTTCTCCAGGACCCTGCTGGGACCCTGCTCTGGTATTGAGGACCGCGAATTTGGGTTCAAGGAGGGCAAGCCCTGCCTGATTGTAAAGCTCAACAGGATCGTCAACTTCCGTCCAAGGGTAAATTTGAAATGTTTTCGTAAACCCCCCCTGAAGGGAGCAACTCTTTCAGTGTAATCTCATGCCCAGGCCTCCTTCTCAGTTTCCACCTGCCATCCCTCAGTACATAATCTGGATAATGACATTTGACCACAGACCTCTGCCCGCTTTATCATCAGATCTCAATATGCAACAGAGGTAGAAAGTGCTGGCAGTCCTGTCAGCTGGCGCAATGTGTGTCAGGTCATGGGGAGTGCAGGCTCAGCTTCCCCTGTCAGTCATGTGACCCTCGTCTTCCACACTGTAGCTGCTGCAGTTCTTCCACCCCCCCCAGCTCGAGATAACAGGACCCGCTGGTTATTATTTTTCAGAATGTGTCCAAACTGTGCAGATGTCACTTGCACGCGCTGAGATCTGATCCCGGTGAGAGCTAGACTTGCTGCCGTGGTCTGGTCAACCCAGGCTCTTGTGGATTACATACAGATGCAGATGTTGAAATGGGAACTGAGTTGTCCGTCTGGTTCTAATGAAGCACTTGTTCCGCTTTTTAACTTGTCTTCTTGCTCAGCCTCCTACCTCCAATGAAAGTATCCCTGAAGAGGCCCAACCCAAGGTGCAGCCCAATGTCATGCCTATCTACTGCACCAACAAGGTACACACTGTTTGTTTGTTTGTTTTTATTGTAGGCCGCAGTACAATCATGCATGTGATAATCTTCGGCATGTTATATATCTGTTCTAGTTTTTGAAACGGGGCTGCTCGCTCTGCACTTGTAGTCATTTGTCCATTTTCCTGTTTCCAGAAAGAGGAGGACGCTGGAAAAATCGGGGAGGTCAAGTACTACGGTATCGGCAGCGGTTTCCCCCTGCAGTATTACCCCTACTACGGCAAGCTGCTGCACCCTCAGTACTTGCAGCCCCTGGTGGCGCTGCAGTTTACCAACCTGACCCTGAACACTGAATTGCGCATCGAGTGCAAAGTGTTTGGAGACAACATCCACTACAGCGACAAGGACCGCTACCAAGGACGCTTTGACATTAAGATCCAGGTTAACAGTTTATGACCGTCATCAGGACCATAGTACTTTCCCTGACCGCCTCCCCCGTGCCCCTCTGTCTTTAACTAAAGCCCAGTCCAACATAGGAGATGATAAGTGAGGGGGTTAGGCCGTAGCGATTAAGTCAATCACTAGTCTTGAATTAATAAAAGAAAACAACCTGATAGGGGACTGATGTGTAATCTGTCTGCTCTCATCACTAGCTTCTACACTTCTGTCTAGCATTAGAATGTAATTTAGAGGAAAAGTAGCAATAGGCCTTACAAAAGTATTTATTCTGCTGTAAATGAGACTTTTCCACAAGCCATGGGACATTGTTCATTGATGACTGTAAAGTTAAATTCCATCTCTGATGCGTAGCGAGCTGTGTATGTGTCCCCCCCCGCATATCGCTGCCTTTGTGTGTGGTTTCAGTAAATATTTTCGGAGTGTGCAGTAGTCGCAAAATCTGGTCCATCCAAACCACGCCGTTCCTCATTTTCTTCCGCCGGCCAGCTTTAGCAGCTCTGGGCACGCGTGTGTCGCAAACACACACATATGCTCAATTACTTAATGATTGAAATTGTTGACATGGTACACTCTTCTGATCTGTGTAAGGAAAAGGCTGCACTCCAGGGAACTTCTTTCCTCTTTATTTGTCTTTTACATCTGATCATGGGAGACTCTTTTTACTCTGCCTTTTTTGCCTTTTTTCCTTTTGTGCTTTTGTTAAATCACTTAAATGTGTGGAGGGGTTTTATTACTTTTACTCTTGATTTTGCCTTGAATGTAGTAGATTTGTGTGTTCAGCCTGTTAGACACTGGCCTGCTGTATTTGCGACGGTGCTAACCAGAGTTTTTAAGAAGGAAGTTTGTTTTGTTCTGTTTCGTCTTTTTGTTTTTTTCTGGATTCATCACAGCACTGTGGTGTAACTCTGAATGTTTTAGCCATTAAACAAGGAAGAATTTTATATTTATGCAGTTGTACATTTTGTTTCTTTGCAGAATATTGTAATGTATAAATGCAATACCAAAGTGACGAGTTGAAGAGAGTCTTTATCAGAAGCAATGCAGTACTCGTTCTTAGGATCTCATCATGTTAAGTGCTAAAGTCAATGTCTCGCCTTGCAACCTTTCACAATTGTTAACTCTTGATTTGTGTTTCGGCCATGAATGTAGTTCAGTGTAGATTGAACAGGTAATCGTTAAATTTCACAGTGACCTGATGTCCGTGCATTTCAAAATAAAGAAAAGAAGAGTTCTTCCAGAGCTCAGTGGCTTAAGATGACTCACGATGTTGGCTTTAGTATTTCATAGGATCTCATGTTGATGTAGAACATTCAACCTGAACTTTAATAACATCAGTCAACTTTCCATCAGTTCATCCACCTTTGTCATTTAATCAAAGATAGAAACAAATAAAATCATAATGGACCTTTTCTCGTGTTTTCTTCATCTGTCGTTGCATTTTCGTGTGTGTAGTGGGGGTTAACGAGTCAACGTAGTGGAACTCCACTGTTGCATCTCAAACCTTGGAGCAGGAGGTGCTGTGATGATCCCATTGAGAGCCTCAAGAGTGAAACAAACTACACTGTTTTCTCTTGGCTGCCCTGTGTTAGCCAGTGACAAGTATGCATAAGCATGAATGTACTTTATCCTAACTCCTGTCCTTGTTTCCTCCATAACTCCTCACCCTCTTGTTTGACCCCAGAGATGAATGAAAGAACGAACTGTTGTTAGCTCGGGAGGAGGAGGAGCAGAGTGACTGGACAATTTCTCTCACCGTTCAGTCCTTCAGCTCTCTGTGTGGCGGCGCAAGGAGACCACTGGATCGGTTGCAGACGCATGGCTCTGTAATTACAGGAGGTCGCTGCTGTGTGGTAGCTAACAGAGGGATGTTGTTTCAGGTACTATCAGAGAGCAGGTATTAAGTCACCAAGAGCTGCAGGGGCCAAGAGAGCCAGCCAAGCAGGCCATCAGCCGACCAATCAGCAGCTGCAGCCAGGTTCTCTCTGTTACCCCCACATAAGAACTTGTGTTCAGGCTCTCACTGTGTTTCAGTTGCACCTCTTGGTTTGAATGAATAAGAACTTTCACACTAAGGTAAAAGAGGCAAAGAGAAAGGTTCCCTCTTTCCATCACACGCTGGATTAGATCAAGTCAAATCAAGATTGACTGTCACAAACCTAAACATTCAACAGTCTGAAGGTTTCCAGGCTGTAGATATGAAACATAATACAGGAACATCCTGGCCATATTTAAATCTGTATGTGACTACATTTCAAATGAATCTGACCATATATAACAATTTATTTAAGATGTCCTGATACTGAGCCATTTGTGTGCAGTCACATCCAATGGGAGTAAAGGATATAAGGCTTACACGTGCCTCTGAAAGCCTCCAATTCCCCATGCCCCTGAGGAGGATGGACAGATAGACAAACGGGTAAATACAGTATACGTTCCTGAGGAAGATGTCTGGAGGACTGCTGTGGGGCTGAAGCCAGTGCGGAAACAGAGACAGGCCTGGAGTCTGTTCACAGGGCTTCAGATAACGGTAATGGAGAACTGAGATAGCATCACACTGTCAGGACACAGTGTCTCCACCGAAGACCGAAGAACACATTTAAAACAACTCTACCCCACCACGACCACCTCTGACCCCCTGGGAGCCTGCTGCTTCAACCAGCTGCTCACTTCCTTTATCCTGTCCTCACAGCGCACTGACACACGTGATTCATTGATTTCAGCGTTGTTTAGGTCAAATAGACATGTCGTGGCACATGTGGTGTAAAGCCATGACGAGTCACAGGGCAGCTTTGCTCTCAGTCTCCTTTTACACTGAAAATATGTTTTAACATTAATACACAAATAACCCAGTGTTGATTGCACATGTACATATCTTGCTTTTATTAGCAGTAATACATACCATATATACACATACACGTTTGTTTTGTTCGTTCATTCAAGTCTCATGTACTCGAGGGGGATGTAAATAAATACTTTTATTCTTGCTCCATCCTGGTGCCACACTGTTTGGATCTACAGTGCATCCGGAAAGTATTCACAGCGCTTTGCTTTTTCCAGTTTGTTATGTTACATCCTTATTCCAAAATAGATTAAGTTGAGTTTTTTCCCCTCAAAATTCTACACACAAACCCCCATAATGACAATGTGAAAACAGCTTTTTTTGAAATTTTTGTAAATTAAAAATCAAATGTACATAAGTATTCACAGCCTTTGCTCAATACTTTGTTGATGCACCTTTGGCAGCAATTACAGCCTCAAGTCTTCTTGAATGATGCCACAAGCTTGGCACACCTATCTTTGGGCAGTTTCACTCATTCCTCTTTGCAGAACCTCTCAAGCTCCATCAGGTTGGATGGGCAGCGTCGATGCACAGCCATTTTCAGATCTCTCCAGAGATGTTCAATCAGATTCAAGTCTGGGCCACTCAAGGACATTCACAGAGTTGGCCTGAAGCCGCTCCTTTGTTATCTTGGCTGTATGCTTAGGGTCGTCCTGCTGAAAGATGAACTGTCACCCCAGTCTGAGGTCAAGAGCGCTCTGGAGTAGGTTTTCATCCAGGATGTCTCTGTATATTGCCGCATTCATCTTTCCCTCTATCCTGACTAGTCTCCCAGTTCCTGTTGCGGAAAAACATCCCCACAGTATGATGCTGCCACCGCCATGCTTCACTGTAGGGATGGTATTGGCCAGGTGATGGGCGGTGCCTGGTTTCCTCCAAACATGACGCCTGGCATTCATGCCAAAGAGTTCAATCTTTGTCTCATCAGACCAGAGAATTTTGTTTCTCATGGTCTGAGAGTCCTTCAGGTGCCTTTTAGCAAACTCCAGGCAGACTGCCATGTGCCTTTTACTAAAGGAGCGGCTTCTGTCTGGCCACTCTATCATACAGGCCTGATTGGTGGATTGCTGCAGAGATGGTTGTCCTTCTGGAAGGTTCTCCTCTCTCCACAGAGGAACGCTGGAGCTCTGACAGAGTGACTATCGGGTTCTTGGACACCTCCCTGACTAAGGCCCTTCTCCCCCGATTGCTCAGTTTAGATGGCTGGCCAGCTCTCGGAAGAGTCCTGGTGGTTCCAAACTTCTTCTTTTTACAGATGATGGAGGCCACTGTGCTCATTGAGACCTTCAAAGCAGCAGAAATTTTTCAGATTTGTGCCTCGAGACAATCCTGTCCCAGAAGTCTACAGACAATTCCTTTGACTTCATGCTTGGTTTGTGCTCTGACATGCACTGTCAACTGTGAGACCTTATATAGACAGGTGTGTGCCATTCCAAATCATGTCCAATCAACTGAATTTACCACAGGTGGACTCCAATCAAACTGTAGAAACATCTCAAGGATGATCAGTGGAAATAGGATGCACCTGAGCTCAATTTTGAGCTTCATGGCAAAGGCTGTGAATACTTATGTACATGTGATTTCTTGATTTTTAATAAATTAGCAAAAATTTAAAAAAAAATGTTTTCACATCGTCATTATGGGGTGTTTGTAGAATTTTGAGGGGAAAAATGAATTTAATCCATTTTGGAATAAGGCTGTAACATAACAAAATGTGGAAAAAGTGAAGCGCTGTGAATTCTTTCCGGATGCACTGTATCCTTTCTGTCCACGTCAGGTATGTCCATGATAAATCATCATCAGTCCTTCACATGCATCTTAGTGCTGTGCTGTACATAAGAGTGGCACCACTGTTTAGTCCGGGCAGATAGACACAGAGGCAGAGATAAGACAAGAGCTTCACTGCTGCAGCTGAGGGAACGGAACACGACCGCTTCACAGACAGGCCTCCATGAGCACACTAACACAGAGCAGCCAGGCTTAGACTGCATTTCTCATGAATTAGCATTTCATAGCAATTTTCATAGCATTTTCACCATATGTTTAACGCACATATTTGTAACATACAGACAACACAGAGAAAACAAAGAAATATTTCTTTAATGCATTCTAAATATTGTCGTATAGCGAAATGACAATGTGAAATGAGAAGTCGTTTCACCCTCAACTTCTGTCGAAACAGAATGTCCGTTTCTGGTTGAAATAAGGGGTCTTGCTGTTAAACCATCAGATGCTCAGAATAACAGTCTAAACCTCTCGGTGGCATAAACAAGACTTTGTAGTGGATGCACTTTAAAGGGCTCCCAAGGATTCCACTGCAGCCTAACAGCCTAAGCTTGACACTCAATCGGTTTGCTGTCCTGAGGCTTCCTAATGAGACATTTAACTACAAAAACATGAGGAAAATGTTTTAAAAAAATACTGAAATTCCATTTTAAGATTGAAGGTAATGTTTTAGCACATGGCATGATGTATTTATGGTGCTCCTGGGGGTCTCCTGGCAGCAGGAGAGTATAGATCAACACAGACAAAACTGAAATTTACACACATTTGATACAGGATGATGAAGAGGATGAGAACACAGAAACACAAGTAGGTCATCAAACTGAGAGCCTTGTTGCAAATGACAGAATGAATGACACATTATATAGTGAGGAATCATCAGCCGATCAGTGATGGAGATTAATTATTAAAAATATTTACATTGCTTTAGTTTTTTCATTGACAAACTCGACAAAAACTGTGCTGGTCGAGCTAGCACACCTCAGATCGCAGCTGTGTAGCAAACACCAGTGAACCAGAGCCCCATGACAACATGCCTGGCCCACCACGAAATGTAACATGAGCACACTGAGCAGGAGCCCATCACCCACGCTGCGGAGGCTCTGGCCTGGTAATGACATCACAGACCCAGTGCTGGGGGGTGGAAATTGATTGGAGCAGAGCTAAGAATACCCTCAGGCACTAATGAAAAGCATTAACCGCAAATCACAAAGAATACAAATCAAATTATGCAAAAAGCACAAATGTGTCATAGTGTTTAAATCGTTTTTATTCACATCTGCATGTGTTGCACTATGGGGATGTGTCTGCTGTCTGCAGGGTCACAGTCACACTGCATAATCTGATGAGGTGGAGGCACGGAGCAGTCTGACCCCTTTCTCGTTCACACACTGTCGACCAATCACAAGGTCATCTTTACTGATTACACTTTATCATGTGACACACACATGCAGCTGGCTGTCAGGTGGAAGGGTGGGGCTTCTCATGCACAACACAGCAGGGATGACCGCCATTCTCGGCTCTGATAGTGTCGTTCCTGTCACACTCTGATATCATGCGCGTGATTAGCTGCAGCTGGTGGGAGCACACAGTGTCACACAGTCACAGAGCTTTTTCTTTTCACTTATTCCTGGTTAAAAACCCAAGAGGGGGGTATTTTTCCACTTTGCAAACACAGAACAGAGCATTATTCTCTCTCTTCCCCACTTCCTGAGTTCACTCTCTAACACTGCTGTCCACACTGCTGCAAAATGAAAACAACCCTCTGGCCCATCCATTGATAAATAGGCTGAATACATATTATATATACACAAAATATATAGGGTATACAGTATTTATTCATTACTGAATACTAAACACAAGAGGGCAGCAGTGTTGCATGTGTGGAGAACATCTACCTCTCCAGACGATGTGTCCTGTCTGCTGAGATGTTAAGTTTAGTTCAGTATAGCTTTATAGATGTCTTCAATGAATATATAATATGAATGAATTCAATGAAAATAAGTATTAGCTTCAGTAGATAAACAACTTAAAAAAACCCTTGTGTTTAGCACATGTTAAACTAATATAAAAAAAGCCTTCCCACAGGGTTGTTACCGTGCCATGAAACAAATATGGTGTGTACCTGTGTATACACGCTATTATGGCATCTCCTATTATTTAAGGTCAGCAATTAATGAAAAAAGTCTAAGCCGACAAAGCTCTTGGAGATCTCATTTCTAAGAACCACAACTTGTTGCTGTTTACGTTCAGCATTGCCGCCTTGTCAGCTGTTTGAGAGGATCGCTCTGGAGATAGTTTTTTTAGATTTACGTACTGATGACGAGCACCTGAATGCATCACTAGGCTAAACAGTCTCATTGGTGGAGGTGAACTGAACTGACCTTGGGCAGCAGGTGTCTGTGGGGGAGGGGAGGGGAGGGGGGGAGGTGGGTGATTCAGGGGCCTCCACGACACAGTGCTCCTGTGGGGAAGCAGACAGAGCTGCCACTGAGGCAGTAAATGAATTTAATTGGTGTGTTGGATTGGTGGTGGCTGTCAGCAGCTTGTTAACACATCAGCACACTGGGAATTGATAACACATTGATGTCACAGTTTGATTTAGTGACATGAACCAGCAGCACTCAGCAGCTGACTCGTTCATTCTAATTCCATTTTACTTTCAGCATTTCATTCGCAGTGTTAGTGGAACCTAGTTGAATGGCTTCAGATATCATTGATGACAGAGGCACATTAATTAGTGTTCTCCACTCAGTCTGCTCAGAAGTCCTCATACTGCACCTGGGAGGTTACAGTTTTCATTACAACCCACAAAACTGTTACTTCTGGACTATATGATTAGAATACTGATTTCTGAGGAGAAGAGCTTTCAGTCTAATGGTTCAAAGTAGTGAATCATTGTGCGTTCACTGCGATTCAATGAGCAGCGCAACTGCTCCAGGAGACACAGGAGACAACAAGCTGGATCCAGAGCAGCCTCACAATTAGAAATGCACATGGGGCCAGTGATTATCTGTGGATGACCCCCAGTGTCATGAGATGAGTGTTGCAGCCTCGAGACCGGCTCCAACAAGTCTGCTGAGGAAGATCTAACAGAAAGGTCCAGACATCAAATATATTCCTCTTTACTTCTACTGAATATCAAGCCACCATCAGTTCTCTGAAGTGTCAGCTGAGAACAACACAAACACTGCCAGGCAAAACTCAGCTCCATCATTCAGCTTGAGAAGTTTGGATGGATTCTGAATTTCATACCAGATCTGACTGGGCTGGAACATCTCCACGACAGCAAGCGTTCAACAGTTTGAATTGTGATCCATCCCTTCTTCTTCTGTCTGCTCACCAACAAGCATCAACAGATTAACTCTAATCTCATCACAGCTAATCTGACTCAGCTGTGTGGCTGCAGTCCAACCTCACCGGCACATACTCGACATTAAACACACAAACGGACGCACATGCAGACACTTGCACAACTTTATTGCTTAGATCAGCAAGAAGCAATTCTCCAGGCTGTCCTGGTATAACAGTCTTACTCTCCGGAGATCTGCTAAAACTTTATTTTATGAAAGAGTTCTCTCTAAACAATCTCCTAATCATTTCCATGATGCTTTTTGAAGACAGATATATAATTTAGCATTTGCACTGGGTACCCTGCAATTTAATTGATTCCAGTTAATTGGTTATCAAGAGAGACTCTTAATCAGCTCAGCTAGACGTGCAAACAGCACATTTGTCCACAGGGAAGCAGATGGTTTAATATGCAGTGTATGAACAACAGCATTTTCAGTACAAGTGTGTGTAAAATGATGACACCTAGAATTTCAGCATCTTAAATTAGACTTTAATATTTTAAGGACTTGTTTAAAGATTGATTTTGTGTTTAAAATCCTCCTAACCTAACCTATGAAGTGGCTGAACGTTCAAAATGACCAGAATTAATAGTCATAGGATGGTGGGAAGATTTATGGCACTGAGCCTTCTGTTGATCTTTAGTTTTACTTTGAACTAAGACTAAGTAAAAGTTGCACCCGTGCAGGCATTTCTGTCCCTCGCTGATTTCAGATATGATCTAAGGGTCACAGATCACTATTCACCATAAACACCTGCTGTGCAGCCTCTGAAACAGACCGAAGAAGACTGCAGTGCTCTTCTATGTTCTCAGGATGACATTTGATGAGATGAAATGAAATAAAGAGGAGAGGTGCTACTCCACTGTGATGTATTTTTACTTTTGGCCAGTCACGCTGTTTGCACCTGTAACTGATCGGCTGTTATCACTTTCACGGTAGGCGGGGTTCTCCAAGCTCCCAGCTGTCACACTCTGAGCTGGGGAGCAGGGGAAGCAGAGCTGAGATTAGCTCAGGGTGCCAGGGGTTCACTCTGCTCCTCCATGAAAGCTGGAGGTGGAGTCTGATGTCTCACTTTAGCTGTTCACACACTAAGAGGATTTGCTCAGACTGGAAGGGATAAAAATATAGAGATGGCTCAGACCCCGATCAGTCCTGTTTATCTACCCGGTGACACATCACATGATGTGTAACTGAAAAGTTTATCAGTGCAGGAACATAAAACCATATTCAGTGACAATAATCATAACACACATTGTTCTTCTGTCCTGAGAGGTTGTTTTCTTTCCAGCATGTCGTCACACAAACTAATCTAAAATGATCTAAAACCCAAAATTTGGACAAATACCTTATTTCATGTCAAGATATTGATTTACTGTGTACCTGAGATCTTAATCTGAGTGTCCTTTCACTCTGGTTGATTCTCACGTCTTCATTTTTAGCATACAACATGATTATTTCCTCCCTCTCCCTCCTCCTCCTCCCATCCTCCCCCTCCCTCATCCTCTGTTGGGAGGTTGGCTGAACAGAAGAACTCCTCCATAACAAGGGGAGATCTTGTACATAGAGAAGAATGAGTGTTGTTTGCTCCTGTGACTCGTGTTAGAAGACAAGAAATTACTACTTTCTCACAGCAGATATCCATTTTCTCACGTGCCAGTCTTATGTTTCATGTGAAGGAGGAAGAACGAACAAGGAGCAACATGGGAATTATTCAAAGCTTGCCGTAACTTCTCCTCGCCGCTCATCATCATCGTCACTCACATTCAGGTAAACTAAGTTCACACAGCAGATTGTGATTGTTGTTAATGTAACAATGCAATTGTGAGAAAAGACCACTCTATGGTTTCGAGCTTAACAAGTCAGACGGGGCTGAAAATCTAATTTTAGCTGATGTAATCTGGGAAAGAAGGATTTGAGTTAACAGTGCTAAAGAAGAAACATGCTGAGCTAATGGACTAAACACAAACAAGAAGCTGTTTTACTGTTCAAAATCAATTCGAAGTCCGAGTGTGAAATTTAAAAAGGAGTGAGTTCAGTCCACCGGAGAACTCTGAGTTCCATATTCTTTTCAGGGAAAGGGAAATGAACCAGTGAATCTCTGGTTGCAGCTCATGCACAGCCTACATGCACTTAAGTAACATGGTAGCTTCCCTAACCTGAACCTCTGTATGAATGTTTTTATCATAAATTTGTTTGCAGATGATGATCTGTTTTCTTTCAATGAGCCCATTAACAACTGTGACATCTTTTGAGCTAACATAAATCAATAACTAACATTTAAAAACGTTTTATTTTCGTCCTGTGTGCCTCTTTAATGGACTTGGCCCCGGTATTCTTTTATTCTTGGCTACAGTCTTGCCTGTGAAAGTCCAACCAGCAGCTACATGTAAGCTTTAACTGGGGAATGGACCTGCTGTTCCATCATAAAAAAAAAACCAAAACAAATGAACACATATACATTAACTTAACTTAAACATAAACTATGATATGTAAATCACTTGACTTGGTCATGGTTATCATGGTTATCATGGTACCATGGTTATTATGATAACCTAGACTGGGAGCAGGTATCACACAAGTACTCCAGAGTTGGTCTTGTGGTCTTTTCCCAGTCAGCTAACCCAGAGCACCTGAGGGGAGACTGCCCAGAGGTATCTAAGCAACCTCAGTGAGAAGATGTAATACCTTCACATTTGGTGTTTATTATGCTGAACTGCTTTTTCTGTCACTTGAAGCAACAAATGACCAGGCAGAACAATGTGAAATTTAACAAAAAGAGGCATCTTGACTTGTCAATCATAGAATTTCATCTAAAACAGTGTTACTTACTACACTACCCCTGACAGCTGGGGCTCAAGGCAATGTTTCACTCAATAACCAAACAAACCGAAAAGTGAGTAAAAGATTCTAAAAAAGTTTTGCGGTCCTCCTCCCTGTCCCCAGGCTGATGGATAGCCAGCATCAGACACCATTCGTGGAATCAGGACTGCTGTCCAGGTGAGTGTCACTAATGACTCTGTGCTTACACTTAAGCCAGGATATACATCAGAGAAAGTCTCCATTCACTGCAGACAGCATTAGTAGTACTGGGTTCTGATACTGTGTTCAGACCATGTTCTACGTAACTATTCAAACTTCTTTTTATTCGGATCTGCTGATAAATGAATGTGGTCATTTTGATCTGTTGTCCAAGGTTGTCACACATAATGCATTTTGGGAGGAGCAGTGTTGGCCCCATGGAGTCCAGCCTCAGCAGCCAGAGCGCAGGGGACGACATGAGGAACAGGACCAGGTGAGCTGTGCATCTGCACCCGCATCCCTCACCTTGAAGGACCACACCACTGGTGATCAATACCATGAGTGTCTGGCCAGTTGTTGTGTTTAGACTGACTGGGTTCATTATTTGTTAAACCTGCTCTACATTTATATTTATTTACATCACAGACACAAGGAGGTAGGTGAAGATGAAGTCTCTCTGACACAAAAGATGCATAAAGTAACAGAAATGTCAAGGAAATGCAAATGCCAGGAGACAATGTGTAAGATTGAGTAGAAATACAAGACTGTGGAAGATTAGAGACACTTTCAGAAAGTGTCTTCTGGAAGACATAGTGTCATAGCGTTTCACTCAGCTGTTCTCACGAGGAGTGACAGAAGTCCTTGTGTAAAGAATGAAGTGAGCAACAGAGAGATTTAAACCCTGGCTCCTTTTTACCTTCACACAGCTGACCAATAACTATATGAACTGGGTCTGATTGTCAGTTACAGACAGTGTCTGTCACTTGCAATCTGACAATGAGTTGCTGCATAAATCTAAATGTTCATACATTCATACATGATTATATATACATATATTTTGTTTCTTTACAGTGACATTCCGAGGCCCCTGGCTGCACAAAACATGAACAACTCCAACAACAATGATGGGTAAGATAATATCAAGATCCTCTCACATGCCTTTCATCACATTACTTGATCTCGTCTAAATAAAGAGAGGCCATCTGCTCCAGTAGAGTTTTACACAATGTAAGTGCTTAGATCCAATCCAGCCCAGTGACTTATGATTTTCTTGTCAAAGTATTTATTGAATTCAAGTATTCAGTGTTTGCTATCCTGGCCATCCATGCAATTTGACCTTCCAGGTGAAAGGTTATTTTCATTCATTTTTGAGTGGGTACATCAAGAAGACATCTGTTTGGTGGTCTATTGGACAATGAGCCCTTTCACTGATAACAGTAAAAAAGGAGGTGATGTGACAGTTGTAAAGGCTGTGCCATTGTCACACAGTTTGCTGTTGATCACATGGGTGATGCCTCTTAAAGCGCTGGGACTGCTTCTTCAACACCTACAACACAGTTTCATCACTCTGCTGTGTAACAGTACCTCCTGCAGGCTGCCTGACTGCATGACAACAGGATTAAACACATTGACCTCACCAGCCTTTGTTTGTGGACATGTACAGCAAGAAAGATGATAAGAAGGAACCCAAAAAGGATGAGAAGAAGGATGAGAAGAAAGAGGGAAAAAAAGAGGATAAGAAAGATGACAAGAAAGACGACAAAAAAGATGCCAAGAAAGATGACAAAAAGGACGACAAAAAGGATGATAAAAAAGATGATAAAAAGGAAGAACCGTGAGTACCGTGTATAATTTTTAAGGCTTACAACTTTACATTCTATAGAAATATTCTAGATTTCCTTTTCATAATGTTGTGCAGAAAATGTTTTGTGGGTTTAAACAAAGTTTGTCCACAAACAGTTTGGTTGGGTTATGGTTTGGTTTTCAATAGTTAATATCTAAATTTTCTAAACACCACTGTTTAGGTGGCATAGTTTTCGAAAGGCCTCTCAAACTTTTTCACAGGTTTTTATTGTATTTTTATATTTTATATTCAGTGATAAAAGTGGGAGTAGCATCAATAGCTTTTGTAACATTAAAAGGTATGTAGAGTTAATATTAATGCCTCTAAGGCTTGTTGAACTGGCATATTGGCATATTTGATTTAGTTTCAAAATAATAATAATTATAATGATAATAAATGAAATATACATAAACCGAGTGTGTTAAACATGAAACTAATAATTCAAATCAGTTACGTTATACAAAAATCACACTTTTACACTTGAAAGGGATTTTTAAAGATTTGGTTCCAACAAATATTAGTTACCGGGACAGTTAGAACTGAACATAGGTTGAAATTCTTGTGTACTGATATCAATAAAATACTTGAGTCCATGTTCTGATACCAGAAACGTTTGTCTGTACCTTACTTTTTGGGGTATAAACACATTTTTAATAAGACAATTCCTTCTCATTTAGAAAAGAGGTGTGGATCATGGACCCTGCCACAGATATGTACTATTACTGGCTGGCCACAATATCCATACCAGTGTTCTACAACCTGATGTTCCTGGTAGCCAGGTATGACATTTTTGGAGTTTTGCATTTCCTCTTCACCTTATTATTGCTTTAAGAATCTTTATCATGGCCTTGCTTCCATTTAGGGCTTGTTTTAATGAACTGCAGTATAAAAATTCAACACTGTGGATGGTTCTGGACTACTCTTCAGATCTCCTCTACTTAACTGACACCTTTGTAAGAGCCAGGACAGGTCAGTGATGAATGTGGTCTGTTAGTACTTATAGGAAACTGGTTACATGACAGAGAATGCTAATATACTATTATATCCTATATTCTGATGTGTCAACAGGTTTTCTGGAGCAAGGACTGCTTGTACGGGATGCAAAGGTCCTGAAAGAAAAGTACATGAAGACACGCCAGTTCAAATTAGACATCATATCAATGATTCCCACTGATATTGTGTTCCTCAAAATTGGAATCAACAATCCGGAGTGGAGGTTCAACCGTCTCTTTAGGTTAGCCCGGCTGTTTGAGTTCTTTGACCGGACTGAGACTCGAACCAATTTTCCCAACATCTTCAGAATTGCTAATCTTGTACTTTACATCATCATCATTATCCACTGGAATGCTTGCCTCTACTTTGCAATCTCCAAGATACTCGGCTTTGGCTCGGATACCTGGGTATATCCAGACATGAAGAATCCTGAGTTTGCTCGCCTGACCAGGCAATATATTTACTGCTTTTACTGGTCCACTCTTACCTTGACCACTATTGGTGAGACACCACCCCCTGTCCGAGATTTTGAATACTTTTTTGTGGTAGCTGACTTCCTCACTGGGGTTCTGATATTTGCTACAATTGTAGGCAATGTGGGTGCCATGATTTCCAACATGAATGCTGCACGTGTAGAATTCCAGGCAAAGATTGACTCAATCAAGCAGTACATGCAATTTCGGAAGGTCACCAAAGACCTGGAGGCAAGGGTGGTGAAGTGGTTTGATTACCTGTGGACGGAGGAGAAAACCTGTGATGAGAAGCAGGTTCTCAAGAACCTCCCAGACAAGCTAAAGGCTGAGATAGCCATCAATGTACATCTGGAAACCCTAAGAAAAGTGCGCATCTTTCAAGACTGTGAAGCAGGTTTGCTTGTTGAGTTAGTCCTAAAGCTTCAGCCACAAGTTTTCAGTCCTGGTGACTACATCTGTAAGAAGGGGGACATTGGCAGAGAAATGTATATTATTAAAGAAGGAAAGCTGGCTGTGGTAGCAGATGATGGAGTCACCCAGTTCGTGGTCCTCAGTGATGGGGCATACTTTGGCGAAATCAGTATCCTCGGTATCAAGGGCAGTAAGGCAGGAAACCGAAGAACAGCCAACATCCGAAGTGTAGGCTACTCTGATCTGTTTGCCCTGTCCAAAGACGATCTGATGGAGGCACTTATTGAGTATCCTGATGCTAAATATGCATTGGAGGAAAAAGGAAGGGCCATTCTTATGAAAGATAATCTTATAGATGAGTCGCTGGCCACTGCTACTGATGCCAAAGATTTGGAGGAAAAAGTCAACCAGATTGAAGCCAGTTTGGAGGTAATGATGGCCAAATTTAGAAAGCTGACAGACCAGTACGAGTCCTCCCAGCGTAAACTTAAGCAACGGCTCACTAATATGTCGAATGAGGTCAGAATACTCAGAGTAGACGAGTAGAGGTTGGCTTGGCACTACTACTGCCAGGCATAGGCACTCCTCTACTCAAGGACATTCATTCTAAGGTCATCCCACTACAGGATTGAAAATGGCTTATGACCAGCAGCTGGACAGTCTGTCTCCATTTGAAATTCAAATGTGTAGTAAAATAGTAATCTTGCCTTGAAAGTGCAACATTCTTATAAACACTGTTATGTACCCCAATACAATATGAGGACAAAGGTAATATAAAAAAAGTGGGAGAGTACCATAATAGAGAACAGAATACTTTTAAATAGATATTCTCTGATTTAGACCGTCATTTATTTTGTACTGACATTATAAAGCAGTTTGTGTGACGCAAGTGAAAAAAATGCATTATTTTGTCACATTAATTTGATTCTCTGTGTAGAAAAAATATGCCCTGCCCATTAGCGCATTTTTTGCAGTAAATACAAACGCAACATGTTTATGTAAAATAATCAGTATAACTCCATCTCCCCATTCATCTTCTGTATGACCCACTTGCCCAAATATCCAAATGTTGTAACTATGTCTTTGCTAAAAAAAATAAAATAAAATATTTTCCTTTACATTTAGATATATGTGACATGACTTTAAAACCGTTACCAGAAGTGAAAGTTCCATGGTCTTTTTTCAAAGGCTGTTTGGAATAAAACCTTGAAGTGACTGTAAACGTACAGGTTTTTTTTCTGTGGTTAAGAAACGCTCTGCCAGTGACTGGTAGAGATGCACAGTTGTGAAATTATCTTACATTCATAGAGAAAGTCGCCTTGTTGGACGCATATGAGTTAAGCTGATAATCGGTTGAGATTTAATGACAAGAGTGCCGTTCTATCATCTGCTCATGAAACATTCAAAGCAAAAATAGAATAACAGTAAGTCAATTTAGGGATAGAGATTATGACAACATAGTAGAAATTGACTTATGTGAGCAGTAAGTTTTCCATTTTTCTGAAGATGTTGCATCTTTATCTAAAAAGTTAGTCAGCAACATGTCATCTAGTGCCACCAGAAAGTCAGTTTTTCCTTATCCATTACACAATTTTGTACAGACCCCTTTGTTTCAGATTGAAATGTCTCTGGATGGACTGCAATGGAATTCGTCAGTAAGAGAGTATATGTAGCATGACCTGCTAGCTGACCTGCTTGAATGACTTTTTTTATCTAACGCCATCAAAGTATAACTTGGTGTATGACCAAATACCTGCCAAACTACTGACATTCCCATCAGCCTCAGGTCCAATTGTTTTTAACTGCTAAATAGCATGCTAACACATTGAGAGTAAGAGTAAGGCCCTTAATTCAAACACAAAAGTAATGTGACAAAAGCTACATTCACTTGGATCATCTACAAACAGTTAAACGTGTGGAATTAATGGCATTTAATACCAAAGAACCTACGGACTCAAATCAAGATGCTTAGGCAATACACATTGGAAAAAAAGCAGTCATCTTTATTTAGCATGTTTTCACAACACTGAATACTTTTAGCCTTTCATCAGTTTGTATCTTTTAGAATGTAACCAAGGAGTCAAACCAACTGATGCTTCCCTTTCCAAGATCAGGTTTCACCGTTCACCTTCACTAGGCTGGAGAGCTCTTTCACATGTCCAGGTGAGCAGCATCTTCAGCATTACAAAAACAGAGGTACAGAGTAATGTTTACAGCTGAAACCAGACCTGGGCTCAATGACAGTTGTAATTAATCTGTAACCTTTGTTTTAACCTGTAGAGAGTTCCTTATGGTTGAGGTCAACTAAAGTGGAACAATGCCAGCCAAGTTGTTAATTGCAAAAAAACTGTATACTGTGGTAACTCTCAGACATAGACCGGTGTTGGTTCACATTTCCAGGCACTCTTTGTGCTGACGAAAGTGACTTCAATTAAGGCTAAAACAAGCAACGAAAGGTAAATTGCAAACCTAATTTTGCCCAGGTCTGGCTATAACCATGAAGATGAGAAAGTAAGAGCAATGGAACAGAAAGAATGGCTCAGGGTAGTTGTGTACTTGCTGTGTTCTGAGCACTGTGGTTTGGTGGCATTACGTGGGTACCATCATGCTCACAGGATGAGCCGCATTAAAAAAGAAATCATAAAGTCCTCTTGCAGAAACATCACTAGGACAGCAGGACCCTTGTGGTAAGATACACCAGTGAGTGATAAGTCACAGATGAAACCTCCTACAACCACCACTGGAGCGCCCACATTAAGACACACAACCCCCATCTGCACTGAACATGTCATCGAGCAGGCTGTTGAAGTCACCGGCACCGTGTAGCTTTGACTGTATCACTCCTCCCCAGCTCTGTTGCCTTCAACAAGTGTTTATCCTGTCTGCAATATTCCTGGTTTAAGAAAAACTTTTTTTTTTTTTTAATAATCTGGATCCTGACAACAAATCCCATCTCATGGTCCACTTACTAGTTTTCAGGAGCATTCATCCTCATGTCTTGGTTTTTAAATCAGTCAAAGGAGTTTGGTCAGTTAAATAACTGGTCACATGATAACTAATGGTTATCATGGTTGTGTATGGGGTTGTTTGAAGATGCTCTCTGGTGGCAGATGTGAATGCCCCCCTTTGATATTTCTGCTGTCCACTGACTCCTAGTTGATTGGACTCTTTTCATAGTCCTTTACATTGAATTATAAAAGCTGAATGAAGATCAAACAGGACAATTTCACATTGAACCCCAAAGGCCATCATCTCCCATACCTCCGATTCCATTAAAAGCTCATATGACGACACCTGAGCCAACTCCATTTACTGATTAGAAGCATGATCTGTGGTTGAAAGTTCCAAAAAGCTAGTTATCAGACCATGGCACCACACCCTTGAAAACCAAATCTGAAGATGATGTGAAACTATTAAAGACTTTACAGCAGCGTGTATGGCTTGAGCACACATGGTCAGGCAAATTGCTGCTTGCAGTTATTGCAACCACTTATGCAGTGATCAGACAAAATATATATGTTAATGGACCGATGTTTGGTTTTTTTTTCAAGTTTCAGTACATACTTTACATGATTACATGTTTGATTGTGTTTGATATAGTTTTTGATTTGTGGTTTTCTCTGCTAAGATTAAGATATAGGAACTTCCTTAATCTCTTTTGTGTGCTGGGCTGGTTTACAGACCTCAACCAATGTTCAAGAGTCTGCCAATTGATTTTCATAATGCACTAAAGTGACTGCAATCTAATGTATGCATGGAATGATGGAAAAACAAAACTCAAATTTCTAGTGTCTGAGTTGCAGAAGTGGTCATGGTAATTTATACGCGTATATTGGATTTTAGCAAAAAGGACAATTTACACACCGTGTAGGAAATTGCTGGGTTTGGAAAAAAAAAAAAAAAACAAAAGATGCGTGGCCAAAACTACAAAACAAGACCCAGGTTGTTAAAAAAAACCAACTAAACCAGTGAATTGAGTCAGTGTGCAAGATCATCATGCAAATCCTTCACAAATACAGACAACTCAACTGAACATAAACAGATCAAAAAAAGCCCAAGAGATCTACCTATTTTGTGGGGAGATGATATCACAGGCGCCTAAATTAATGTCGCTGAACAGAATAATTTTCAATAGACAGTAGGTATACCTGTTTCATGTGACAGATCCAAATCTAAATCCGATCACAGTGATGTGTCCCATTTGGTACAGCCTAACCCCAGAGTCACAGAGGACAGTTAAAGACAATGTTACAGCTGTGAGGTCCAAGACATGTTTACCTTGGCTTAGAACAGAACGGAGGCAGCGGACACAGCTAGCACAGCCTTTCTAAAGATGTTTAACAAAAAGATTCAATATTACAGCTGTGGAGTTTTTGAAAGGTGGGATTGTTTTGTCTGCTTCCTACGCCTAACTGGATGCAATCAAGACGATATTTAAATTCACCCTCTCATAGATATTACTGTTATTTTAAACGTTGCTTTCCCACAAATATCAGCGAGAGATCCAATCAAACCACAGATCTACAGCAAAGTTTTTCAACTGTGGAACGTTAAAAATGTTTTGGGTGGATCTCGGAGACTCAGTGGCTTCAGGATTGACTGACCCTGGGTTGCAGTTGTGACAAAACTATCAGTTTGTTCAGATTGTGTTTAGACTTCCGTCCTCACTTTACAGTGGCAGCCGGTCCACACTGAGATTTGGTATGGCATTGTGAATTCAAACACTTGGGGCGAGAGATATACTTGCTGTTTAACTACACGCTTGCATACACAAGCAGCTGTGTTGCGAACGTGATTGCTCAAACACTTGCTATTGTGCTACGAGTCTGGAGGACACCTTGAAATGGCACTCAGGAGAAAACAGATGATGTCGAACGTCTGGATTTGCGTTGACATAAACAGTAAACACGGCAACACTCGAGGAGCCGAAAGAGAGACAGCAGTGCAAGCGTAACTGTTTTGTAAAGTCTAATTAAAGCAGAGTGTTCTCTCGTTCAGCCGTTGCGAGAAATTTTTAAATGCCCACCGCAAAACACACACACTGGGTCAGTCAGTTCGGCAGAGTGGCTCGCTGCAAATCACTGCTCTCTAACAACAGACATCTGCCACATGTGCACATCGCGTGAGGATGTGCATAACCAATGCTCCAAATGGACGCAGTATGTGTGAGGCAGCCATCATGCACAGGCATACCTGTAGTTAACAGCAAGTATTGGGCCTTACCGTCAGGTCATTTGCTGTGTTGTCAGGGGATACATGTTGTATTTAAATGACGGGTGTAACCACAGTTAGAGACTAAGTATGAAAAGGTCTGTGGACACTTTCTTTAGTACACACTGCCCTCTTGACTACATGTAGAGGTTCCACATAAGCTGGAGTAATACTGAACAGAGACTCTGAAGGATGGGCTGCCTACTGATTCCAAAACTATGTCAGAAATAGACAACTCAAAGTGCTTGGTGGGGTTTTCGCCTATCAACTGACTGTATGGGTTGGCACAAGAAGAGCTCAAAGTCTGCATCTGACAACATCATCAGTGACTGGTCTACATGTGTAAGTCCTCCAAAGCGTGCACAATGTGGTATTGTAGTTCCAACTGCGCTGATATATAAATACTGTTTTTATTTAGAATCGTCAACACAGGAAGACATGGAAATAAAATGCTTTAAACAATCGTGGCAACCTGTGGCCAAAAAACAAACATTCTGAAAATGTCTAAGTGCACTTACACAGCTCTGACAAGATTTTAGTCTAACCTGCGGTGTGTGGGCCCCCCACCCCACCCCAAATGGCCCAGAAATTAAAAAGAAAAACTGCTATCTCATAATGTGCCATTTTGGACCAAATGATAGTAACTTTCCAAGCTCTTACCTTGATCAAAAATTGACAATTAAACGATGGCTGTGAGTGGAATGGTAAGAGAGAGCTCTTCCTCCAGCAGGGAATACAATGCAGTATTGTAATAAAGGCTTCTCTAAGACTAAAACTTCTCTGTCAACTGTCCGAATAAGAGTTTGGGCTACTTTAACACGATTTTGGGGTTCGTACTGACTTGTTACTGTATTGTCCCAAATGTACAGGTTTAATAATTAACCCTCACCCTTTCCCAAAGTAGGGAAGCTATCACAACAGGCAGGCATGAAAATAACCCATTTTAACCTTAAAATAAATAATAAGGAAGATGATCCTCTCTGTACATAGAAAAAAAAGATGGGGAGGCTGCAGCACATTCACACAATGTGGATGTGGGGGGTGGGTTCTTTGATCAGGAGGTCTCTGTGCTTACGCTGACTAATGTAGGATGATGCAGGCACAGTAGAAGAACTAGTAGAGTGCTCTATTGGAACCATTACTCCTCTTTCATTATTCACTTGCCTTCCCTCAAAAACTTACTCTGGTCTGTCTTTTGTCACCTTTAGACTGTGTCTGATAAAGGAAGGGCGGGGCAGGGTTTGATGGGCTTTCTGAGAAGGAGTCCATTTGCTGTGTATTTGGAGCAGAGGGCTCAGAGCATGCCAAACCCTTTGGCATAGGTGATGGCTTTCAGCAATCTCTCCCTTAGCTTCTCTTTGCTGCTATACTCAGGCAACAGCAGCACATTAAAGCAAGTGTGAGACGTCGGTAACCTGCCGGAACAAAAAAACAACACACAGCTGGTCAGTTTTCCTCTGACTGAGACGCATACAAGCAAACAGGAAGCCTTTCAGAACTCGCAACAGAAGCTATCTCAGGCCACCAAACCCAACAGTTCCCACCACGAGCATGTCCTGAATCTCTTTTCTAAACATATCTACATCACTGTAAAAAAGTTTGACAAGTCTAAATTTCAGAAAACTGGTTTCTCAAAGTCAAAGAACATAAAACCTACGTAATTGGAGCAAAATATGAAACAGACCACAGTGAATCTACACTTGTCTCTATTGAAATGCTTACATGGCATTTTGTCTTTTTGCAAGCGCAGCTGAAAGGGCTTTAGTCAATAACATTTTCCTGCAGGCCGAGGCAAAAGATATTTACTTCGATATCGCGTTAGTGAAGCAAATATTCACATTTGACAAGTAAGGGCTTTGATTAAAAATAGCTTAAAAACTACCACTGCTAATTTAAAATCAAAATATATTTAGATTCATTAACTGATGCATAAAAATTTAATTTCTCAGCTTTGTGAGAATAGTATATATCTTGCTAGTTGTGTTTATGAAAGTCTTGTTGCTCTCATAAATTGTTTTGCCTTCTCCTTTTCAGTAACATGCACATAGCAACACCAAATCCAAACTCTTTGCTGACTGTGGGTGATGGAAATGCAGTGACTGCAGTGCAGTATGTGAGAACTTCTCACCATTATAAAGGGAAGAGGACACATTTGCATTTGTAACACATCAATGCTGCTCAGGACTAACTAAAAAATCTGCATTTTGCGCAGAGGTGGCTCACCTGTCTGTGTCAGGGCCGTTCTTGGCAATGATCATCTTCAGCTTGCCGAGCCCACCCACAGGTGCTCTGTCAGTGCCGGTGGTGAACTGCAGAAAGAGGCGCTTCTGCTCCTCACCAAACGAGTGCAACGTCTCCCAGAACTCCCTGCGATGCAAACAAACAGCGCTCATGGTCAGAGTGGTGCTAGTGCAGTGCTATTACTTCAAAATACAAACGATGCGATCAAAAATGAACAATGATACATAGTTATGTGCTTAGATATTTACTGAACAGAAGGTTATAGCTTTTTAATGGCACAACTGTTTACTTAACTGCAGTTCAATCAAAAGGGGTGATACCACCATCATATGCTGTATAGGAAAGCTGTTACCAGGTCAGTGGGGTCTTTACACAATAGGTTTGTATTCAAATCATATTCGTTATTTGTGCACACACTGCACCTACAAACAAAACGCACATTCTCTCTCACACACACGCGTGCACACACACACACACACACACACACACACACACACACTTACTTGATGATTCGAGAGTCTCTGTTGTAACCTCCATCATATTCCGTTGTCTCTTCAAGTGCTAGGAAGTCCAGGTTCTGCATTATGTCACAGGGCCAACACATGGATGGAAACACAGCATTTAAGCAAACTGGAATGATTTAGTGACATATTCATGGGTGTGGTGACAAATCTCACTCTGCTTCCACAGATCAGGAGCTCGATCTCCTCTGGTCTGAACAGGTACTTCAGCGGTGACTCGTTGGTAACCATATGGAAGCCTCTCCTGAATGCCTTGAACTGCTTCTCCACACTTTTGTTCAGCATGTACTCTGCATACTGCGCAACAAACTCCTGCACAGACACACATTAACAGGGATGGTTACTTTTCATAGTCCAATGAGAAACGCATCTTTTTTCACATCACACACACCACAAACAAACAGCACGCATTCAGTCAAATGCAGAAACATCTTCTTAAATGGTCCAAAGGATCAGAAACGATGTGAAGCAGTGATTGTGATTTTCCAAACTAGCGCCATAAGACAGCCTGATGAACTACAGTCTACGTGAAAATAATAAAAATAATTATCGTTTTCTTACTTTTCTGTTTTCATTTGTGACTGGAATCTTGTCTCCATTTTCCCTTAAATCATACATGAGTGGGTTCCCAAACAGGTCTGTCTGAGAAATCTGGAAAGTGATCATCATGTCCTCTTCCACGCTGCCTTCATACTCCAGCAGCTCCTTGAGGCTCTGGTATAGAACCTTTCCAACACAGCACAGCACCGTTAGATCATCAAGTGATGAACAAGGCTGTTCATAAAAACTAGTTGAACTGTATTGTTCCATTTCATAACTACTCAAACTACAAAACAGCAACCTGAACATCTGCTGAGCTACTTCTTACCGGGTTGGCATCTGCCAAGTCCCTGAAAGTTCCTTTCTTGCCCATGAGCTTCCTGTACACCACCATAGGAAAGTGGACATCCAGGATACAGTTGTTATAGATGGCCAGACCAAGAACGATGCCGATCAGGGTGTACTGCCCCTCATTTTCAAATGATGACGGGTTGAACCAGAACAGCTTGGTGCGCTCGTCATATGTGAACATGCCTGCAAGAGGAAAGGATGACATGAAAAGAGTGTGAACACATATGAACATGTAAACTCTCCCTCTCCCCTATGTCTCTCAGAGTCACAAAGATAGAGTGACTGATAGGTGAAGTGAACTCTTTTGATTACTGCATTAGCATGTCACCTGTTAAAGGGTGGGACATTAATAAGCAGCGAGAGAATATTTGATTTTTGAAGATGATCTGTTGGAAGCACGAGGACAACCAGTTAAGAGCATCTCCAGAACAGCAGGTCAGCAGATGTGTGTGAAGGCCACAGGCTAACAAGGCTGGCCTTGTCCCACATGGTGAAAAGGTTTATGCTGGCTTTGATGAAAAAGTGTCAGAGGAAACAGTGTACTGCAGCATGATGCACTTGAGCCTGTATAGACTAATGAGAGCAGCCCATGCTCACCCTGCCGACTGCTGAAAGAGTCTACAATGGGCACATGAGCGCCAGAACTAGACCAGGATATAAAGGTTGTCGACCCACTGGGCCCACTGTCATGCAGATGCACATCGGGGCTGAGAGACAGTTTTATCACACCAACGTTTTCTCCTCATCCTCTTGACAACTTTGGGGGCTCATCCTGATCTTTGCAACGTCTCTGTGGTGCAACATATTCTCTATTTACTGATGATGGTTTTGACAGTGTTCCGTGCTGCATCCAAAGCCTTTCATATTCTTTAATATTAGTGGTAGACAGATTCTTTGGTTTGGCTGATTAATCAGCAGTGACAAGATGTTTTATATAATCAGCAGAATTTCGTTGATAGTGGCCAATAGCTCTGCAGCCTCCACTCCACATGGAAATACATAATAGTCACTCTATGGGGTGCAATGGGGCTAAGCTCCTCACATGCATACACACACACAGTGGCCAGCAGCGAGAAGATAACTTGCTTGATTACTAAAGCTGACGATAACAGCAACAACTTCACATGCAATAAAACCTTCTCCAGTAGCCGCTAAATCAAGAAACGTGTTTAACAAGCGTGAACATGCAGAAAACGAACATTTCCACCTGTTTTGCATAGTTATGAAGCTAATCAACTGATAAGAACATGTTAACACAAAGGCTCTCTGTGTAAAGTAGAACTGTTCATCTTAATGAGGAACGCCTGAGATGGCGCGACGCTGTCTTTGTCAAGCTTTCCAAACCAAACTTAGTACTTTAATATTTCAGGAATATTAATGATTTTACTGACATTTAAAATGTGTTTTTCAAACTTTATATTGAGTTTATACAGTGACATGTGAATATTACCAATTCTGCAATCCATAGAAACATTTTTAATTGTGTTCAGGAACAGCAGAGATAAAGAACCATGCCAGTAAAAATACATTAACTGATATTTTTCATTTTTTTCTGTCAGCTTTTTCTTTCTCCAAAATTATTACACCAGCCATTAAAAATTCTGTATTAGCTGAACTCTTTTTTCTATCCCTCTCCTGAGTAGTGCTTCTCAGCAACTAGATCTCTGGGTTTCTTTGGTCACTCTTTGTAGCCCTTGACTCGCCAAGTAAAATACAACCCCTAACATTCAAACACATTAGCAACAGCTGACTTTATTCTGGGTTAAAATCAGAATGCCAGGTTGAACAAACCTACAGGGTGCACAGATGCAATGGTGTTGTAATTTGAAAACCCCACTTTGTCATGACTCAACATACTTTTAATGTTATTAGTAACATTTATGCTGTTACTATGACACTGTCTTAACTGTAAATTAACTAATACTGTCTTTAGTTATCTACTTTATCCAACATAATTACAATATTTTCCACACAAGTGAAATGTCATCATCAAATTATCATGTGATTGGATTTTATTTAGTTGTATCAAGCAGCAAAGATGGAATCTTGCCACATGTTTGTTGATATGTCAGTTCTTCATTTTCAAAGTGGGATTTGTCATATCTATCAGAAATTCCTGTCATCTGCAGGTCTGAATTCACAGAGTATGATTATGGTCTGAGTTATACAACTGGAATGCAGCATTGAGCACACCCGGCAGCTCTGTCTACAGAGCTTTTTACACCTTTTCTGTATTAGAAACATCCAAAAATCACATTAAAATACCACCTTAAGCATTCTGAATTCAATTTAATTCTCTTAGACTGGAACGGGTTAAACTTTTTGTAATCTGATCTAAGGATCAGCCACTCTGGGGGTCACGGAGGCATGCGGGTCAAAGAAACAATATTCTTATTATTTTTTCATTAATGCACATCCACACTGCTGTAAATGTGCCGATGTAAGTAAAAAGCCTCATTTTCAACGGTTCTCCCTTTATCTGCGAATCGGCCAGTGCCCACAGTGGCAAATCATCCTTATCTCCCTACATTTGCTCCCTTTGTCTGCACTGGATACTACTGCATGGAGTCAAATTGCCAAAAAGCAAAAAAAAAAAAAAAGAAATAAAAAACACTGATGCTCCCAGTGTTATTTGTATTGAGCTGCTCTAAATGTAAGTTGTCCTGAGAAAACTTCTGTTATGATTTAGTGCTCACCAGATAAGACTCAAATGAATTCTATTGAATTAGTATTATATAACAGTCAAACTGAAAATGAAAGTACACGCTCGTGTCATAACCATAACTGTCAATTGTAAATTTCCATTACTCTTTGAGCGAGTTACTTCCTGTTCATCTTTTACACAATAATACTCTGCACTTTTTAACACAGTGCAATAGGATTATTCTGCTGGATATTTCTTAATCAATAAGGTTTAGATAATGTGATTAAATGAGCCTTGCAATGCCACATAGAATGACACATAAAAGCTGTGTCCCCCTTGCCCTACATCTCAGCAATAAGTTTAAGTTTGTTGTTTCATTCTACTGCATATGATGAATGCTGAATGTTTTTTTTCTTACCAATATCTGGGTTGAAGATCTCCTCCACCACTAGCTGAAAGAACTCTTTGGAAACTCCTCCTTCATCAACACCTTGTTCTCCTTCAAACTCCACATACAGCTGCTTCTTCAAGTCTGCAGGATTCTCCATTGCAATCATTTCCAGCTACAGAGACAACAGGGAAAACATCAGTGGAGCATTTTTTAAAAGTGCATTAACTTGCATGTACTGAACTGGATTAAGCATACCCTGACAAGAGCGTCGTCAATGATGTGGTCTCGGCGCACTTTGAGCCTCAGGTATGGATTGAGCTGCTGGCCCTGGACCAAGCTGTAGAGCACAGTAATACGCCGCTCACTGTACATGCGGATGCGGTTGTCATAGTACAGACCCAGGTTCTTGGTGACAGCGTTTAGGATGAAGGGGCAGGTCATAAAGGAGAACTTGTTTTCAGTTTCAACCTTAAAGAAAGTGTAGTCCTTGTCCATCTCCAGTACCTCATTCAGAGGTTCATTGACAAATTCCTCAAAGGGAATGAGTGGCCGTCGGCAATCGTTTGTTCGGATGCCCAACTCTGTCTCCAGTGGGTCTACCCGAGGGCCCTTCTTGTTTCGCCTTTCCTCACCCAGCAGCTCCTGCAGGGTGAGCTCACTAGACTCTGGGATTGGCTCCTCATCTTCTTCCTCATTGTGCTCCACATCGAGGTCACCACCCAGCACGTTTGCATAGTAGACGATCTTCAAACACTTGGTGGCTGCCACCACAGCATCATCATCGTTGACCAGGTTGCGGCTGTTGAACTCGTTACTTATTACCTTGTAGGTTATGAGCTGCTGGAAGGTCTCCACCATGCGCCGGATTTGCTCAGCACTGTAATGCGACCACAGGCGTGCCAGCTTGGCCTGAGCTGCCAGTGGGAGTTTGCTCATGGCCTTGCAGAACTGTGGGAGGGCGATCTCCAAGTACTCTGGGCTGTGGAGGTTACTGTTTTCCATCACTATAACAAACAGGTTCAGGTAGTTTGGGTCTCGTGAATACACATTGTGATACGTCAGGTCGCACTCTACGTTGGGTGAGAGGTAGACCAGTGCATTCAGGAAGGCGGCTTCTATCTTCTCATTGGACAGCAGGCGCTCATAGACCCGCCGCACAGCTTCGATGTCCACTGACACCTCATCTGGGGCCAGCTTTTGAACATCATTTTCCCCTGACGAACCCTCTCCAAGCCTTGTTGATGAAGAGGAGGCGGGGGAGTCCTCCTCCATAGCTGTAGCAGAGCAAGCAGCTGCCTCCTTCTCATCCTCGTCCTTGTCCTCATCCTTACCTTGAAGTGACTTGAGCTCCTCTTTTGTGTGAGGTTTGGACCTCCGGAAGCTCTGCACCAAGCCCTCGGCACTGGAAAACACCCTACCTATTACCCTGATCAGAGGGGAGTAATCTTCCTTCTCGCCACAGATTTCCAGGATCTCATACACTTTCTCCTCTGTCAGGTAATTTACATCTACATAAGGAGACAACAAGTTTAGAAGAGGGAAAACAAAATTAATTAACAGCTTAAAACAGTAAAAGTATGCAACAGAATATTCTAATCTAGTTTTTTCTTCACCAGTGTGCAAATCTTAACCGTCTGGCATCAACGTACCCTTGAAATTGTCCCTTACAGAGTGGACATCTTTATGGTTCATCTTCCTGTTGCTGCAAGCTGAGTTGCTGTGAGCGCTGCTCTCCAGGTAGGTTGAAGCAGTGCCTTTCTTCGAGGGGTGGGGGTCACATAGCTTAGCATTGACCTTGTAGAGCTCCAGAGCTTTGACCGCTGCTGCGTTGTTATCCATGCGGTTGAAGCCAACTGATGAGGCACACCAGGAGTTGGAGCACGCCTCATTCCCACAGCCCTCTGTTAACTGGTGGTAATAGCGCTCTATTAGATGTTTGGCAGCTGCTCGCTTCCTGCATTCAGAGATAAGGCACAACAGGTTCTAAGTAGGGTTTGAGTCCAACTTATTCATCGTTAACACTAGTTGGTGCAATATGGGATAAATTGGAGGGATAGGAACGAAATCCAAATTTAGAATTAATGTGAGAGTTCATTTCAGTTACATGACTGCAGTATTGGCCATGTCACTGTTAAGAAAACAAAACAATAAAAAAAAACAGTGCATTGACAACATACTGCTCCCTGTTGTTAAATGTGAATTATGGACATGACATGAAGCATCTGTTTCTCAATATTATCAAGAGCCACATCAGACCTATTTCCAAAAAAAATGTCATTGTCACTGATGATTAAAATATCTCCCATAGGAGAAAATTTTGGATTTCTGATACAAATACCAGTAACAACTCAAAAGAGTTAATTAAATGAGACACAAAACTTACACAAGCAAAGCATAAAACACTGCAAGGGCTCTTTTAAATTAAGCATTAAACTTTCCTGACCTTGCCAATAGACATTTGACATTACAAATTATACTGACAGTCTTATTAAAGTACTAGCTTTTTGTAACCTTTGATCAAACTTATCAGCCTTCTTAATAACTGTGAAGTGCATTTAATAAAGAAACAGAAATGTTCTCCTTGAACATTTCAAAACCTTAAAACTGTTGAAAATGAACAAAGTCAAGTGCTGCTTAGTGCCTAGCTCTGCGTGCTGGTGTCACTGCTTGTTATTCTAAAGTACTTAAACTTTGATTCACCATGTGCATATCTTTAAACGGTTATTACCACCACAACTGACAGGTTCTCATGGAGCTATAAACAGGAGGTCTTACAACAAGAAGTGACACCAAGAGTGGTTTGTGCTTCTGATGTTGAAGGGCAGTCTTCAACACATGTCCAATGACATACCAATGTGCAGGGGTAATACGTGTTTTACTTACATTCGGCTTGCTTCTGGGTTTTCTATTTCAGGCTCCTCGTATTCTCTGGTTGAACAACAAACAGTAACGATAAGAACTACAACAGAGGTCACAATGTGATGATTGACACGATATTTGCAATAAATACCGCTGGCTTTCTGGGGCAACATTATTCGGTTTAGACATTTGGTTTGTCTTAAAAATTGTGCGAAAACGACTTGCTAGCTAAAAGGCAATGATGGACACGGTGTATTGTAGCTTCAAACAACCAGGTTTGCCTTACAGTGATTAGGGTCACAGTCAGTATGTTCTGCTATTTGTGGGGCTATAATGTATGTTAATAAATGAGCGTTAAACAATAACCTACACTCAAACGTCAAAGGAGCAAGAGGTCTAGTCAAACAGAAGAAATGTCAGGGACCTGAGCAGCCAGACGCTGACTTAGCAAGCTAATAGAGCAAACACTAGCCCGCTGGTCTTATTTCAACTACCGTCATTATTCGTGCACAATGACGTTTCCAAAGTAGTATTAATTTACATTTTTCCAATCAACCAACGCTTGCAATAAACCATGGCTGAATATGTGGTTAAAAAGCACAACAATAGCATCCACTCCGCTACCAGCAACAGCTAGCTTGCTAGCTATCACTTTGAGTGTCTCTACTAGCATCCCCGGCATCCCCGACTCTTTCCTCTTGGCGTCCCCACCTATATGGTCCTCCTGCGGGGCTAGTCTCGGCCTGTGGTGGCGCACACTCACAGTCCTCCTTCTCGTCGGAATTCATACGAGACTTTATCCTCAGTTGTTTGTTATTCTGTTGCTGTTTGTGAATATATCAAGTCCTCCGCAGATAGATAACAACCGCAACAGCACGATGGTTTAGGAGCGAACAGCCGACGACGAAGGATTTTTTATTCTAAACTTCATTCACGGCCTTCCTACTGCAGGCTCTTCCCTTTGCCTGACGTTCACAGCCATCTTGACTTCACCATCAGCCTACGTCCCACAATGCACTGCGGTCTAGCTAAAGGACCTGCTGGAATGGATCGCAGTGCTGCAAGGAATGGACTCATTTTTTCATATCTCTCAAAAAGGGACCTGTTTATCCCAGCAAATGACATTAAGTATGACTGTACAGTGCATTTAAAATTGCATTTAAGTATAATAATGCTGTTCCAGTATTTTCTATTTTACTTTTGTCCTTTGTGCTTCTTTCTGTCCTCATATCACTGGATACTGCTTCTTCTCCCCAAATGCACTGTATGTTGAAGATGTTTATGATTTGAGGTACACACTCTTCATCAGATAACCAAAGACATGATAGGATTCTCTCATAGAAATGTAGAAATAGTGTTGTCGCTGTAGTTTTTCAGCAGAGAGCACTGAGCCTGAGCAGTCATTTTATTACTTGGACTATGTACCTTTGACCAAACTCTTAAAAGAAAATTCTTTGAGATATCTTTGGCTTATGATAACTGTCAATGATAAATAATGTAATAAGGAAATATATCAAACTCAAAATAAGCTTCAACTTGCCTGAACGATTTTGCCACAAAACTGGAACATAAAGGAGAACACAGATGTGCAGATTGTCGAGTTGGGTATGAATGAAAGACTGTATTAGTTTGGGAAAAAAATGAAGACACTCTTCTGTGGTTTGTTTGCAGCTAAAAGATTAAGAAAACAGGAGCTGATGATTCATGACATGAGAAGAGGTAGCAAATCTAACAAATTTGATGCAAAAATGCATGCATGCTAATGACTGTAGATGCACTTAAACAGGTCAGAAATACAATATAGGCTGACTGCTATGTTGCACTCTGTCAAATATTTAACAGGTGCAGTGAATATACGTCAAGATGTATTGAAATAAAAGGTTATGGAAAAATGGTTGGAGGAGCAGATAAGGCATACTGGGAATTCAATAATAATAGGAAATTTGTTTACATAATAGAAAAGCACCTTGTTGTTTTTATAAAAATGTTTATATTTTGAAACTGCCATGAGCTGACAGCATCTGCCATAGTCACTGCATACTGGATGGTGAGGGCATGGGAACAAATAAGTAAATAGAAGAAAAACACGGAAGTAAGTTTACACATCCCAAGACAAATTTCTTGTATGTGTAAACATACGTGACAATACCTGACTGTCATAAAAGAGAAAAACCTACAAGCTGTTTGTTATTTCTCACGTTAGTTCACTTTCAGTAGTTCTTTCAAAACAGTCCAGTTCGGCGGGAAATCGGCCGAACTGGCAACACGGCTAGCTGTTGGGTGTGGACACGACTGACAGGACAGTATCTGCCTGGAGGGATTTACTATCAATTCTACCGTGCAAGAAAGTGAGTTTCAACTTCACAGTGTATGGTTATGCAAGTTAGAAGTCTACACATGTATTACTGATATTGCATTTAATATAACACAAGTAATATTTTATCAATTATACATTAACTCAACTTTACCAATAGTGCTAAGTTAATTCATGTTAGCTAACTTCAGCGCGAGGCTCAAAGTGCCCACTTTCGTACATGACTGTCATTTTAAAAATCTTGCTTGTGTTATTTTCCGAAGCATTTTTCTCGAATAAAAAAGTGCACTTTTCATGTGGGTGTTGTGTGGAAGAGCGCGGTTAAATCGAAGCAACTGTGGGGCGTTGTCCTCGTCGTCGCGTTAGCTAAAAGTCGCTCAAACTAATCTTGCACACTTTGTTAGCAAACGACAGCTATGATGTAAAAAAGAAGACACCGTTTAGAAAGCCAGACGTAACTGGTCCAGAAACATGTTAAGGATAATTTAAACACCAACGGTACAATTTTAGTACGGATTTGATATCTGTCCTAACTGTTTCGCCCGCAATATGAATCAAGTTTTTACATTAGCCAACGCTAAACGCTAGCGCTAGCTTAATACGACATTTTTATATTGCAATAAGCACGAGGCCAGATTGGCGTTTTGTCACGCGGTAAAATGCCAAAGTCGCTGAAATGGATAATTTTACTATTAAAGAACTCAAGAAAAAGTGACTGTACATTAACAACGACACTCTAAGGAATTTTTCCAGATAATTGTTCAGTCTGTTAAGATTAATGAAAACAACCGCCCCCACCCATGTGTGCCACATGTATCAGCAAACGATTTTATAACATTTTCCAGCATTTGAATGTTGTCTTCGTTTTTAATTTTAGGTGAACAAAATGGACGAGTGGGAAGAACAAGTAAGTTAATTTAATATTAGTCAAAGCGCCAAGAAAGTGCAGTCATTTGCTAATTAGGTCTAACTGTATTGTTCCTGCCATAAAGCCAGACAGTCAACACATGATTTCAGTTTATACATCTTTACAGGAAACTATTAAGACTACCACGCCAACCAGCTACACCTCGAGTGAAGGTACATTAATTTGATTGTCTTGCATCTAATGAAGTCATATCTTGTAACTGAAAACTAAGTCTACATGCTGTTTGTGTAAGTGGATCATTTTATTTAAGATCATGCATGGCTGGAAATGAACAGCCTGTTTAAGGTGCAGAAGGACTTCTCTGGAATACTGATTGACTGAGTGTAGAAATGATCAGGAATGACGATTTGCCGTAGAGGACACTGATGAATGTTTTTGTTTAGCTCTAGGTCGTGGTGGAAGAGGCAGAGGAGGAGGATTTAAAAGCTCCTTCTCAGGTGTGCATTTTTTCTGAATTTACAACAAATAGTGACATTATTGACTGACTAAGTATTTATCCATGACAATATGCTTTTCCATAATACAAGACATTATCCTTGCTTCTGAATAACTTGTGTTCTGAGACATTATACCAACTAAAGAGAAAATAAATAACTGAAAATTAGTGATTGATTGGCAGGTTCAAGGAATGGTTCAAGGAAGGCAGGTTCAAGGAATGCATCGCAATGCAAAGTGTGTAAATTGGCCATTTCATCCCATTAATCATTTACTTCTTCATACTGGACTCATTGCCACTTCTAACAGACAAGTGTGATAGAATGTGTTGCGGTGTGGAGTTGCAGTAAGATTTGTGGTCTAGAATTGAAACTAGTTCATATGGCATGAAAGTGAACTGTGTGGGCTTTGTAGAAGGAACCTAACTGCTTTGACCTTTGTTTTGTAGGTGCTGAAGAGATCAGGAATGGTAAGCTTGGGCAGAATTATGTTACCCGGTGTCAGTAAGCAGTTGCTCAGTCTTATTGCTACTTACCTTTCCACTTGTTCTTTATAGATAGAGACAACTGGAACAATCCAGGAGCAGAGAGAGGTGGTTTCAGAGGTAGAGGAGGCAGAGGTGAGACATGGACTACGATTCACCAGAGACAGAAAATGTTTTGTTCCACTTCTAATTTCACTGTCAGTGTATGAGCTCTGATATTCCATAAAAACACAATAGAATAAAAACAACTTTCTTGTTCTTTTTTGCTGTTAAGTCTATTTCTGAAGAAATTCATTCAGAGTAAAGAGCAACATAGTCAGATTCCTTCAATGAAATATAATTGACTGATTAAAAAAAAGACAATTATAAGTATTGTTCTAAATATGGAATTTAAGTCAATAATTATGCCCAATGTTGGCAGCCAATATGGCTGTGGATGTATGACATGTAAAATCTAATCCTGAGTTGGACCAGCAGAATGCGTTGACCTGCTTTCATGAGGTTGTGTGTTTGTGTGTGTGTGTGTTCTGTCAGGCTGTGGCAGAGGATTTGGCGGTACAGATCATAGTGAATTCACAGGTAATGTTTTCATATGTTTCATATGTGGAATCAGTTCTAATCTGAGTGCATCTGATCAGTACATGTATGCTTAAAAACACGTAACCTTTTATAACTTCTCTGATTTCACAGGAGGTGACAATGAAGCTTATGAAAATGGTAAGCCTTTTTGTTGTTTCTTAGTTGTGTTCCCACCACAAATTCAAAAGTATGTTTTGGTTGTAGCCTGATGTTTTTACAGCAGATGGTGTTATTTTCCAGGATTGCATTATTTTTACCACGTTTTTACATTTTTTTAATACTATATATTCTACAGGATTTAGTGGAGGAAGCCAACGGGGAAGAGGTGGTAGAGGAAGAGGAGGTTTCAGACCAGGTTTGTTTTTTGTTTTTGTTTTTTTTAAAATTCAGTCCTGTTGAACTGAGGCTTGACTGGTTTTGCTTGCTGCTATCACTTCTCTAAAATGCAAAGACCTGTATTGCTATTGCTGTTCTCAATTTGAAATGTGAAGAACAGATCATTAATGGTTGTTAATGCTTTAAAGGTGGTGACCAAGGTGGGAAAGGAGGCTTTGGAGGAGGTAAATGAGCAGTCATTTAAACATTTGGAAGAATTACTATTTCCTGTTGGTACGTAATGAATATGTCTTGTGTCTTTGCAGGTTACCGTGGAAAAGATGAGGAGATCTTTTCTCAACGGGGTGTTTTTTTTTTTCTTTTAAAAAAAAATATAATTAAATGATGTTAGCCATTTAGATAGGATTTGAAATATTTCACTGTTTGAGTGACATTTGTGTCTGATACAGGGGAAGATAAAGAAAATAAGAATGCAAGTGATATTAACAGTAAGTTAATGATCTATTCAGTGTAAAGTCATTAGTCCTGTGCAACGATCAGGGCTGTTTAAAATGTTGCACCACAAACAGAATTCCGTTTGTTACCCACAGGACCAAAGGTCACGTATGTTCCCCCGACCCTCCCTGATGACGAGGACTCAATTTTTGCCCACTATGAGACTGGCATCAACTTTGACAAGTATGATGATATCATTGTGGACGTCAGTGGAACCAATCCACCCCAAGCTATCATGGTAAAATGCAAAGAACTTACTTAATTAATGAATTTGTTGATAAACAGCTGCAGATTACGTAGCTGCTTATTCTTCATTTGCTGCTTTTGCAGTTAGGCTTTGGTCATGATGATAGATGGAAATTTACATACTGTATTATGGACTTGATGATTAAACAAACATGTAAAAATAATTTTAACTTGCAGCCATAGTTGTACGTCGTCTGCATGTCAACATAACCTACAGTTAATGTATCTTTCAGCTGTTGTATAAGTGATGGATGGCCTGCTGACTCAGCAGTTCAAACCTTTTTTCCTTCAGACTTTCGATGAGGCAGCATTGTGTGAATCCCTGAAAAAAAACATCAGCAAGTCTGGTTATGTGAAGCCAACCCCTGTGCAGAAACATGGTATCCCAATCATCTCTGCTGGCAGAGATCTCATGGCCTGTGCCCAGACTGGATCTGGTAAAACGGTGGGTTGACAGAAATTCAACAACCAACCTATGAATTTGCTTGTGCATAGAGTTTAAATGTGTGTCTCTGCCTCCAGGCAGCATTCCTGCTTCCGATTCTACAGCAACTCATGGCAGATGGTGTGGCAGCAAGTGGCTTCAGCGAGCTGCAGGAGCCTGAAGCCATCATCGTGGGCCCAACCAGGGAGCTTGTCAACCAGATTTACCTAGAGGCCAGGAAGTTTGCCTTTGGGTTTGTCTAAATTATTGTTCTAACAAAGAGTCATTAAACCCTTTAAGTGCACCTTGAGTTGTCAAATACAACCCACATATGGCGTGTATGAAATAACACGTTCTCTTTGTTTCTAATCAAATCTAACCGTTGTAGGACATGTGTACGTCCTGTAGTGGTTTATGGTGGAGTCAGCACTGGACACCAAATCAGAGAAATCTCAAGGGGATGCAATGTGTTGTGTGGAACACCAGGGAGATTGTTGGATGTGATTGGAAGAGGAAAGGTAGTGTCATTTTCAGTGGCTTGATGTTAACATCAAAGTTATAGCCTTTAGTTGCAGACTTAAACATGTGACTGAATGGTTTATGTGCTCCAGATTGGGTTGAGTAAGCTGCGGTACTTGGTGTTGGATGAGGCCGACCGGATGTTGGATATGGGTTTTGAGCCTGACATGCGCCGCTTGGTGGGCTCCCAAGGCATGCCATCCAAAGAGAACCGTCAGACTCTGATGTTCAGTGCCACCTACCCTGAGGACATTCAAAGGTCTAGTCCTTTGTCAACTGCAGCTTGTACTTAAGTATACAACTGTCCAAGAAGTGAGCTTTGCATGTATAAATACGGTGGTGTATTTTTACAGGATGGCGGCTGACTTCCTTAAGACTGACTACTTGTTCTTGGCCGTGGGTGTGGTGGGTGGAGCCTGCAGTGATGTCGAGCAGACATTTATTGAAGTCACAAAGTTTTCCAAGAGGGAGCAGCTGCTTGACCTTCTGAAGACAACTGGTAGTATGTTTTTATTTTTTCATTTTGTTCATTTCATTGGGGGGGGGGGGTTGTGTATGGCATTGAAACTCTTACAAATAGCATTAAATGCATTAAAGTGTATTTGCTAATATCGGCAGAAAAACACAATTAACCATGATTAACTGATTTCTTCAACTTTCACTTAAGAAAAATTTGAAACTTAAATAAAATAATTTGACATTAATTTGTGATCTGGATTATTGATCTGGAGTGATGTGAAAATTTTCATAACATTTTTATCTGACTGTACATCTGAAGTATACATTATGGCTTACAACGTAAAAATGTAACTTGTAACATGCGCTGGTGTTGATTGTCTTACAGTGTTGATTTTGATGAATGGTGATTATTGGTTTTGTTTTCAGGAACGGAACGCACCATGGTGTTTGTGGAGACCAAGAGACAAGCTGATTTTATTGCTACTTATTTGTGCCAGGAAAAGGTTCCAACTACCAGCATTCATGGGTATATGATATGTCCAGCAATATGTATACTTCATGTTATTAATCAAGCTGTACTGAATTTGTATTCAGTTGGATTTAATATTTTGTGGTACTTTGTCTGGCAGTGACCGTGAACAGCGGGAGCGAGAGCAAGCTCTGGCAGACTTCCGCTCTGGCAAATGTCCAGTCCTGGTGGCAACCTCTGTAGCTGCCCGTGGTCTGGATATTCCAGATGTACAGCACGTGGTGAACTTTGACCTCCCCAACAACATTGACGAATATGTCCACCGCATTGGGAGAACTGGCCGCTGTGGTAACACTGGGAGGGCAGTGTCATTCTATGACCCGGACGCAGATGGACAGTTGACTCGCTCCCTGGTAACAGTCCTATCCAAGGTAAGACAGCCCTCTGCTTCAGAGAGACAGCTGCGTCATCCTTACCTTTGGTGTTGCTCCATATTTCCTGTGTGCCACCATGTAAACCATAATAGTTTACATGCTGGCACACACTTTATGTGACTGTACCATATAGCAGCCTCAAAGGGAATATTTGCACTTGTCAGCCTGGACCCTGTATTCTCATGTTGTTGTGTGTAAGTCACTAAAGGGACATCTGTATTTGAAATTGCTCTAGTATTAAACTTAGAGTGCTGCAGCCATGAAGTGAGCTGCCATGTCCTATGGGGGCAGTTGTGCACTGTGAATGCACATTAGCTAAAAGCACTTGTTTCTGCCACTGCCATTAACAAGCTCAGACTGTTAGCAGTGTCTGGCTACTTAATGGAATGTTTCTACGGAGATGGACTGTTTCTGTTAAAGACAGGTTGTTTTTGTTTAAGAGTAACTTCTCTTCTAGACTACAGACAACGTTGACAGTATTTTTTCTTGATCCAAGCTCATTGTAAAACAGAAAGGCAACAAATAAAAAAAACTCACCCAAAATGTTTTGCCCATCTTTCCACTGTTTGATAACCACTGGGTTCACTCATTTGGATGTGAAAATAACATAAGGGATGGGAAAGGGAGGTTGGCTTTCAGGGACACTGGGGTAGGTGGGCAACTGTGCACAATATTTCTTATGTATCCTGTTGAAGTGAGGCTTGACAGGTTTTGCTTGCTATCAGCTCTCTAAAATGCAAAGAAATGTATTGCTCTTCCTGTTACATATGGATCCTTGCCACATTGTGGCCAGACACGCACAACAAGACCAACTTTTTAAAAAATGAAAAATGTTGCAGTTTAATTTTCATTTTGAAGAAAAGTATAATAGGCTGTAAAGCACACAAACAGATTTGTATTATAAATACAGTTCCGTTAATGTACGTGTAGGGCATGAGTGGCTAGTAAGTGTCATTGTTGGTTCTTGAAAAATCACAGACAAATGCATAACAACCATGGTTAAGTACAGATTTTCAGTTTCCTTGTGTTGCCTGGATTTGGCAGGCCCAGCAGGAAGTGCCCTCGTGGTTAGAGGAGGCAGCGTTCAGCGGCCCCGGTACCATGAGTTTCAACCAACCCAAGAAGAACTTTGCCTACTCAGATTCCAGGAAGGTGAGTGACTTTTGTTTTTTACAGCTGCTTGTGTTTTTTTCTCGACAGTCTTGGTGAATTCAGTGCAACTGCCTTTCCATTTGGTGCTCTATTCATGTCCTCAGGGCCAACAGGGACAATCTTTCCACGACAATGGTGTGAAGAGCCAGCCTGTCGCTCAGACTGCAGCTGATGATGAAGAATGGGAATAGAAGAAATATTAGAGCAGCACACTGACAAACATTGACAACGTTTTTTCTTTTCAGATGTTCGGCTTGTTGTAGTTTTATCACAGTTTTTGTTGGAAGGAAAAACTAGTTTGTCTCATGCCAGACAGTTAAAAATGTCAAGTGATATGTTGAACAGAAAAACAGGTCTTTAGTTAGATTTGACAACTATATCAGCCTTGAATGACCAGCATATTGTGGAAAGTTTATTTTATATTATAATAATCACTTGAATTGAACATGGTTAATAAGGAAAAATATGTGACCAAAAGCAAAAATGTAAGAATTTCAGATTACAACTATAATTTGTTTCCAACTTGTATAAGATCACCAATAAATATTTGTTCAAAGCAAAGCCTACCTTTATTGCTTGATGTGTTAAATGGAATATACAGTACTTGGACAGTGTGTTATCGCATTTTTAGTGTTTTTAGAGAACACATTACTTTGAAATGTTAAGCACAGACTTGTTGCATGTAAAAAAAAAAAAAACAACCACAATGTCTTCAGTTGTTCACTGAGTTTTTATTTAAACGACTACAAAGTGGAAGAAGACAAGAAACAAACCACAAACTTGAACCAATGATGCAGCTACTTGAAGCGCTTGTACTACAGTTCTGTTTTCGCGCCTCTGCGTTAGCTGGCATCGTCTCCATAGGAACAGACGAAGAAGCACATGACCACGCTAGAAACTAGTAACGTTGGACAAATGATACTGACGGAGAAAACGTAGTTGACCAAGTTGAACTGCTTGACCGCGGTGTAACTTGCGGACTGTGCCCTGTTTTCAGCGAGGTTTCTGACGTCACTGTACCCGCCTCCTTTCCGCTGGCTACGCTGCTCGGCCCACTCTGGGCGGGGCGTTTTTTCGCGTCACTCTGATTGGTCGCCGGCATGTTTCCCGTTTCAAACTTGAGCTTCAACCGGAACCAGAGGAAATTGAAGAAACGCGTACAAGACAAGACGAAAACACTTAAAAACTAACAGCTGCTGTCCAAAAAGCTCCCGCTGCAGCATTAAGAGCAGAGAAAAGGCAGATTTTGGACGGTACGATGAACATTTCAGCCTGATGCAATCAGTCAGATGAATGACGCTGTCGTTCAACATGAAGGGCACAGCTAAAAGCAAGGTAAGGTCGACAGAAGTCAAACTTGACATAGTATACACAGCCAAGGCGTTACTGTTTTTTCAGTGTCATTGACGTGATGCATTGTTTGGGGTTTTGATGACAACCTGTCAGTGGGTTTACTGACTCTTACTGACGCTAGATGTATACACGTTGTATTCATATGAATAGATTTTAAAAATCTGTAACGTTAATATTTGCAGTAAATTATAGGGCTGTAGTTAGGTGCTTGAGATGATATGGATTTTCTTGTTAACAGTCTCGAATACATTCTGCATCCTCCAGCATCAGTACGTAAATGGTAGTGTCCAAGTGCTTAGTATTGGAAGTTGTCATACAGTGAAGGGGATGTGGACAGAATGACTTTCAGACAGTAATCCAGTGTGTATGTAGGAAACAGGTTTGTGACCGTGGTGTGTTGGTTGACTGGCAGGTGGTGACATCAGGAAGGCTGTCAGGGAGAGTCAAAGCGCAGCCAGCCAGGAGACGGTGAGTATACTTCCTTTTGTCCACCTTTCTTTTTTACTTTAATACCCTATGTGCATTTTAGCACTCCCATGACTGAGCTATGCTCCTTTCACTTTTGCTGTCAGAGTGACACCAAATCCAGGACCAGCAGCCGGCCATGAACCAGCGTACTCTCTGTACTCCACAGACTCCGAGGACCAGGTACCGGTGCTCAGTACAGAGGAAAGCAACATGTGAATCAAATCAGTATTCAGCAGGGTGATACTGACAGCATGATGCATTTCCAAACAGCTTGCATCACAGCAGAGATGATACAGTCTGCATTATGTGTTATGAAGAACAGCTTTCCATGACACTTCCATACTCCCATACTTCCATGATATCATGCATCCACTATCCAAAATATGTGGAGCACAGAAAGTGACAATATTGGTTTTTATAATTTTGATCATTTGTACTGTCGGTTATGATAATGTGGGAATGCAGCGATACCACTGCAACAAAGTTAGATGAGTCAATAAGCACAGTCAGTCAGATGGTAGACAGGTGGTAGACAGGTTGTAAACAAACCAATACTTGATCCAGATCATCTCCAACGCCTCAGTGTAACTTAAATGTTACTGATTATCACTATAAAAGAAGACTGTGATGGCGCGTTGATAACTACAGCAGTTGGAGCAGGAAGTGGGTCTGTGTACTGTAATTGATCGTTATAATGAACAGATACGGAATAACGTGTCACATGAGTTAACTGAAACGTGTTGAGTATACATGGACTTCATTAAAGTTGACATGATTATGTCAGTGCTGCTCACAGCTGTGTTCTGCCCTCTCAGGTTAAAACTCTACACAAGGGTCTGGACCGGTGTGCTGCCTTGCTTGATGGCATCCTTCAGGCTGAGAAAGCAGGTTAGATGTGTTTCCTGAATTATCAGCTGAGCCACTGATTTGTTGATTGGGAGAAAAGTAAGCAACACATTTAATGATCATTAAATCAGGCAGCAAATCAAGTCATTCTCCGTGGTCCAGACTGTTGGTCAAACAATTTAAATGCTTAATGGGTGAATTTAAATAATAAAACATGAACAGCTACAGAAAAAGTTATTTTCAGCCAACCTCCACTTTTACACTGAATATTTTATCTTACACACAAAGTCTTATTGTATTATAATGACAAACACCTGTGCTTGCACCTGTGTTTGTGTGTAGAAGCCATGCCATGCAGGGCACTGAAGGGCGGAGTGGCCAGATCAAGACCCACTACCTCACTGGGGAAAAAGACCATCAAGAAACAATCTACACAGACAGGTGGGTGTGTGTGCAGATGTGGTGTGAGGTTGAATTATGCACAACTCAAAAATATATACATGTATACTGAATTAAGTCTTGGTACAAGGTACCGTAACATTGTTGCAGAACTGTGTCTGCTGTTCTTTAACGCAGCACGGCCCGGAAACAAGCATGCAGCAGCTGTGTGAGTGAGCGTACCGAGCTGCGTTGCACGTTCGTCAGCAAGTTACAGTCTGTTATGGGACCACCTACGGGTGTGTGTCCTGTTGGCTGAGAGCTCTGCTGCGCCTGTGCGGGAGGGAGCAAATTGGACACAAATGACTGTCTACAGTGCAGCTTCAGGTCTCCATCCTGGCACAGCGAGGGTCCCTCACACTGAGAGGCATAGCATTTTTTAGTGTGCATCAAACGATTGGTGCTAACCTACTGGTGCGCTACTTGCTGCGTTTGCAGAACATCGCAGACAGTGCTTTACACATTTACATAGCATGACTTCCAGTAAGCAATCCAAACGAGGCTGGATCCATGAGAGCAGTGTATCACTGCATAAAGGACCTACTTTACCTACTTTAAAGGAATGGCAGAGATGAAACAGTGTTTTCCCACCTGAGCTCTTGGGGTCACTCCCAAGACAGCAGTGACTGGTGCTTCCTGTTGTGGAGATCTGCAGTTTGTCCACTGAGCTCTATGAATCAGACAATTTGCTGTTAACTTCAGACTGTATTTACTTAGTGCACAGTTCCTGTACAGCTGCTTGTCAGTTCATGTTAAATTCTAGTTCACATCAACGCCAGCAGTTTGAGGTCCATCCAGAATATGGCTCATATTTAACCTAGTTATTATTATCAACTAATAGGATTGGTTGGTTTGTGTCCTGAAGCTTGCAACCACTGTTTATGTTGGACAGAATTGATCGTGGTGGTGGGACAAGTTGCAGCAGTAAGATCTCACAGCAGCAGGGGGTTTTAGCTCAGATATCAGTGCCTGTGTCCACTGAAGCTACACCTGCCTAATGTTGCTGCATCTTCATATTCTCCTGCACCTGTAGCCCAGAGGAGCTGTCCGTCAGTCCGCCGTGGACCAGGCAACACAACTCCAAGAGCAACACATCAGTCTCCTGTTCCAGCTGCACACTCAGGAGTGAAGCTCCACCCACCTCAGAAACAACCTCCAACTCTGCTGCAGTCTCACTTCCCTGCTACACGCTGTCACACCACCCCCGTCACTCCTCCACCTCAGGCTCAGCCCTCAGACCACGCATCCCACACCACGTCTTCACCTCAGCCCCAGACCTCCATCCCGCCACCCCAGACCACTCCTCACTCTGGCCTGCTGCCTCTGCCTCAGACTGACTGTCAGTCTGCTCCTGAAGCCCCACACACACACTGCAGGGCAGAGCGTGATGGAGAAGAGGGGGAGTTTGTTCCTGTGAAGGACAGCAATGCCCAAACCACTGCCGCACACACAGCTGTCAGAGACACACACACACAGCTACGCACTTGTACCTTGAAGATGTCAGACATGCAGCTGGAGCCTGGACAGCCTGATAAAGTCCCTCAGGACACACACACCGGGGAGGACTGCAGTGCAGAAGTGAAAGTGAAGACGGTTCCGTATCTACTGGGGGAACTCAAGGCTCTGATCACTGGACAAGGTGAGCTGAACCTATGGACGCAGTGTCTGTCCAAGTGCCACAGTCACACCTGATGGAGACACCTGCTCTTTATGCAGCTCTCAGGTTCTTTCCTGCCCTGTTAATGATACAATCTTTACAGTGCTGCATCCCCCTGTGCTGAAGCATGTAGACCATATTAACCCCCCCCTCTCTGTGTGTGTGTGTGTGTGTGTGTGTGTGTGTGTGTGTGTGTGTGTGTGCAGGCAGTGTAGCAGAGAGGTTGCTCAGTCATCTGGAGCAGACTGTGATGAATGTGGGTAGTTCACACATTCAGACTGAACCAGACTCATCACTGCACAGCCAGAACATCCAGCTCCGCAGGTAACACACACACATGCACACGGTCCTTACCTCACTGTAGAGACAGCTGTAATAACTCTGCAGGTGTATCCATATGAGTGTGACTCAGCAAAGAAAGTTTTTCTTATTTCCATTTTGTGTGTGTGTGTCTCAGACGTGTGAGGATTCTGCACCAGCAGCTGAACGAGAGGGAGAAAGCAGGGAGACAACAGAACATAGAGATACTCTGCAACTCAGAAGGTGAAGCCTGAGTGTGTGTGCGTGACGTGTTCAGGGCTAAAGGTAACGAGTGTTGATGGTTTGAATCCTGTGTCTCTCTGCAGTGTTCATGCTGCAGGAGGAGCTCGCTACGGCTCAGTCCCAGCTGCAGGAGCTCCAGGATGACCTCTCAGAGCTACGGAGAGCCCTGCAGGACACACAGAGCCAGCTGAGAGACAGAGAGGCAGAGAATGCACTCATCAAGACAGGTTGGGATTCACTCTAACTTTAATGTCAAGCTTAAAGATGAAAACTAAGCCTAACTTGAATGACATATAAAGTCAGAGCTGTAACACTGAGCACATTTCATAATGGTAGATGATAAATGAAGTAGTGTGTGTTATTAGAAAGTCTAAAATGAATTCACAGTGTACGCTGTGGGAACACTGACTTCAGATCTGTACACCTGTGACACAGCATGCTTATATTGCGACAACAATTAATTAGATGTTAGTGGGCTGATTACGTTGTGCGTGTGTGTGTCTGTGTGTGTCTGTCTGCAGACCTGGAAGCCACTAGAGGCAGGTTGCTGGACAGTGAGAGAGAAAAGAGTGAGTTGGCCTCACTCACCCAGCAAAGGCTTGAAGAGATAAACCACCTTAAGAGGTAGGCCTATTAAAATGTGTGTGTGTGTGTGTTTGGTGCATTTCTTCTGTCTGGGTCTTTCAGAGTGAGAGTGAACACTCTTCAGCCGTAGTGTCTGTGGTGGAAATGTCACTGTCACACATTATTGTGACAGATTCCCCACTAGGCTCACTCTCCTCTCCTCTCCTCTGTTCATCTCAGGACCCTTCAGATTCAGAACTCATCAGATTGTCCTGCAGTTGCCAGCAGCTCAGTGTCAGAGACTCTGCCAACAAAACCACATTTCGGCCAGCATCAGCAGAGACCTGATCCAGCCGAGCACCCCGCCGATCGTATCACCCAGTACCTGATGTCTCTGGGTCAGCTGGAGCCCACACAACAAGAGCGCACGTGTGTGGCTGTAGAGAGAGAGGGGAGCACACTGGAGCAAAAGAAACTGAACTCTGTCCAGCTGAGAAACACATTATCACATCCTGATGTCACATCTCAGCGAGGTGACGCACCTGCAGAGACCAGTCACCAGAGTTCCCATCATGACCAGTCACATTATTTAGATAAAGACCAGGTACGCGGGCGACGTGCGATGAACTCCACGCTGTCCCAGTGTGACGTGGAGTCTGTGTGGTCTGATTGGAGCATGAGGTCGGGGTCGACCTTTGACACCAGGGATGAGGCGGTGTTCAGGGACGGCCTGTCAGCTCTGGACGCCAGCATAGCCAGTCTACAGAGAACTATTCAGCTGGACCTGGGCAGGTGATGCACTCGCAGCTTCACTTCAGCTGTTGTATTTGCCACGCTCTGCACACGCTTGTCATGAAATATATTATAGTTCATAGCTGCTACAGTATCCTCATTTCAATGCACACTTTGCTATTTTAACTTAAATTATATTACAGATGGGAAATAAAGCATATTTTAACTGCTTTTGTCTGATTATTAATAATTGTTCTAAGTGAATTTTATGTTAATGCTCAAATTCTATCTGCATTCGGTTCAGTGCCACGCCTCCTGCTGAAGCACTTGCGGCAGGTTTCCTGCAAGTAGCGGTGGTTCTGCCTGAAGACGGTAGAACAGATAGAAGACAGAAGAACGAAAGAGGGTACATTCCACGTTGAACCCCATGTACCTGGAAACTGAACATCTCAGCTTGAGAGGAATGGCCTTCGGAGCGTCTGGAAGACTTTTGTTTAACCTGAGACCCATAGCAACCGTGTATTCCCGTATCCTTCAATTATAAAATTCAACTCTTATGTCCCTGTTATTTATTCTCAAACACAGAAACCTTAGAAATGGCTGTAAAACCTGATATATATTCTATTACAGCTCCAAACAATCATTAATTAACTTCTAACTTATAATCTGTTCATCAGCCATCAGCCTTGTCTCTTAGATCTGCTCAGGTTTGGGGGTGGAAGTAATGTTAAAACCCTCCTCTTAGGTATATCTTACAGTTACAGCCAGGAGACTGTGATGCATGGTTGCAGGTCTGTTGTATCACATGGCATTAGTTTCAGCTGGGTAATAAACGCGTGACTGAGTCTGTGGTTGAAAATCCTAGACCTGATTTACCAACATTCTTGTTAGCACAAAAAAAATCTTGGCACAGGGAAACGATCAACTTCTGAAAATGGATCAAACCTGCACTTCATTCTGATTTAAGAAATGGATTGCTTCGTGCAATTTTTATGAAACTGCAAAACATGTTTTAATTGGAAAAAAGGCAAAACCAGAACAAGTAGAAAAAAAAACAGCTGTCAGAACCAGAACAGCCTGGTTGGTGTAAGTCAGTTTTTGGTACACAGTGCACATACCCACACAGCTGACGCGTTTACAAAAAGAGGCAGCGTGTCTTCAGCACACTGTCTTATATGTTACATGTAGTAATATTCAGAAAACATCCCCAGAAAGCCTACATCATGATGCCTAACTTACAGTACGGCTCGGAGTAAAGACCGTCTGCTCTAAAACATAAATAAGAAATGACTTTGAAGGAAAAGCGACAAAGAAAACCCACACATCTAAAGCATGTTCCCTTTGGTTGATCAAGGCGTTTTAAGTGTTCAGTGCAGTTGCTCCTCCCCATTGAAGGACGGCACATTCGAAACACATTCAAGAGAGCGCAGCCTCCACCAATACACACCTCAGCTACTGTCCACACTCACGAAACAATACATACAATGCAACCTGATAGCCCGTAGCAGCACAACAGAAACAGTCACAGGTGCAGATCATAAGCAGTCACACCTCCTGGGTCTGTAGAAATGAATATGATCTGTAAGCTGGAAACACACTCCTTTCTTAACACGCACGATTCCGCACGGTTTACAGTTTAGTGAGTGAAGAGGCCAGGTGTACTGGCTGGACTGGCCAGGAGCCGTCTGACATTCTGAGAAAAATATGCTGCATTAGAGTCTGACTCTGAATTATTAAATATTACTAAGTATATGATCATTATTCTTGTTTTTGTCAAACACAAATCAGTTTAATTTCTGTGCTTGCAGTACAGAGATACTGTAGGTTAAGCCTAACTTAGTACAAAGATTATAAGCAGACAGAGCTGCCTGGTTTATGAAAAGTCATAAATTACACCTTCCACCAACTGCACAGCTGGCCTATTGATTGTCACCTCTACTTCAGTCAGGAGACAGACATGGTTACATACTGTCTGTGTTTCATAGTCTCATACCAATTCTGAATCAGTTTTTAAACTGAAAAATTAAGTCTAATCGAAATGACTGAAACAACGTTAGGGTGTGCTGCACCCTCTGAGCTGTGCTGCTGTGTGTCACTGCACACAGTCACTAAAGAAAAACAGTTTTGATGCTCACTGCCTTTAATACAACACACGGGAAGATATTTATATTAACATGCAATGTTAATTGGACGGAGCTTGAGTTGTTTGGAGACTGATTTTGTTTCCTTCTGATGAAGCTGAGCTGTGTGATTCAAATTAGGATGGAGGGGCGAATGGAACATGTCAGGGGTGTCTGTAGTTTGTCAGCACATTATTATTTCCCAAAATGTCAGATTCTTCTGTAAATACTGTTTAAGGTAGACCACAGTGCGTCTCCTGGAGGCTGGCAGCAGATGCTAACCCTGTGTTTCTATGAGCCGTGGTAGAGGTGGACGGAGCTGGCCACTGCCTGCTTGTATCTCTGCTCAGCCTGGATGCTGCTGTTGTAGTCCAGGCAGCTGCTGTCACTCAGCTCCTCTGCTGTGTCTCCAAAGCCGTGGTAGTGTCCGTAATGCAGGAAGTCACCACAGTCCGCTCCCATCAGCCCCCACCAGGCTGGCCGGTGAGACACGCAGCTGCTGGGGCTGCCGGTGAGATGCAGCGAACCACACATGTCGGCAAAAGGGTGCTGGTCAGGTGCTGCTGCCTGCTGATTGGCTGGAGGGGAGGGTGGTGAGGAGAGGCTTTTGGGTGGCTCCGGGTGATCCTGGTCAGCATAAGGCACCGTGTGATGATGGCTGTTGGTGATGGCTTTGGTATCATCTGCTTTTTTTAAAAACAAAGTTTAGAGTTGATCTACTCATGAGCAACACTGTACTTTATTATCTTGTGATCTCCACATAACGTTTGTTTAATGACCACAGAAGCTTCGGTCCCACCTGAACCGAGCTCCTGTGTAGACTCCGTGCTCATGCTCTCCAACTCTTCATCTCCACTGCTGTGCATCTGCACCAACACATCTGCAGCAGGAGACAGACAATGATACAGATGAATGGAAATCACATCATACATCGTACATACAGCAGAAATCTCTGGTTCCTGAGTTATGATGGTCAGAACAATGGGACGTATGAACAGAATGACTTACGCTCAGTTCTCCTGGCTTTCTTCGTGTGACCAGTGTCCACGGCAGTCAGCAGCCTCTTTCTGCTGAGCAGGTCCTGCCCACAAGGGGCACTGTTTCCATTCTGGACCCTGTTCACGTGGACCCCAGCGACATGCAGCAGGGGCTTCTGGTTTTTGGAGATGAAGCGGGAACAGTCGTGGAAGCCGTGAGCATGGGCCAGGTCAGCAGCGGTCTGCCCACTGGCATTCCTTAAACTGAACAGGAAGAGCGCGGGGTCAGGTGAACTGTCTGCTGTTAGGCATCACAGTGCCTCATCCCTAACAGTCTGACTGGCTTCAGGTTTACACAGATCAAACAAAGCCTAAAAGTAACAGGGCTTTAGTGGTGCAGGGAGAGATCATCATGACTCATCCACAGGTATGAGAAACGGCAGAGAATCAAATAAAGCTGCCGTCACCGGAGACAGCTCACAATACATCAGCATTCCTAAATTTGTTCTGTTCTTGACAGTCTCCCCCTGCACCACATCTATTTTACCAAATGAAAAACTATATTTCTGGTAAAATTAGAAGCATTCAAAAGCAGATTAGCTAACATCAATCTACCTTGTGTAGTGAAAAACACAAATAAGCTACACCTCAGATTTGTCTACAGCTCAAGAACCCAGTCTTGTTAACTCAAACCTAAATTAATCCTAGTTCCACCTCCTTGGCCACCCACATAAAATGAAATGTCTTCTCACTTAGTTCTGTAATAATCAAATTAAGGTATTATTTATCTCCCTCAATACCAGACAAAATGTTAAAGTTAATTAAAGTCTGATTATAATTGGGAATATTCTTTTTTGAATATAATATCTCCTCACATGCAGACAACACTGATCTATAATGGTGAGTAACTTCTGAATGCTCACACTAACGTGATGCTTTGGTTCCAACCCCCGACTGACAGTTAATATCTTAATCCTTTCGAGGATGAACCTGAATAGAGTCGGAGAACTGTCTGTCTCTAGTCTGTCTGACATGTTTTTAAGATTATGGAGCCTTGGGCTTTACAGAGAATCCGCGCTGCGAGCTGCTCTTCCAGGCTCCACAGACTTTCAGCTCTTATTGTATGTATTGTATTGTATGTTGTATTGTATGACTGGTATTTTCTGCCCATAACCCGGGCTTATCATGCTGATCATGCTGTGTTTCTGCAACAAGCTAATACTGGCTGATAGATTAGCTCAGACAGTATTTGATCAGGCTTTAATTTGCATTAAATATCCTGATTCATGTATTTTGAGCATTGAGCAATGGCATGGCTACCTCCACAGTGATGGCAGAGTGGCCTATGAGTGCTAAACAGCAGCAAAGGTTTTTCTTAAGGGTAATTTAGTTCAAACATTTATTCTAGGGTCAGAAAACCTGAAAACGTGTCTTGTCTGGTGTTGAGAGAAGCTTCACTTATTAGAGTTCCTACACAGTTTCACTTTCAATCTGCCATTCATATTTTATCGCCAATTGGATCAGAATGACTGACAAAGGGTCTACTTACTAGCTTTCTGAGCTTTCAACCACATCTCATGGTCTTCAGCAGTGGATAGCTTTATATACTTTACAACCTGAGGTCATTTTACGACTGCTCTTGGGTGAAGACAAGGCTGGACTTGCTCACTGATGAAGGCTGAGAGGCAGTTGAAATCTCAGATAAAGCTAGCAAGTGGACAACTGAATGCAGATCATTTTGTCGCCCTTGCCATGCAGAATGTTTGTTATTGGATAGAGTTCCAAGGGGCGCCATCGCTCATCGGCACCTCAGCATCAGAACACATTAGAAGCCTGAGTCTGAAGAAGAGACTGTTGAAACAGCAGTGGTTTTCAGACTGTGCAGGCCTGTGTAGAAACCCTGTATTAAAGACTAATAATGACTGAAGTCAGTCAAATCATGATGTTTAATTTTAGTTAAGCATTTCATTTTATTTATCTCCTGATTCATCACACATGTCACTGTCTGCCCTGCTTCTTTCCCTCCACTACAGCACAACATTCCTTCAGCTTCCTGTGAACTCTACAGTGACTCTTGAGGTGTGTCCAACTGAGCAAGTTTGTTAGCACAGTGTCTAAAAACAGTTAGTTGTACGCTAAGCATGCAGATCTAGACATCATCATCATCAGTGCGTTCTTAGATTTGAAACCAATCACTGCAGGAAATACCTCGCCAGTTTGAACAACTGTAAGATGCTCGCTGATGCACATGTGGCAGATTCTGCAGTGCCTATTTGGACTGCGCCCTCTTTCTGGGATTACTCATGAAAATCGTGTTCAAATTCAAAAGCTGCAAAACATCAGAATGTGCAGGGTGTCTCAGGGTTATCCTTTTTGTTTTTTTTTTTATAAAAAAAACATCATATGACATATGATCCAAAAGCAGGTCTAAAGATTGAGTTCAAAATGTAACATTTTAAACCATCAAACAATGTCAATTCAAAAACAACAGGTTCAACAAGTTACTACACCCTCTTCACTGTAGCTGACTGTAACATTGCCTGAGGCTGAAAAGCTCATGATGCACATTTACTGACATTGACAAATCAACTGTAAGTTAGATATGATACAAGTCCAACTGCAAAATACTTACGATTGCAATTGTACCTTAAATTCAGTTTAATTTAATTCTCCATTGAAAATGAATGCATACAGCTTGTACATCCTAATTACACTGTTGCATATCTTATTTTCTACTTTTAAAGAGGCCACATTATGCTTTGGGTGGGGTGGTTTCTTTTCATTTGGTGTACTTCCTTTTTTGTGCATGTAAAAGGTCTGCAAAGTTAAAAAACCCAAAGTGCATGCCGAGGGGAGGTAAAGTACCCTCTGCTTCCGGAAACTCTACAGCCAAAGTCACTGAAACGTTGTCCAGTGGCCACCTAGAGGCCTATTTGGCACATTCTCAAACAGACCTGGTTTGATCTGAGGCCAGAAAGTGGAGCGCATTAATCACTCAGTTGTTGGCTGCAGGAACCAACACAGTCACCTAATGCTTCATCTGCCCCCACCATCTCACTTTATTTTTTATGGATATTTGACAGAGATGTTCCAACAACAGCTGGAAAACCGGGCGTGCGTTTAACCCAGGTGGACCGCTTCATCACTGACGGCTGCTAAAGCTACAAGCTCCGGGATGGATCCAGCCGTCTGCGACCTGCGACCCGACTTCAAACTGTACGTTGGGCCGTTTATGATGTTTTACTGATTGTTCTGTAGGTTAGCCTGTTGGCATTGGCATGTTGCTTGCATAATGTAGCTACTCCCACGGTCAGGGACTGATGTTGGACTAATGTTGTATTATTGAGGAGCTTTCAAGAGAAACTGTGTGAGCATTGAGCCTCACTTAAAGCCAGCAAAAATAATGAGAGAGCTAGGACGTTATATAACTTTGATTAGCACCCAGCAAGTGGCTCACTCAGACCTCACACAGACTGAGACAATGCTAAAACATTAGTGGTTCACTGGGAGGGGAGGCCGAGGCTAACGTGGATCAGATGAATGCATGAACTTGTGGTAAAATGTAGCTAAACTCAAAAGCTCACAACTAGCGGTGTAACAGTCACAAACAACTGATGTCAAAATATTATTATAATGATACTTTGTTTTACTATTCATTCTTTGTTTTGTAAAAAAACATTGCTGGAAGTTCTTGTACACATGAAATCACACTGATAAGATTCCCAATCCTGTGGCTGCGTGTGGCATCTGACCAATCAGAGCAGACTGAGCTTTAAGGAAGGTGGTCTGAAAGAGACGAGAGCTGGAGGGTAGCACTAGATGCTGCAGCAATGAACGTTGTTTGTTATTGAATTGTTTTTTGAACATAAAAGCATGTTGCAATGCAAAACCTTTTATGGCAGACACCCAAAATAACAGTGAGCATAATATGGCCTCCTTAAATACTAGAACTTTCCATAATAAACCACTTTTTTAAAAACATTCCATATTATCATTATAAATAGAACTGGCCATGTTCTCACCATCTGTTTTGTCAGAGGCTGAGTCTATAGGCCGATTTGAATATTTTGTAATCTTGTACAATTACATATTTCTTAAATCTATTTGGAATTTACAGAAAGTTCATACTATGTCTCCCCGTCAATGTGCCACATGTAAATAGAAGCGCATGAGCTTTTCTGCTTTCACACAGACAAATAACATTACTTTACACCTGCTTCAGTTCAGCCTGTTTGGAAGAGAACGGCCAAGAAAAACCTGGAACAGTCCAACACATCAAATATCGGTATCGGATTTAACGAGGCTGTCGGTGAGGCGACATATTCCACCTCATCAATATCAGACTTCTGCTGGTTCAGCTTGAGCTTTATGCCTGTTAATGAGAACTTCTAGTCTCACAATTTTGATGTGAGGTCTCTATGGTTTCCAAATACATGTCAGAGGTTGTGTGTGTATCAAAGGTGACTGTTATGGATTGATAATATTTATTTAACTGCTTCTCTCGGGATTTAACTTTTATTGAGAGAACAGTATCCCACAGTATGTTTCAGCTTTAGATGACTGATCTGCATTTAATTCGAGAAAATACTACTTTATCGAACAACTTGATTCTTCAGGTTAGAAGTGATGTGTGCCCATATCTGCTTTATCTGCTTTTCAACTATAGAATGGATATTTTGCATTTTTATTTTACATAATCAGATGCATTTGGATTTGGTTATAAATCACTGGAAAAGACATCTTTTTCTACCAAGTTTAAGACTATTTACAGAGAGATATTCTCCCTAGTTTGCAAGTGTTCATCACTGCACCAAATCCCCAAACCCTTCTTCAGCTGTTCACTGTTGACATTTTTTATCTCATTCCCTTAGAGTTTCAAAACTGTAACACAGTGAGCTGGGAGGAATTACGGGGGATTAGAGCAGTGAAATAAACAAACTGAACCGAATCTTTAAAAATTGCCTTGTTGTTTAATGGTTAAATCTACATCAGTAAAATAGTGTAAATCACTCTGAAGGGTACTTCTAAAATGATTTATGACAGATACAAAAAAGATAAAAGTACACGAGCATGGTCCGTTCCATCCCAAACAGCTGATGTATGGCAAAAGCAATACATGGAGATTTAATGACAACAGACCTCACGGCAACAGAACTTCTAGAACTTTAGGAAACATGTCAACAGGTTGTTTTCAGCTTGAGATTCCTGATCAGACTTTGCAGAACAAACACAGTTGGAAGCTGTGATTATAATGATCAAACCTGGGAAGTAGATTGGGCCTAAGTGACTCAAGAGGACTTGAGCTGGGAGATATGTAGCTTCTGCTGTGCTTCACACTTGACAGAGCTGTTGTGTTGCTGCACAGAGGCCATGCTGCAGAATACTTACTGTGGTTTAGCACCTGCTATCAACAGGACCTGGATACACTCCAAGCTACCTGATCGAGCTGCCTTGTGGATGGGAGCCTCACCTACAAAATCCTGAAGACACAATGCAGATTATAAGGCCTTTACAAACACAACATTGCATGTCTGAATGTGTAGTCCGCCTCCCGTAAGGTCACTGCAAATGTATTTTGAACTTGTTGAAATATTGTTTATGAAAAGAGAAAAAGTAATGTGTTCTGTCTCTCTTTCTCTAAACAATCATGTATTTAGATTATTGAATTATGCCAAAGACACAGGAACGCTTCTTGTGATGGTATTATAAATCACTACCGTTGATCCATTCACACTTGTGTTTATCAGATATTCAATAACCCCGTCTTCATATTTAAAAATAGATTCTGACATGACACATCATAAAAGGTGCTGCTTGATGGTGTTGGACGACTAACCTGCCTGTTGATGTCAGCTCCAGCCTGAGTCAGCCACACCACACACTGAGGGTGCCCTCCAAATGCTGCAGTGTGTGTTGGTGTCTGGTTGAAGCGGCTGGTCAACGTGTTCACCTCGCAACCCATTTGCACCAAGTGCACCATACATTCCAGCTGGGTACACCGAAACACAGAACAATAACAAAACTTTTGAGAACATCTGTCAATAAACAAAGAATCAAGTAAGTCCTCACATATCGAACCTTAAGCCTGGCGTCACCTGGTGTGCAATGACACTAATGCCCTATAGCTCATGTAGACAATGTACAATCTATTAAGGCTTACTGTAGATGTCACTTTCTCCTATGTCTCTACTGACTAAAAGCAAACATTTGGGGAAAATATCCCCATATTTTGTTGAAATAACAGGTGTAGCTGTTTTGAATGCTAAAAATAGTATATTTAAAATGATTTAGATGCTTCAACAAGAACCTAGTGGCTTCATACATTAAATCTGCGATAGTTTAAAGTGGCATTTATCTGCAAGTTCTGTCAGAAATCACTGCAAAATCAGCATCATCAAGTTTTCCTGTTTACCTTGAGCGGTTTTGGCGCCTGAAAGGTGATTGGCTGGACTGGAACCAATGAAAAAGCTGCCCCTTAATTTTTTTTTCGCTCAATAAACTTTATTGTACAATAACAATAAATTTCACTGTATTACAACACAAAAAAGAAAAGGCGGCTCTTGCGTCTAGTGGGCCAGGCGTATTAACTGACAGCACATTATTTTTATGAAATATGAAGCTTTGGCAAAAGTCACCCCTGTCCCCCGCCATGTTCTGGATGAAAGCTATGATTAGAACAAGCGGAGCCTTGATTTAAGTTTACTGCAGTTAAAGGAAGTACTTTATGGTAAATCGTTACTGTATGTAGAACTGCAGGATAATTGCAAAACATCCCTAATGGAAGTTTAAATGAAGACTGGGGCAAACGTTAGTTTTTTGCTAGGTAGCTAAATCCCATAATCTAATTATCTTGTAATTTAACTTAATCCCTACCTGTCCGTAGTGAGCAGCCCAGTGTATGGGGGTCCATCCGTAGCAGGAGTCCTCAGCAGTCAGAGCAGCCCGGTTTGAGAGCTGCTGTAACAGTGAGCCCAGAGCTCCAACATCTCCATCCCGACAGGCGCGGTGGATCGGAAAACGGCGGATAAACTCCTCATCATTGGATAAGTCTGGTTCGAGTCCCACAGACATGAGTGAACTATAAAAGAGACAGACAGACACGTTTCTCTCCGGTGCTATCGGTTCCACAGAACAGACTGAAAAAGGTTCAACACAAAGGAAGAGTAGAGGAGCTTTTTAGTCCGGCGGGAGAATCACAAAACCCGGGCGGGAATCTGGAGCCGAGTCTGAGGGCAACTGTGAGGCAAGTGACGGTACGGTCTAAACACCGGCCAGGAATAGCATCCGGCGCTGTGCCTCCTAGAGGCCGGAGGGGAGGAGACCTCTGAAATTAAACTCACAAGTAAGGAACAATATATATCTCATTATTTAAAAATATTAATAATGCTGGGACAGAATAACTCTAGACTTTCTCCATGCATTCAACACGTCTTTGCTAATTGTGTTACGCTGCTAATTTTGATGCTCGGTATGCTAGGAACTCAAATGTACTAAACTGTTAATTGATGCTAACAGTCTCATCCGGAAAAGTAGAGCCGACGGCAGCGGCCGAGGGAGACAACAAACACACAGTAAGATGGCAGCATCATTAGGCGGGAAACCGATGCTGTTGAGTCATGGAGCAAAGGTGAGGAAACAGCTCCGTTAACACACGTTCAACAAGTGGCCAAACTATTCACTGAGACTGCTATATAGAGTTAGTTCTGGGCACAAGCACCTAGACATATTTACATTTATATACATTTGTATTGTTTCAGTTCATATTCTAATACCGAATAGCCCAACGGGGATGTTTTTGATATTCACCTCCACAGTGGGTGGTGGGTTTACATACAATCCAACTAAGCAAAGACCAAAATAGCAGTGGCATATTCCTGACTGGTCATTTACCTGACTTCAATCCACCTAATCGTATGTATTAATTTATGAAGACCAGACAGAAGTGGAAAGGCTTATACAATAGAAGTCAAGGATGGCTTTGTGGGTCAGACAGCAGAGACACCATGTGATGCTGTAGAGATTACAGTGACTTCTTTAATTAACTAAACTTTGACATCCTGTTTAGTACCTAGATTATTGTGTCTATATAGCAGAACAGTGTTGTACTGGACTGCTTTATAAAAGTGTGTCAGATACTTTTTTCCACATTGACAAACTATAAGATTCATTTTGCCAGGGACTGACAGGTAAGTGATACTGCTCGGGGTTCCTGGAGTATCATCTCACGTGGTCACACAGCTCCACCCAAAGATCGTTTGAATTGTTCCATTATCTATAAATGACTGCTGGGTAACAGATTATAAATACAATGGTTTAACCAAAACCTCAGTTGATGTAATAATAATTACAATAATAATACTAATAATACTAAATAAGTTCAGTGATAATTCAGTGAGTGTGATCCAAACAATCTATTCAGTTAATTTTCAGGTCTGTGTAATTCATATGATGGATCCACTTATGTGATACCTGTGTTGTGTACATATCAGTTGCTTGGTTGGGAGATAGTGGTCGTACCTTTTTCAAAAGACTATCTTCACATCTTTCCACATCCACGTCCTCATTGAGCTTTGTCCTTCTGTTAGGAGGGTTTCGTCAGAGTGAGGAAAAGGGATTTGGAGAAGTTAACCACAGAAGTCATGCAGCTGAGGGAGTTCCTACCCAGAGTTCTGAACGGGGACCTGATTGAAATGCTGCACAAAGCTCGAGCAGCTCAGACAAGTATGCTTCCAGTAAACCTAACCCGAGGCAGGAAATAGTAGAGCAGATGCTGTGTCACCATACATATGTATAATCGAATGACTGTAAGACAAGGGAAACTAGAGTTAAGACATGGATTCATGATAGTAGAAGATATTAGACTACTTACTGAGACGTTTTGATGTAGAGTCATCCTAATATGAGAGTTGTATTTGGTGCTGCTGTCTGCTGAGTTGATTTATAGCATAAACAATGCTGGATATATTCAAAATGTTACCCATCTGACCCATGTGTTAGGTTACCAGCTTAATAGGCAATTGTAGAAAAGCAGGGAAGCAGATATGCTGTGCCTTTCTACATTTAGTGTACCAAGACCAAGGCCTTTTTCCAAAAAGGATCTCATCTTACCTCGGTGAGTCCTTTGAAATGGCACTACAAGGCACCAATCCATCTCAACATCCCAATCTAATTTATTTTGACATTTTCTACAGTTGACCATGGAAATGTTCCTGTTTTTGTGAGGTTATTCTTCATACCTACTGATTTTGATGACTGATCAATGGTTTAAAACTGCATGCTCCTCATAGAGAATCTAAATCAGTTCAGGAGGTTCCTGCTGACTCCAGACTGTTCTCACAGCAAAGTGAATTTGAAAGTTTAATGCTATTGTTATGAGCCTTTTTCATGAAGTAACTTCTAGTATGTTTGGCAAGAAAGGTTAACGTTAATTTACAACATATATATATATATCTCACTTGTCCCAGGTCATTGTAAACCCACAAATCTGTACATGTGTGTGTAGTCACGGAGCAGCTTGTGCAGGAGCAGGAGCAGTTACGACGGGAGTGTTTGCACCTTCAGTCCCGTCTGGATGCAGTGCAGACAGAATGCCAGAAAGAGAGGGAGGTAAGAGAGGTCAGGCAAAGTAATGTCTAGGGTTCACACTGTGTTTGTGAACCCGGACAAACTAATTTTCCTTTACACCAGAGCGAGACTAATTCTTGTGTGGTGTATTTTCTGGCTGTACCTCATCCATTATTTTGTTATATCAGGACAACTTGTCTGTGTGTGTGTGTGTAGGAGAAGCTGCTGTTACGTGAGCAGCTATGGCAGAGCGGAGCAGAGCTGCAGCAGCAGGCAGACTTCTGCTCTGGTCTGGGATCTGCAACCTGTAGCCTGCTGTGGAGCAGTTCTGTCCGGGAGCACACGGTCACACACTGGCTGGCAGATGTGAGTTGTCTTTACAAGTCTGTGTGTGTGTGTGTGTGTGTGTGTGTTCTACCCATCCTAACGGCAGTCATGCTAAACTGTGAAGTCTTGTATGAATGTGTGTTGATGGTGGCGCAGGGGAAGCTGCATCCCTTCTTGGCATTAGCTGCTCAGACGCTGGAGAGCTTCGTTAGGTCTCTGGATGAGGAGGTGAAAAGTCAAACTGAGGACCACAACTCCCAGGAGCACCAGTTTGTGCTGGCCCTGGCTGGAACCATTACAAGTACGTTCACTGCTCTTTTATATTGGTTATTTATCTAATGTCAAACGTCTAAAGATGACAAGACCTGTGTTATATATTTTGTCGAGTTCCTACATCATCCCAAACGTTTCTAACTTACAGGGAGAAAAATAGCCGATACATCAGAGAATGACAAAGAAGTTGGCAAATATTACTATTTAAATGAAACTTTAATACATTATCTTTTCCATGAAACTTTTCGGCCTGAGTCATGTCAGATAATTTTTAATCTGCAGTGGTTGCTGTTTAACAATGAAGACAACTCCCATGATCCCATGCTTCATTAAACAAGATCATTTTCATTGTTTTAACTGTGAGATCCACTGCAGCAGTAATTAGATTCTGTTAGGGGTAGTAGGTTTTATACCCCTGAGCTTTGCCTGGATCCAGTCAGTAACCAGTCAGATGATTCAGTTGGAACTGAACAGAAAACTCTAATCAGCTACCATTACATACCGTGATTATATTAAACAACTCAAAATGTGTCAACATAAAACATAAACTGACTGCTGGATAACAGATTATACATTTTATGTGTGCGACATAAAATTATTGGTGTTAGTTGTTAAATTCCTCCTGAATCATCAGAATGTAGCTTAAATTGAAAATATGTCAATGGCTCACAAACACGTGTCTGCTTTTGTTTTGCACCAATCAGACATAGCAGCAGTGACGTCTGGGCGGGACTTCCTGTCCACCTCGGCTCATGCCTTACTGGACACTCTGATGAAGCTTCTGGGATCGATGAAGCCTGGTGTCTTCCCCAGACTTAAAGTGTATGTGGAACTGGTAAACCATAAAACACTGGTTGTTTCATTGTTGGTCTGGACTCTAAAAAGGAAATTTAAACTTAACCAAATATGGAACATAAGATTGCATCTGATGAGATCACCTGATACACAAATCACACTAAAAATAATGGGACTAGAACTGTCAGAGAGTCGTTACCCTCACATGAACTGTCTCTTAAAGCTCTTTGTTTGCTCTTGGAGTACAGGTCTACCCCAGTGTGCAGACATTATCATCAAGTAATACTGTACTTATTGACAGCTTGTGAATCAATTCTGAAATATATTCAATAGATTCTTCATATTTTTTCAAATCTATCTTAATACAACGCTCAACATGCCTTGTATGTTAAAAGCTGTACTGTTTGTTAAAAGCTGTGATGATCACATTGTTTGTACTAGCTGTAGACATCCTTTCACAGAGCAGTGACACTGTGTGAAGTAGAGGTTCAGGTGAACTTAATCTAAAGCTTCAACGGTCTGACTTAGACAAAACAATCTGAACAAATACATTTCTAAGAGAACAAGAGGTTGATTTGTTCATAGATGTACTAAACAGCTGGCCAGTATATTCATATGCGTGAAATAACTCTCACTCATACAGTGCACGTAAGTGTTGATGCACTTGACAAAATCTGAACTTAATGATGACTGGCCTGAATTCTTAAAGCGAAACCTTCCAGCAGTCATTTCAACAGAGTTCTGAGAATGAAACCAGAGCAGAACCAGAATAAAAGAATATGACCACTCATAGAACAATGCACTGTAGACCAGCTACCATTCCTGTGCATGGCTACCACTTACTGGTTAAAACCTCAAATGAATTTCACATTCAGTCAGGGATCTTAGTGTCTAAATGTGGGCAGTAGGTGTCAGTGCTGTACCTCTGCAGTACACACTAGTGTTTTAGTGAAACCGACTATACTGTTTTGCTGCAGGTTGATGCTGATGGCTCTATATAATGTCAGTATCAGTGTCAAAGGACTGAAGCACATCAGTGGGAACCCAGGACTCCTGCCTGTCATCTGGACCCTGCTGGAGGGTAGGGATTCTAATCAGAAACACTCGCTCAGAACAGTTAAACTCTGGAACAAACTTACAAACACTACACATACACACACACACAAATGTTCTATTTGAGTCTTCAAAATAGCCACCTTTTGCTTTGATGACAGCTTTGCACACTCTCGGCATTCTCTCAGTCAGCTTCATGAGGTAGTCACCTGGAATGGTTTTCCATCAACAGGTGAGCCTTGTCAAGAGTTAATTTGTGGAATTTCTTGCCTTCTTAATGTGTTTGAGACCATCAGTTGTGTTGTGCAGGAGTAGGGCTGTGTAACAAAGGGTTTGGTTGGCCGTCACAGATGTACCACACCAGGGATGATTAGTCTTATAATTGTCTTTTTATAGTTCACCACAGTGCTGAGTATCTGAGCCTCCTCCTCCGTGAACCAGCCATCCAGTACAGGTCCAGTTAATTCCTCTCTCCCTTCCCCAGGAGAGTGTTTTATTCTCCAGCCCCGACCACTACTGCAAGACAGAAAATGTAATTAGCGTGATGTAAAACACCTGCCCGGTGCTGCATCCACGAGCCACTCCCCGTCCCCCTCCCACAGCCGACACTTAACCACGCCCTGCTACCACAGGCTGGTACACTGTTAACAGCCCTATTTGACTACTGTTATAATCCATATTATGGCAAGAACCACTCAACTAAGTAAGAGTGTGCAAAGCTGTCCTCAAAGCAAAAGGTGGCTGCTTCGAAGAATCTACAATATAAAACATATGGTTGCTTTAACACTTTTTTGTTTACTACATAATTCCATATATGTTCTTTCATAGTTTTGATGTCTTCAGTATGAATGTACAATGTAGAAAGTAATAAAAATAAAGAAAAACCATTGAATGAGAAGGTGTGTCCAAACTTTTGGTACTGTATGTAATAGCAATGAACCTCCTTGTAGGAGTCACTGTCTAGGTGTCTCTGTGTTACCAATGGTCTCTATTTTGTCTGACAGCTGGTGACTGGGAGGTGTGTCTCCATTCTCTGCGTCTGCTTCAGTCACTGTTGTTGGAGGAGGAGGTGCTGCTCTTGCTGGGCTCTTCTCTGTTGGAGCCAGATCTCCAGGCCCGTGTAAGCCGGCTCACTGCCTCGGTGCAGCCCAGCTTGAGACTGGCCGCCCAGCAGACCCTGGAGGACTTGCAGACCCTCCAACAGGTACCACAGTCACATTAAACAATATGTTGAACCCTTGGAGTTTCTCCATGGCTGTAAAATCAACCTGCAGAGGTAGAGAGCCCTGCAGTATGAGATGCTGATGAGCGAAATGTACAATACCTACATGAATCAAAAAGTCACAGGGAACAATTAAAAATGGAATATTTCATCAGGAAGTTTTTCGTTCTGACATAACTGAAGTGAATGATTGAAATCTTTACCACTATATCATTACTATTAGTAAAATTTGTGAATTAATGCAGAAGCAAGATAGCTACTGTAAGTTCTAGGCAGTTCCACAAAGGGCGTCACAAAGGATTTGTTGAAGGTAGCTTGCTAGTTTAACTCAATAACATTAAGATAACCATGGCATAACATCAAAATATTAACATCATAATGTTAAAAATAAAACAAAAAAATAAAACTCAAATAGGCTCCACTGTTTAAATTCGGGCATACATTGTAAACCCGGATAAGTTGATTGTACTTAAACCACTTTCGTCAAGTGATTGCCTCAAATGGTTAAAGTTATTGACAGTAGAGAAAATTAATTTGTGTAGTCAACTTAAATGTACAATGGTCAGAATTTAACATTTTAAGTTATATACACTTAAATGGTTTAAGTAATCAACAATAGAAAAAAACTGTGGAGTCTACTTAAAAGTACAATAGTCAGAACTTAATATTATAAGTCAAATACACTTAAAATCCTAGTTTTATTAAAAATATGACTATATTAAAAATTAAAACATTTGAGATAAGAAAATTGCACTTAAATTCTTCTTTTGTCAATGTCCACGGAGTCTCCTTCATTAAGATTCTACATAATGCGAGAAACAAGACAAAAAGAGGATAATCAGCTTAACAGCAATTTGTCTACAATCAGCTGTATGGCTTTCTTTAATAGTATGATTTTTATAATTCACTGTGGTTTTATTTTAGGTAATTTTGTGTAAACAAGCTGTTAGAGCCATTTTTATATGTGTTCATGTATAGGTTAAGGTCAATGAAACATCTTCATAAATGCTAATTATCATAACCCATCATCTCAAATAAACAAAACATAGGAGAAAGGCAAAACTGATTCAAACAATAATCAAAAAACATTACTCACCGAACTGCTCTTAAGGAACACAGATGCATCATCCCCAAGAATGACTGGACGTCCTCTCAGGACAAGGCATCTAGTGGCTGTTGGCTCAGTGCTCTGCAAAGAGGTATAACACACACTTAAATGTAGAACAAAGAATTATATCTTATATCAGTTTATTTGTCCATACAGAGAAATACAACGAGGGAAGGTGAGAGAATTAGTTTTTGTAATAGGGATGAACCAACCATCAATATCATTACAAGAAAAAACTGAAATATCAACGCACCGTTGTCTGTTGTAGCAGGTCAGCTAACTGCTTGCCGATCCGACCTGTCTTCCTTTTGAAGATTTCCATCAAGCTTGGACACAAACCATCAGCAACACCAAAGAATTCTTCTTTAAGATTTCTACCAACAACCCTATAAAACTCCAAGTAAACCTGAAAAATATATAAAAACTTTTAAAAATAAGCTAAATTTTGATATTCAGGCAGAGTTACTTATAACACTAATAAACCTCTCTGAAAATGTTGTCCAATGATGTATGTAACACAAATAAGAAAAACATTTAAAGGACACTTTCACAAACCTGGCTTTCAGTGAAAAGCGCTGGCCAGCGTTGGCCCATCACTCCCCTTGTCTTGGTTTCTTTCTTCACCGTCAGCATTTTTTTTTCCACGTTTACCACCATTAATCGTTGCATCAGCCTGTCCCAGCTGGCTCATGTAATTCCCCATTTTGAATTTAAGACTGTTTATCAATCCCTAACAATCAAATGCTCATTATTCACCTAAGTCAGCCTCAAATTTAGGCACATTCAAATGTACACGTTTCAAACTAGAAAAGTTCCAGCCGTTTCTAAATAGTAGTACTTGAATAGAGAAAACAACTCACCTAGTTCATGCAGAAAATGGTAACCTCTTTACTGCAGGCAAATGTCCATTAAAAGGGTCCAAAAACAGAAATTTGCAGACAGAATGTATTGTCCAAGGAGCATGCAGTGCAACGACCTTAAATTGCTCTGTGAAAATAAGAAAATGGCGCAACTTTCTTGTCTTGAGTTTTCAGCCAATCACAATGGGGCAGCGCTGTGGCCTGAGGTAAAACTTGATCATTTAAGTTTGTTAGACTTACAAAAATGAGTGCAACCAATGACTGCCTTATATACTCAAACTCTTTAAGTAATGGAACAAAACTAATTTTTTAAAGTGGTATTTACTCAAACTGTTTGCATAGAAAGAACTTTCGGGTTAACAGTGTACATACATGTAAAACAGCAGTTTAGTGAGTGTAGTGCATGTGTTTTAAGTAATGTACTTTTGCAGAGGTTATTCTGCAACACCTCTTGCAGAATTGCTAGGACAACATTTTTCAAACAGCCACAGAGCTTCAGTTGTCTTCACCCCTACATATTGTACATGGGTGCAGTTTTACACTTTTATCATGGATTTAGCTGGAGCCTCCTGTTCCACATAACCCCACCCTCCTTCTGCCTTCCCTGCACACACCCCTCTGCCCATTCTCCAGTCAGCACCTGAAAGTTTTTCCCGCCAGAACACCATCTCCACCCACTGTATTGTCTCTCAGCCTATCGGTTGCCAGCCTGTTCATTGTGCCGCACACCTGTTGCTTGTTTGCTCGTGATTTGTAACAACTTGTCAGTAACCTGTGGAGCTGCGGGTGGGGACATCTAGCGTTCCTTTACGCTATTTAATAATAAGAGCTAAATAATAGATCAGTAATAAACAACAACAAGGCAGTGAGCAGCATTGTTTTGATGAGCTGCTCATAGGCGTACCTCTTGCAGTACTGCACTATATCGCCAAATTGCTGGTCAATTATATAAATGTTGGTTGTCACTGACAGTGATATTATTCAGTGGTAATGACTCACAAAGAGTGTTTGTGTGTTTCCAGTGTCGGGGATGTAAGAGCAGCCACTGATGTGAATTCAGTATCTTCAGTTCAGTTCTTCTCCTACCTTAACTTCCCTTCATGTCACTTTAAATCCGTCTGGCTCAGTTCACTGTTGAGCCCCCAGGTTCGTTTGTGTAAGTGTGTCTCAATTCATTAGTTACCCATTTGATGTGAATATGATATCACAGGTTTGTACGAGACACATTAAAGATGATGTCTGCACACTTTCAGAGCAACGTCTTTCTTTTTTGCATAGAACCTCCTTATGGCAGTTTCCTAAAATTTAATGTGTATGCACATATATTTCATTTATCTGGAATCCATCATCATTTTTTTTATAATACTTTACAAATTTATATTTGCTTATGCTATTTCTAAAACTACAAATGTAGTTTGTGACAAATTTTTGGGCTTTTAAATGAGATTCAGTTGTTTGGGGAAAGGTTTAGAACATATTCACCCATTGCCAAGTAGGCAATATGTAGAGAATTTACTTTGGCATCTAGGTGCAGAGTTGCACTGCAAGTCAAAATGTAAATTAATGTAAAATAGAAATTAACTATAAAAATATGTCAAAATATACCTGTTTTAAAATTAAGAGGATGGATTTGGATACAGTGCTAAGAATATAATTTGACATCTGTCATTGAATAAGACTTTGCACAATGACATTGAAGCTGTACATGCACAGTGTGTTCCTTAATGCTAGAGATAAAAGCTTGTTTGGGCAGCATTTTTCTGAATGCTGCTGATTTACACACCATCAACCACTGGGTGGCAGTAGAGAGGTTGTGGCTCATGGTAGATCTCACATAGAATGTGCCACGATGAGCTGCTGGGTGTAGAGTTGAAGGAGCTGATTTGAAATTTACCAAGAAGGGACAAAATTGCACAACCACATTTTGAGAGAAGAATATTATGAAGAGAAGCTCAAAGTCATCCTGACATCAGAGTTCAACAACACTCCAGAGAGAGGAGAAGAAAATGTACAAAACCTAATTTTGTGTTCTCAATTTCAAACATCAGGATCAAACTCTACATCTATTCAGACAGGATTTTTATATTAAAGCCTGCCCGAACCAAACAGCTTTCAATATAACAAACGTTTATTCAGCTCAGCAAATACAAATAAAGGCCTTCTTCATTTATTTCAATGCTCTAATGTGATACCTCAACCACATGTTAAAGTAGAGAGAGAGAGAAGCTTACACAGAGCCACAGAACTTGGTGCGTGAGGTTTCGGTCTTGATGCAACATGGCCTCTTGTTGAAGGAGTGTTTTTCAAAAATGATATGTCCTGGGTTGGAAGGGTCTGCCAGAAGCCTTCCTGTTAATCTCAGGTTCATATTGGCTTGAGTGAACTTGAAATGAAATTGAAGGCTACAGTATGCTCTTGTTCTTGGCAGAGGCAGTGGTGTAGCAGATGTGAGGAGGAGGTGATGCTCTGTGATGGCAGTGTAGAAGTGCGCTGAATTGAATTCCTTCAGCTGCCTCAGAAACTTCATCCTCTAATATGTTTCCTTGACAAAGACATGTAAGATGTCTGATTATATTTTGCTTTTAGAGTATTGACATCCTAGTTGTGTCTGAACCAGGTCACCAGATTGTCAGTCTCCCACCTGTAGACAGACTCATGATGAATTACCTGAGGTGCAGGAAAAGAGTAGAGGTGAAGTGAAGTGAAGTGAACTTCAGGTGTGTAGTTTATGATCTAGACCCAGCTGAGAACTACAGTTTAATTTTCTCTGTGTAACTTCTTTCAGTGCCTTGCTGTACTTGTATTTTGCTGACTCCTGAATGCTTCCTTCCTTTTTTAACTTCAGCGTGAGGACAATCTATGAAGATCAGAGCTTAAATACTACACTTAAATTCCCCGAATTTGGAGCTTTGAGCTGTTTTTTGTACTGGAGCCACGCTGATTGCACAAAGTCACTTGGAAATACACTTTTAATACAAAGCACCAAAAAACCATCCCAATCATTAAGTATATCTGCCTATTAATATGTCATGCTACAGAAAATATATATGCAACTCAGTAGATGCAGTCCTAATGGAAAACAGGCTCACCTTGATACAGGGACAAGTGTTTGGTAGTTTGTCAATAGTGTTCCTTGTTGACTCAAGTGTACCTGCTCACAAACACAGGCATCACTTTTTCTATATCTCATTTCAAAGTAGAAATATGCTTCAGAGTCCAAACTCAGTAAGGTGCCCACACTTGTTCAGAGTTCAACTTCAAGAGTGTTGTTTGTAACTCTTCTCTTCGTGCTCCAGAACAGCATAGTTGGAAGGGCAGAGCTGTTTGTGGGCTGAACTAAAAGAGGATTCTTATCCACATGGAACTGGTTTTCAGTGAAGTTGAAAACCTGCTTGTGCTCATTCACATCTCTGATTCTGGATTCAAATTCTCTCCACAGGTCTTTCAAAAAGTCAACAAATCCTCTGTCGTTGAGGTGCTGTGCCAGAGATGGGTCATTTGTGGTGACAGCTCTGAGTTTTGGGAAGTGAATGATTCTATGTCTAATATACAGAACAGTTATTTTGTTTGAATTGTTCTAGGTACTTTCAGCATGTTCCTGGGAAGTTCATCTCCTTCTCATTGTTCCCTCTTGGAATAGGCTTGTGAACTGTTTGAGCAGTTCTCAGTGGGGCAACCATCTCACGTCATTGTGCATCACTGAATCACCATGCTATAGTCCACAGTCCTGTACAGTACTATCTGTGGTTTACTGCTCTGGAAACAATAACAATTACCAATTATCTTCTGTAGGTTTTGATACCATTAGCTCCTGATATAATGCAGTGAAAACTGATAAATGGTAGCAGCTCTTCTGTTTTTCATTAGAGCAACAAGCCCCTTCTTTTTGCTTGGCACACTTGGGGTGTCATCTGTGCAAACACGTTTCTTTTTGAGGAGAGCTTTCTTTCAGGCACCTCGCCCAAACACAAAGCTGAGCAATGTGCTTTTGTCACCACAGCGATGAACCACGTCACAAACCACGTCAACAGATCAGCATACAAGTAGTCGCTTAAATCTTTGGCGATGTCCTCTATCCACTTCACAGTGGTTGAATCAGATGATTCTAAATCCGTTTATTTGCTTTACAATTATATCGCTGTTGTTAAAATCTGTGAGTGATATTTTATGCTGTATCCAAACAGCAACTATAACTATTTCTGTGAATAACAAAGGTTATTTTGCCTTAATTAAGATCCAGTGTGCAGTGTTGCCAAAATGGTGAGTTTGTACCCCATGACACATATTTCTAAATCACCTCTAATTATTCCACAACAGCCCAAGTTTTATTTACCTGTCCAACAGCACAATCAGTGTTTTTGTGCTCCAGTGGGCTGCCAAATCTGGCAACACTGCAGTGAGATAGTAGAGGTCTGAGCAGATTTTGACTATTCGACTTTTTTGTAAGAATACCATGGCTGTTTTGAGCATTCAATCAATTTTGTGTTATTATCATATCATTTCATAAAGCATCATTAACTGCACGAGGCCGCCCACTAAGTAGCAAACAACAAGTAGCACAACAAAGACTGATGTGAAACCTGCAGTGAAAAATAAATCCTCACAGGAGTTGCTTTTTGTTAATTGTACAGCTTTATTGTATATGTCTTTAGTATGAACTTCTCAGTAATGAGCAGGTATCCACTGAACAAGGCCTAGACTACAGTACAGAATATATTTAAGACAGGGGAGGGGAGGGGTCAAAGAGTCAGCGCAAAAATGGAAGCAGCCAGGGCCTCAGAGAACTTCACTGATGGAAAAACCCAGGACAAGACATGTTTGACATTTACCTCCAAGCTTAACCCCAACCATCTGCACTGCCAGAGGGCTCGCTCTGACACAGACCAACAACAATCCGCTGAATGAAGCATCAGGTCTTGTGACTGTCTCGTCCTTAGATGAGTTTTCTCGTTAAAAAGTCCAGCTGCCACTCACTTAACCAACCTCATGGGGAGATTTTTGTTAATCTCAAACAACGATACTAATAATACTGTAAGAGCGTGCTAATAAGAATCTACAGAGGAGAAAGTGTAGTAAGGAGGACACAGATATCCTCTAAGGGAAGGGGAGAAGAAGAAGCCAAAGGGTGGAGGATAGAGATTCTTTGGTCTTCCATTGTAGCTGATGCAGGTTGTAGGGGGGCCAAGCCCCTTCAGCATCACTGGTCAACCCCCACCACTTGACCTCTAAGAGGATGCTGCAGCATTGGGCTTGTCGTCACGGGTAACAGGGATGCTGCGCTCATTGCGGCTCAACTCACTTCCCCCCATGACCTTTGGCCCAGTCAGAGTGAGCAGACCATCAGCTGACAGGGAGCAGGTGATTGCCGATTGGTCGACACTGGAGGGGAGGCGGTAGCGGCGGTGAAACTCACGAGAGATGTAACCATGGTCGTCCTGAAAAACAATTAACAATAATTAACACTAATTTTGTTGTTGTTGTAGTGGTCAAATCAGTAGTAGTGGTCAAAATCATGGATTTTTGTCCCAGTCTTAATGAAAGTTGTGGATCTCGCCCTCTAATACGGGAGATAAAATGAACTCTCAGACAGACAGATAGATTGTAATTCACTGCTGCAGTAATGGCAGGGGAATCCATTAATCTGGCTGCAAAACCTCTGGGATATTCTGTGCTGTTTTGTTACTGAAAATTTACTATGCAGCTGCAGTTTGGCAGAAGGCCCTCAGCAAGGTTTATGAGATGTCACAATTATATGAACTTTTTTAATAGTCTGATGAAGAGCAAATTGTGGTAGAGTCTATCTTTCCTATTTGGACGATAGTACTGCAGAGCCCTGGTACTGAATCTGATCTCCTGTTTTCCCAGCGTTCCTACTCACAACACATAATAGAATGCTTAAATTGAGGTTATGTTGCTCTTTGAATGCTCTTTAAATGAGCCCCTCTGTACACCCAGCCTCTACTCATTGAGGCAGCCTTATTGTTTTAAGTAATGATTAGCTGAGAGAAGAAGGCCCTACCTGTCTTTCACCATGTTTGCCATGGATCTCCACATAATCATCAATGACCTTCACGCAGAGGTCATCAGGAGAGAAGTGCTTGACGTCCAGGAAGACTGTGAATTTATCTCTGTCAGATCTCACCTGAAGGGCACATAAGCAAAGAGACACTTCATTGTATTATAATTTTTGTCCGATATATTTTTTAGGAGTCTAAACCTCTCAAACGATTTACAACTTATCAAAATGTTATTTTTCAACCTAAAACTGTTGAGCACAGAAGAAGTTATGCTAGATTTAATACTTCGAATAAATCAGGATATCAAATAGGCAAAGAAATGTAATAACTGAAGTAAGACCAGGACAGTAGATGAGACATATCTCCAATGAAGATAATAAATAAATCAAGTCAGTCTAGATGTTTCTCCAAATGGTTATGATGCGCATCCTGACATGAAGAAGTCTGTCTGGTTTTGTTACCTCAGAGATGCCGGAGTTAGAAGAATCCAAAAAGTTGCGAAACAGCGACTGTCTGTAATAGGGGCTGATGGTTGAGGCGGCGTAGGGAAACAGATCGTAGTCAAATATGCCCTCTCCAAAAAACTGGTCAAAGAGTCGGGCAGGGTAGGCAGAGCTCAGGGCACGTCTGAACCAGGGATGCTGGATGGCAATATCCATAGTGACTGGAACAGTTAGGTCTACCTTGGCTTGTCTTGGCACAGGTTAGCAGATGTCCCTGCTCAGCTCAGTCCAGCAGGTGAAGACAGGAGGTGAGGTAAGAGAGTGAAGAGAATGTTGATAAACAGCAATGAGTGAGGAATGTTTCCAGAGTGCTTTGTCCTCTGCTCTACAGCTGCCTCCTCTTTATATACCTGAGAGTCAGAAAGAGAGGCTTTAGCCACGATCCCTCTGGAATGGCATTATCTCATGGTGGGTTGGGCCCTGTCAGCAGAATCAGGATTGAGGATAGGGGGGCACTGCTGGGTCCAGACCCTGGTGGGACCCAGTGCCACCCACACACCAGACACCCAGGGCTGCCAAAACAAACCATGCTGGATGGAGAGGAGGGGTGAGGAGGGCATGACAGAGACAATGAGGTCAGGAAGCAAACTAAGGACACAGAGGGATTTTACCTGAGCGATAATGCTAATCAAACAGATAAACACATATCAACTCTGTCAGTCAGTCAGTGACATAATGCTGCTGCATTGTTCTGCCTGTGCGGTTGGAAAGAGAGAAGATTTAGAGACAATGATGCCAGGGTCAATGGAGCAACAACAACACAGGGATGACAGCAGATGGTTTAGAGTGCAGACATATTACTTAACATCTTACTAACAGAGCTTACTCATCTTAAAAGAATAGAAGCATTATTAAAAAAAACTGCCTTTGTGGTTTTAAAATAGAAATCATTATTCCTATATTAAAACAATAAAACTGAACTAATCTTTTTGTTTAGGAGGCCGACTTGCTGTGGACTGTAAATACATGCTTCATTCATTCATTTAATAATAAAACCGCATCCAATATACAATATTAACCCATAAGTTAAAACACAGAAAGTGTTTACAAGTCTCTGTGACAAGACAAATTGTCAAATAAATGATTTCAAATTTATTGTATTATACTATTATTATGTTATATAAATTGGTAAACGAATCGTGTGTACATACACCATTCCAGTCTTCCATTCACTCAAAGTGCTTTACACCTCATGTTGATATTCACCCACATTCATATACTGATCACCAATCTTTTGATAGGTGGACAATCCAGTCTGCCTCTGAGCCACAGCTGCCCAACATTAAACTTCCGAAACAGTATATACAAGGACATATAATTAGTCACCTAATCATTTGTCAAAAGTAAGGGTTTGATCCTTTTTCACTGAATACATTTCATTTAGATTTTTTTATTGTTTGGTTCGGGGATGGAACCACCAATCCGAACCACAAATTGCTTCCGATGCGGCATCATCGGTTTGTGAATGTGTTAGAAGTTTCGTGTGAATGGGTGAATGCAGATCATGAATGCAGTCAGATAACTAGAAAGGCACTATATAAGTACAGTCCATTTACAATTTTAACATGAGTCCACAAATAAAATAATAACTAGCTGCAGTTATAAATAAAGTTATTTCAAAATGAGCTCTACCTGTACCAGATACTTTTAGTTCATTTTAGCAGTTGATGCATTTTCCTGATTATATTTGGCTTCTTTCACTGAAGTAACCATTTTCACAACAAAACTTTCCTTGGAACAGACTAGTTTTACAATTTTACATTTATTAATGTAAAAAAACCCTGGATACATCCTCCAAAACTGCAGAGTCTAGCCTCTATCAGATTCCAGAGCCAGTGCAACCACTACATCTCTGTTTGCTGTGGTTAGTCCAGCTCCACCTCTTACACAAACTCTGACTTCTTTGCCAGAACTGACATTCCTAGAACACTTTTCTTATCCTTGGTCAGCACACCAAGCCAACTGGCTCACAATGCTTCAATCAGGCGCTAACTGACAGGCTCCATCCCTGGCTTCATGCAAGCCTTGGATCTTTTAATCCAAACCCAAAAGTTTGCTTTTTGAAGTTACTGCTCCTAGAATGCCCCTTTTTATCTCACCTTTCTCACCTTTTCCTAATTTAATTGATGAAAGAACACCACATTGTGTACTTCCTCCATCACATAACGATGAAAATAGACAGTGAGTTAGAGATGCACAACCTAAAGAAGTCTTTAAAAAGATTGATACATATAAACAATACATAAATACAATTTCTGGTTTCTTATATATTGCAATTAAAACAGTCAGAGTTTGTGTATAGTAGGTTGTCAGGAGTAAATCCTAATGTAAAGATATGGGTCACTTCCCATGTCTGTTGTTTTGCCCCCAGTGGCTTCCCACTGCCTGCATTAGTCTAATCCTGCAGGGCTTTGGCCAGCCAGCACAAGGGCTTAGCCACTCCATGCACCCACAGGCCAAGAGCAACTGGACCAGGCAGCTGGGGTTGGGACTGTTTTAGGTGCTGTTTGGGGAGGCTGTTGGGGTTCGGGGGTTGCTAGCTACTGCAGACCGGACATAGATGCTGTTAGACTGGCTGCAGTTCAGCAGAGTCAGCATTCAGGGTTTTTTATCAATGGGGCAGACAATGCCTGTGTGCTCTGTGTGTCCACAGTTCTGATAAGCTGTTTTGGCCGACAATCTGGCAGCCTGGCGGGTGAAAAATGCTCATATTCATTCAATGATTTTTGCTATTTATAAAGATCTGGCAAGTGGTGGTGACTGTTGCAATGAACACAAACCAGTTTCTTCAAATTAGCATCACATTAACTCTGGCTGACGTTTTTGCACAAAATGAGGTTTGTGAATTTTTTTCTCCTGTCATGTGTATTAGAACTACACTGGTAAGGGATCTCCTCTTCGTTGGTATGGACAGATGGAACATTTACAAAGACCAAAGACTGTGCCATTGTACTTGTGACAAGACGTGATGGAACATGAAATGTTTCAACTCAATGAACAGGTTAAGTCATAGTGAAGATTTAAAGTCCAGTCCCATAGTTAATTCCAGCATATCAGGACTGGCTGAGGTGACTCTGAAGCATCCCTCAGTTATGCTGCTATAGGCCTTGGCTGCTGAGGGACGTTCCATGATCATCTCCACACTTCTCTTCTCTCTCTCTCTCCTTTCTCACAGTTGTAAACCATTTTTACATGGCATTAACCTTGTGTTCTCTCTCTCCCGTAGTCTTGTGCTTGTTTTTCTTTGGTCTTATTATAATTGCTGATGCCCAGCGCCTGATGACCGCTGGGGGCTGCATGCTCCAGCACCCCTGTGACCCCGACAGGGATAAAGTGGTTACAGAAAATGGATGGGTGGATTATTATGCCATAGTTAGGATTATATTGTTTTACCAAACCTGTCTTTACTGTCATTTGCTGCTGTATCCCCCCCACCCCGTCTCTCTTTCCCCCAACCAGTCAAGGCAGATGTCCGTCCACCTAGAGCCAGCATCTGCCCAAGGTTTCTGCCTGTTAAAAGGAGTTTTTCCTTGCCACTGCCACCAAGTGCTTGCTCATGGTGGAACAGTTGGGTCTAGTTAATAATAATGAGTTGAGATAACCTTTGCTGTGATGTGGCACTATACAAGTAAAACTGAGTTGAATCAAACTGAATTCAGTGTGACTATAAATCTGCAGATATATGTTAACAGCTATGTTTTTTATACTAAGATTGTCCTTGAGAGTTTCTCCCCAATCAGGTCACTCTCTGACAGGCTGAGTTCTGCTGCCCCATGCTGGGCTGACATCATACCCTCTTCCTCACTGTCTAAACTTCAAAGGCTGGCTATCATATTAAAAACCAGATGCCTAAAAATCTTTATAGGTAAAACTGACCAAACCTCACAACTGCCTTAATTTGTAGCTGGATGTTGTGTAACTCCACACTGCACCCTGCTGGAGTTTAACTGCCCACAGATGGAACTCATATAGATGCAACTCATGCAGGAATCAGTTTTAATTTTAATGATTCTAAATAAATAAAATCTTTTCCAGACTGTTGACCACATCATAAATCTAAGCTCGATGCTTACAGAAATTAAAAAGAAGTTTAAAAACATTGAAATTTAAATAAGGAAATCCATAATTCATGTCTGATATAGTTTTAAATACTGATCTGCACAGTGTGAAATAATGTGTGGCATGCCACAGTTATATAACATATATGCTATTCTTTAACTGCTCATCCCAAGTGCAGAGGGCTATTAGCGTGCTGAAGAATGGCTAGAGAATGATAGGTTAAGAAATTACATCATCACAAACAATATGTTCTTCTATACTCTGATGTCTGCAGGTATTGATCATCATGCCTACACTTGTGATACCGTCCTCTACATACAGTGCAAAACTAGAAATACTTCTGAGGGGTTACAAACTCAAATCATATTGTGTGATCTTTTTAGTGTTTGATTCAGGCCCAGCGGCAGGAGAGGAGCTGTAGGTGGATCCCTGGTGGTCTCCTAGATCCTGAACAAGCTGCTTGTTAGAATAACTGTGTGGTAGACCACCAGAGATTTAAAGCAAAATGGAGACTTGCTATTTCTTGATGTACTGTTGGTTCACACCTGCGCCAGCGCCTAAGAAATAAAAGGCATAAGAATGTTAGTTGGACTTCAACAAAGGGACCAGCCCACACACTGTTTTCCCAAAGTTTTTACATCGTGACTTATCATTTCCTTGATGGGATGCTAAAAGTTCCTGATACACATTTATGAAGCAATATGTTGTATCCTGAAGGTTCTGTGTGTAACTTTTAAATAGGATTCTGCTACTTGGCTTGTGCTTCCCCATACACAAGTAAATATCATGCCTGGCATTGGTGACGTATACGAAATTTCATAAAAATGAACCCATGCATATATCTAAATGTTCAACAGACCTCAATCAGCATGATTTAAAAGACACTAGGTGCGTTTGTCAACCCCAAACGTACCACCATGTACTCAGAATTATGCTGTTTTCTGTCCAACGTCATCTTGGATGCGTCAAAGCTGAGATGCAGGGTCCAGCTTGGTGTGAACAGTGGCACCTTGTGGAAATGCTTTGATGGGCACAGATTGACCCACCAGTATCCCCCCAGTAGAAGGTATCCACATGAGACACTGAGCTGAGGGCAGACCATGTGAGGTTGTTTGCTGCGATGGTGCCCAGAAGGATCCTCTTGAGTAGCTAACTCATTTTGCACTAGACAACTCACCACTTAATAGCTCCTTGTAAAGCTGCTTCTTTCCATTGAGTTTTAGCAGAATAGGTCAGAAAACCTACAGAATAACAGACACACCTTTTCCCCGACCCGGGCTTAATTAGAGGTAAAAGGCAAAATCATGATAATCAGGACAAAGAAACACTGCCAAAGAAATAGTGACAAATTCCTCACTGACTTTGGATTCATTTAAATATGTAAAATCTCTCTCTTAGGAAGGAGGGGTCATGTTTTACTATGAGCACTCATAATGCTGTTGCTACCACACAGGATGCTATTAGTTCCCACTGATGATTACTTTGTGGACACATGGTCCAATTCCTTTTCAGGTTTTGGTTCATTTGTGCTCACAAAGCAAGCGTATGCAAACAGAGAGCCAGAACAACAGACCAGCCTTGCTGATCGGAGTGTTAACAGTTAACAGTTTAAGTCAAGCATGTATGCTGAATTATCCCAGGTCATATTTGTGTTTTTCAGTGATTAGTCTGTAAAACAAGCGTTGCTGGCTGTTGCAGTTCTTCCTGCCCAATGTTCCGCTGCTTCTCTCGGTTGCTCTGCCTTCAGACCTGGAATGGTAAATATAATTTGGAGGTTACAGCTGGTTTGCAAACAGCCAGTAGTAGAGATGAGAGTGCAGATTGTGAGCTGTAGTTTCTAACTGTCCAACTGAAACCAGGTAGTCCTCCCTGTGCAGAGAGGGACACCCTGCCACACCACTTTGCAATCAAGTATGGAACTGTAAATGTTAAGCTGCCATTATACTGTTGCCAGATAGTCTGCAGCTCTTTTCCATGTGATAAATTATATGAAAAAGTAAATGAGGTATCAGCCTTCAACCAAGCCATTATGACCCATTTATGAGGGCTGACTTACCGGACAATGCTCTGGTCTGATTTGATTTTTCCAACAGAGGGGGGCGGGGTCAGAATGACATGGGCACCTTTCAATATCTGGCTAAAGCAGTCCAATCACAAATAAGATCTTAATGCATAACTTTGTTATGTCATTGGTCACCATTATTAGCAGGTGAAAGGGACACACACACAGACACACAGAAAGGGAGAGGGAGACAGAGAAGGGGAGTCAACATTTCCTGCAATATTTTCCTGCATGTTTCCTGCAATATCTTCACTGACGACGGAGCAGAACACATCTTCCGCCGACAAAAGTAACTTTACATTAGGCTTCTCCGTGAGGAGGATGTGTACCTCCAGTTGATCTGTCACAGGGAGCTGGCGTCCTGACAGATCTGACTGACCGATACAACTCGCTCTCAGGGGCAGAGGAGAACACGGCACGGTACACGGAGGATGGGACGGTGCCGAGCTTCAGTTGAATAGGCACCAAAATAGTAACTTCTAAAAATACAGGGACGCAGCGGGAATCCGGCGGGACGACGGAGCGACTGACATTAATCGATAAACAAAAGAGGACATAGAAACCGCAGGGATGATGAGAGATTCCGCTCCTCCGGTAGTGGAGCGGCCTGGGCTGGAGGACGTGGCCGAGGAGGAGGACGTGTTCGCCGCGGAGGGGAGCAGCAGCAGCGCGCTGGAGCCAGGCAGCTGTCAGGTGTGTGAGCGCGGGGGTGTTGACTGATCTGTGAAACTCTACCTGCAATTCTCAGCACAGTCGATCTGAACTGGCTTGATTTATCATTGCAGTAACAAAATATTACACTAATACAATATTTTTATAGTATCGTGTTATAGTGGTAAAATATGTCTGTTTTCACAAGACACTGCACTGGAAGGCAGCTGTATGTTGAGTTTAAGCACAAGCTCACATGTAAAGAGCTGGTAAGCCTCCATACACTTGAGAGGACATAACTGTGCGTGTCCCTGTGTGAATGTCTTCCAGTGAGCTCCAGCAAACTGAGGCATACTAAATGTTGCTAAATGTTCATTGTATTACTTATAGGTTCAAGAACAGAAGCGTGTAGATGGGGCAGAGGAGGGGAACTGTCAGCGCTCAGTGTCTCAGATGGAAGAAGAGTTTGTCCAGCTGACCTTCAGGAAGCAGGTGTCTTACAGGTAGGAAGCATTCCAACAAAACTAAAGTGGAATGTGGCCCACTTCCGGAGAACCTGTTTTACCTGAATGTTTCACTGTAGCTCAATCCTGACTAGGTTAATATCTCTGTTGCGCAGTGCCACGTGACTCTGTACACATACCTGTGTGTGTTTGTATTAGAAGTAAAAGTTTAAAGGTGCTGTTTCACATGTGTATGTGTATTACATGTCCAAAGTGAAAAGGTCACGCAAGGGTATTTTGTGATAATGACCACTTTGTTTAAATTGGATCAGGCTTTGATTGACATCTTTTTATTTTCAATTTCCTCAGTAATTAAGGTAAAACAGAGTAAATTCACCCTTAAATGCTAATGTTAGCAGTCTCGTTGACGCAGCGAAGATCAGAATATTATAGGGGCACTGTATTTGAACGTGAACCTCAACCCTTTCCATAAACTGAATTGAAAGAGAAGAATTTAAACTTTTATTGAAAGTTCATTAGTCTACCACTGGATAGATGCAATTAATTAATCAAGGTAGGCCCTTTAACTCACTCAAGTGAAACAGGTGTGTTGATTAATGTAATGCACCCACAAAGGAGATGATGTCCAGAGATGAAAGGCATCCAGCTAAAAGTAATTCATAAGGTAAATACCCTAGTTACCTGTATCACTCTTCAGCTGGCTTTCCTACCTTGGTATCATATGCAGTTGAAGCTCACGAGGTGGTGAGTGGATGTCATACCTAAGTATTTTGTTATGTATTCTGTTTCTGAAGATCAAGACAGAACTTGCAGGCTCAAGATATGACGTGTAATTCGGACAGTTTCGGAATTGTTGGAGGTGGCACTGTTTCATTTCTGACAGAGCTAGTCTGCAGCTTTCCTGGGTTTGCATTGTTTTCGCGAAGATAGGCTAAGCACAACCTCAAGTTATTTGTACTAGACACACAGTGACGTCCTTAGTCAGATGGCAGATAAGCATGTTTGCCTAAATGATAAACTGTTTGCCCAAATCAGCTCAAAGGTTTGATGTCAGAAAGCAGCAGTGTTGGGTTATGGTTGAGATGAGAGTTTATCAGTTCCAGGCATAAGTAAAAGACATGCATCTACCTTTTTAACGACTTTATGTACAACCTATCTGGGCGCCAGGTGACCCAAATCAAACACACCCTCATGTTGTTTTACCAGCAGGTGCTCGCTTGGTCTGGCTTAAATGCTCATTGTAATTGTCTGGCAGTGACTTCTACACCGACTGAGGAACAATAACCGCCAATCCGACTGTCTCCTGTTTTTGATAGTACTCTCTGTAACTGACTAACAACTCTGAGGCATTCAATGGGGCCGCGGGTTCATTTGGACTCTATAGGAACAGATGGAGGACACACAGAATTCCCTACAACAATAAACTCATTGATGGTAGCAACTCATTATCCAGAGGTGAATGTCCTCACTGCTTTGCCAAGCAACATAGCATTGTGTGTGCACAGTCACCTCTCAGTGTGTAAAAACTGCAGGTATCCTTTTGCTTCAGTTTGTGTGGTTGTGAGCTGTAGCTGCTTTGAAGTCCATCTCTGTGTTTGCCTTGGTGGTATTTGATTCTCACTTTATCCTAGATTTATGGTTGCTTGATCATGTTTGTTAATTATCTATAGAGTTTTGTCTTCATTTCTGGTTTACTTCAGTAAGGAAGGTGTTCATATATTTGTAACTGATGATCAGTTGAATGTTTCTTCCTATGCAACAGGAATGTATTGTTGTGATTTATCAGGGCCCGGTGGTGAGGTTCACACTCAGGGATGGTGTGACTTTTTATGGTGACATCTCTTCCACTATTTTTATAGTCTAAATGTGTTTTATTTGATAGGTCTATTGCATAACCATCATTATAACACCCTCACTGGGTTGAAAAATACCACTCAGAGGGATAATATAATATTATAGCTTTGGATGAACCATGGAGCTTCGTGAAAACCATCATCACTAAATGGAGAAGATGTGGCCTCAGAGACAGTCCAAAGATCAGGACCGGCCTCTAAAGTTGATGAGAGGACGAGGAGACAAGTTATTAGGTTGGCTACCAAGAGGCCAACGCCAGCACTGAAGGAACTAAAGGAATTGCTGGCAGGTGTTTTTCAGTCCTTACAGCGACAGCCATCACATGTATTCTGCATGTGTCTAAGCGGTGGGGTAGGGGGCCAAAAACAACACCCAAGACTGTTTGAATTATGCCAACAGATGTATGCAGTTACCCCAAACCACCAATAAACATAAAACATCAGTCCCAATAAAACATGCGAAGTGACCTAAAGAGAGCTTAACACAGAAGACCCACTCATTGTAAAGAGGAGTGGAAGAAAATTCCAAAGTGCAGAGTTAATACACACTTATTGACCTGCTGCTGGAAAAAATGGAAAAAAACATTTACATTGTTATTTCTATCCTTACGTTTCAGGACTCTAAAATGTCTTAAGTCTGTGGAGACTTTTTATATTCACTATAATAGTCAAGTGGGTATTGAAAATATTAGACTGTTGTCTGGTAGTTCAGTGTAAATCACATCACTTTGCAGTAATAGCGCATTTAAAACCTGGAAAAGACCACTCTTATACCACATAACATTATTACAATACTAAAATGATCTACAGTACTGATATAATATTGATATATTGCTTATTTCTTCATTATCTCTGGCATCACTAATCCTAACAATCATAGTAACACTAAATGTAGCATGATGGTCATTAAAAACACGATAAGTGAACGCAGGGTTTCCTCATCTAGGTTATGAGAGCGTTCACATAAAAATAGCAATCAATCCATTGGCTGTATATCTCTCACAAGCAGAAAAAAATGTAATCTACACGGATGCTGCAGCCACAGTTAGGAAGGACAGCTTTATATTGCCTATAATAGTCTTACTACCCGAACATCAAAGCGCAAGTTTATCTGACTACAGTTCTATTTTCTGATTGGATGTAATGATTACATAGAGTACGGAAGCAAATAAAAAAAATATAAAAACACGATTCATAGCATTAAATAGGCATATGTTCATATCTCATACAAAAATACAAGTTCGAGGTGTAGTGGTTCAGTCAGTCTTTGTTGCAAGATGATATCGATATATAAAAACACAATGAAATGGCTGTGATAATGCGTTACATCACCCACAACATGCATGAAAGTACCCATTGTAAAAATAAAATAAAATAGCACAAGGTAATGAGTTGTAGTCTGATGTGTTGCTTAGGTAACATACGGCTTAAGAGGCTAACGCAGATCAGTCTGTCCCTCCAACCACAATATAGACCTCTCATATAAATATTGTCATGGGAAGACAGAGAATCCAGGTCCTCTTTAAAGTCTCTTAACCCCCAAACAGACCCTCTGCATATCAAGCTAAACAGGACATCACAGGACATCATTGTCCAGGAGAGTTCATTGGTCAGTAGGCAGTACTTTATATGGTGCTGATCTCTCATCTTGCGCATAACCTGGTCTAACTTGGTCTGGAGCAGGTGTGCAGCCTAAGTTATGATGTAAACCACTGTAATGGTCCTGAAAACCAGTTACCTGGCTAGCCTCAAAACCTGGCTACTAGTCTAGGCCGCAGATCATGGAGACATTCACACACGGTGTAAGAAAGTGATGGAGAATCCTCCCATCGCTGCGTAGTAGACCCCACCCAGATGTTTCAGATTTACCATCAACACTTCATTTACCAGCAGCTTCTGTGATGTGAAGCCAGTTTGTCTACAGATAGTAGAGATGTATGATCTGAAGTAGCATTTACCACCTGCTCCTGCTGTATTTTTCAGGACACTTGCACATTACAGCTCGCTGAATTGTCAATATTAGCACTGTTGCAGTTGCTTTCTCCAAGAATGAAATATTGGCCTGTCTGTTGCCTTAGGAACTGTTGGTGTGTGATTATCTCTAATCTGATTGTGGTCCCTCCTTCTCCGTAAACAGGACGCTCCCTTAACAGCTGCCCTCTCGCTGCTCCTGGCAAACCCTCTGAATTAAGTTTGACCAGCTGTGTCTGGATTTTATTTTGATTCTTTTGATGTTCAAACATACAAACCTACAGAGATGAATGAATACACCGATGATGATGAATACACAGTCTGAATTATTTAGAGAGTCACTTAACACCACGATGGACAACATTGTTTAACTGGCCGCTTTGGCTGAATGTTCAGGAAAGTTGCCCCTCTAACCATCACCAGCATAAGCGACTACTCTTATTCACTAATACAGCGAGGTGGGAAGCGAATAGTGACATTTCATTGAGCTTTCAGTTTGTGATGGACTGTTTGATATATGTTTTTCATGTATTAACTGAGTTCCCTAGTCCCCTCAGCCATCTCCACCTCCCTCTCTCTGTTCACCTCTTCCTGTGCACTACCTAGGAGGATCCTTATCTTTTACACAGTAAGTGATGGTTAGAGTTTATGTTGTTAAGTGTTGAATGTCAGTGGATAGCTGGAGAAAGCTCGGGGAGGCTCAGAAACCATCTTTGAACATAGGCACGACACACCATCTCCCCCAATACCAGACCACTTGTTATCACGTGTCCAAAGTTACATACTTATTTCACATGGAGAGCAACTAAACCATCTTCATGAGCAACTGTTGGCAGTCGAAAGCTTCAGATATGGCAAGTAAGTCAGGCCTTGTGTTGAAGCTTGTTTTGATAAGCTTCCAAGATCAAGAATGACCCTTCACTGTGTTCTTGTCCCTCAACTCTGATGTTTAAACTCCACTTAGCTCAATAATGTTTGTGCAGAGTTTATTTTCGCGTTCATTTGATGCACAGGAAACGCTGTGCTCGCTTTGAAGTTGAGATGATAAGAAAAATGCCCTTCTAACCCAGTGAAATTGCATCTCTGGTCAAATTGTGCACCTATGAAACAATATTCTGCCCAAAAATTAAATAAATATATCTTCTGTTCTGTTTTTAAATCAAAATTCAGTCTTTTCTTTTCACTCTCTTGTCTTTTCCTTTTCTCACCTACATATTTTCTGACTGGTGTTTTGTTTGTGTCTTAGGAGTAAAGATAGATCTCTTTTTAGTATCCATCTTCATACAACTGAGAAAAGAAAGGTACAGATAAATGATAAGACAATCTCTTCAACGTATGTGAGAATGTATAGCACTGCCATTAAAACTAAACCTAGGAAAATGTATTAATATATGATAAAAATGTAGGTTTGCAAAACTGTTTTCTAGTGCGGTGTTCGGAGTCTGTGGCTGCGGTCTGTAATACAAAAACAAAAGAGCTACTGTTGTTCCAGAAAGTGTATTTGTGAAAAGCCTGTCTGATATTGAACTGAATCGTGACAAATGATTGCATGCCAAGTGCTGAATCTCATCATACATACTGTGTGCAGACTTCTGACTGCCCTACTTCACATGTTTAATTTGTGATTTCTGGTTCAGTCTTGGAACTCTCGGTGTCATTTCTATCATTGTTCTAGAGGTCAGATAGTCAGTGAAGCTGCTCATCAGCCAGCTTCTTATGTCACTGGGATGAGGCATAATCTCAACATAATTTAGTATAATCAGTAATCCAGATGGGATTTTATGTGTGTGTGTGTGTTTGTTTGTGTGTGAGTGGTGGGGGCAGGGCAGGCTGGCATGGCTGTCAATTCTCCTGACTCACCAGTTATGCAAGGAGCAGCTGTATCTGTGGCACTGCAACACAGTGTGTGTGCGTGTGTGTGCGCTTCATCCCGTGGTAGCTGTCTTTTCTCGGATGAGGTGATATGCTGTGTATTCACCACGAAGATAGAAGGTTTGAAAGAGCTATCAGCAGGGATCCCTGCAATCTGTCTCACACAGTGTACACCATGGAGACTGGGAGCACCATCAGCTTCAGAGGAACACGATGACATTCTGTCTAAAATCATAGTTAGCTCTGAAGAAAGCAAGATGACGTGATTCTGATGATTTTGTATTTTACTGAACCTGCAATCTGTATTGTAACCTGTAGTCTGCCACATCTCTGCCCAAGTGATCACGAGCACTGTGACCCTGTGTTATGGCAAAGACACAGAGAAAATCTATAATGTGATCCTGGCATTGATTTCACCTTCTCTGACACTGCTGCTAATTGTACGGCTCTAACAGGGAGGCTGTGTAGAATACCGAAATATGACAAGCTTTCAGTTGCTTTCTACACAAAATATAATCAAGGTTACTGATGCATCTGGTATGTGCAATCACACATTGACAGTGACGATCACTGACAGCAAAGCCTGCAGATGGAACTCAGACCTGCTGCCTTCAAACAGCTGTAAATGCAGCTAATTAGCCGACTGATGCTGATATGACTCAGGCAGTAAACAATACCATGGTAATACCATGGTACCTGGCAATAATAATAATAATGCTAATTGGAATTAAATTTCTTTTTGTCATGAATAATTAGCCATGCCAACAGGGTGTTTCAGGGTGTGTGATGAAAACCGAACAGACAAGACTTGATTAAAAAGAGTGTATGTCAGGTTTTGCAGTCACCCTGGACAGGGTGTTACTGGCTTGCTACACCTGTGTCTTGTGCTGTCTTCTTTACAAAAGGTTGATCTTGCACACAAGGAATAAAGTCTAATATTTAGAACTTGAGTGTCAGGGTTTTGATGTTCAGTTCTTCTTTTGTTATTTCCTGTTTTATTTTGAAAAGTGTTCCCCTTGTGTGTTTCTGTGTACTTGCTTTCTGTTCTTGATTAGTTGATTGGTCTCACCTGTGTCTCGTTTTCCTGCCCTCACCTGTCTATTTAAGTTATGCCATTGCCTTTGTTCTCTGTCTGTGCATTGCTAAGTTAGAGTTCATGTTCATGCTGTTTGCTAAGTTCAAGTCCATGTTCTTGCCCTGTTTGTTGAGTTTAGAGTCCGTGTCCATAGTCATAGAGATTTTTTGGATTTCTAGTTTTTGCATTTTTGTTTTTTTTGGAGTTTTACTTACCACGCCTTGTTTTGGACTGACTACCTTGGTTTTTGACCCTGCCTGCCTTGACCACTCGTAAGCCTAAGCCTTTTAATAAACAGTTAAAAGATCTTCTGCATCCGTGTCCCTGCCTGCGTCTGGGTCCAGCTCTCCCCTTGTAACCCAAGCCTTGACATTGAGGACATTCGTGCTCACAGAAGACGAGCTCTTTCATCTCGCGCCATTGTTTAGCTGTGTTGTCTTTGTACACAAGCTACCCAATAACACTGAGGCTGCGTTCATAAAGACAACAGTGCTGCCTGAGAAAACAATAATATTTAATGAGACCATGCTGTGTGTGTATTGCAGGTCTCAGGAAGGCCAAAAATATAAATACACTGTTGCCCATAAAGTTGGAATAATTTTGTTTTCAGACACATTCCTCTTGTTATTCCTATTTATACGCATCAGTTATCACTTTTAACCAGGTGCAATGATGAGTTTTGAGAAGATATACACTTTATCTATCAAGAATAAATCACATTGTCACAATCATTTCATGAGAAGAGTGAAAAAAATATTTTATTCCAACTTTATGGGCAACAGTGTACAAACACAGTCGTGACCGGCAAAAAGAGTTGAACGTGGGTCAAATGAGTCTAAAACCTGGATACAAACACAATGCTAAGAAACTTAAGAGACCCTTAATGCCACTTTCAGCATAAACTCATATTATAACTGCTGGTAAGACTCTACGAGTAGTGAAATCATGTTGTGACCAACTGTGGGTGGAGCAGCTGGCACGCCCTCTTTTTTGTTTGTGTCTGCCATCTGATACCTAAGTATCAGTGGTGGTTTTACCTCAGCTCCAGCTAAAGACGCTGATAATCCCACCGATGGCCATGATTGACAAGTGTTAACTTGACCAGCTGATGGAGTGGGAGAAGAAGAACAATGCCCTTCTTACTGCAAGCCAAAAAGTTGCATAATGTAGCCCAACAGCACACCAGATGGAAGCAAACACAGATGGCGGAGATAAAAAGCAAAAGTAACAAACAGAAACTCTCAGGATGTTTCCTACAATCCAAAACTGCCCGAGTCCCTTCTGTTCATGGAATGTTATGTAGTTGCACACCCAGTGTGCATAACTCAGTATGCTACCTGTGGCATGCCACTCAGATGAACAGGGCACCATGACCTGTGCTAACCCAGACGTTCCAGTATTATTGTTATCACTTTAGAAGATCACATGTTTTTATTTATTAGATGCCACAAAATGAAACAAACCAAAGATATAATCCACTGAGAGAGCAGTTCAGTGAGAGTGGTATACACGCACCTTTTTCTCAGTTGTGTTTGTTGCTAACTTTTTAAAGTATCTGTATTTTTCCCAAATTTGACATTACTCATCCAAACAATCTTATCCTCCATAAATACAAACCCGATAAAAAGAGTTGTGTTAAATACAACACACACCACATGTGTCATAAGCCTCTGTCAGCAGCATCCTTTACAGTAATATTAATTTATTTTTATCTTTGTATTGTTATAAATGGGCAGCTGTGGATCAGAGGTGGAGCAGGTCATCTATTTATCAGATGTTTGTTGGTTCGAGCCTTGGTTCTTACCAGCTGCATTCCAAAGTGTTCCAGGGCCAGGCGCTGAACTCCAAACTGCTCCAGATGGAAACAGAATGGTTGTCTCAACGCAAGTTTGGTTTGCTTTAAGCCAGATCTTAAATCAGTTGGTAACCAATGGAGAACCTTTAAGATCTTTACATCTGTGAAATGTTTAAAACTGTCTAAAATGTATTATATGGCAGTGGTTGTAGCTGTTTGGCAGTCAGTGGAAAAAAGGATAATTGTGACGGAATCACAATGCAGAGTGGTGTGACCCTTGTTTGTGTGAGCTTCAGCTGTTTTGCTAACCATTTCTACACTATAGGCAAAGTACTGATGGCTCTGTGTATTCCCACAGTTGTTTGGTCACAACCCCTTGAAAATAAGAGTCACAGAAGAACATGTGGTGTGATATCAGAATAATGTTAAACTGTAACGTGATTCTGACAGATGTTCGAGGTTAGCTTGTAATTGGTGAGCTAAAAAAAGAACACACCCACTTGGTAAAGTGCTGGACTCTGAACCTTATGCTGAGGCACAATGATGTTTGTAGAGCGACTCTTTAGTTTGTGCAAAAGAAAAGCCTTTGACTTCCATCTCTCGTTTATAGTTGCTGCTGCTGTGTCAAGATAAAAACTCATTAATAGATCAGGTCTGCAAGCTGAGTTGAGCTGAGTAATATTTTATATTTGGACAGATGTATCACAAATGCCCAGTGTGAATGATCACTGTCAGTCGGGTGTGGTCAGTGACGATTGGTGAACTATTGATATTAACAGCTAATTATCAGAGCAACACTGTTTAAAATAAAATGTCACATGTGCCATATGTTTCATTTCACGTACATCACTCATAGTTTTAATCTCTAAGCATGTGTGTTGTTGTCCTTAAATGATAAATGGCAGTTTTTGTGTTATGATGATGAATGTAAGAAGGAGAAAAAGATGGAACATGACTCTGTTTTCATCATATCATGATGATTTTAATTCAATTCAACATTAATTTAAGTCACTTCACATCCATTTTACCATCCATATGTATTTTATCACTTTTTATTAGATGTGATATATTTTTTATTACATGTATAAGGTGAATCTCACTCTCACTCTCTCTTCCACTCAACCCACTGCTGATGCTTTGGGACTTGGCTGTATTAAGTTCACACTTCACAGTTCAGTTCTCCTTGTTAACCATTGCCAGGCCAAGTGCTACAAAACAGATGCTGCTAACACAGTGTATGCTTCATTTCAGCACAAGGATATGGCTGTGCTGTCATGGTCAAGTAAAAAGCCTCATGTACGAGAAGCTGAGTATGTTTTCAGTAGCATTAGAATAGGTTTTACAGTATTTATATTGCTCAGGTCAGCCCAGTAAAGAATGTTATTGGATTTTGATGGAGCCAAATCATTCAAATCAGGTTTAGTCAACGGATCTTTTGATAGCCAGCTGTGGCTCAGTGGCTCAGTGGTAGAGTGGGTCGTCCACCTATCAGAGGAACGCCGGTTTGATCCCCAGCTCTTCTGGGCTGCATGCCGAAGTGCCCTTGGGCAAGACACTGAACCCCTAATTGCCTTGTCATTGGTGTGTGAATGGGTTAGATTTCCTTAGTTCCGTTTGGTGTGAATTGGTGATTGCTAATTTGTAGCGTGAAGCACTTTGAGTGGTTGGCAGACTGGAAAAGTGCTATATAAGTACTGCTATTTACCATTACTGCCAACCACTTAAAAAGGCTGCTTTAGTGGCTCTCTGCTTTATATTTGCATTATCGTGGAAGACGATACCTTCCATTGATTTGAACATTTGAAAAGATTTTAAAAATGGATATGCATTGCTTTATCAGAGTAAATACTTTTTTGTTGCTTGCAATTTAAACTGGAAAAAGAATGGCAACCAGCAGCAATGTGACACTTTCATAAACCACTAGTGCTTTGATATACTTTGAAAACATGGTTAAAGGTGATGTGATACATGAGTTGGATTGGAAAGTAAAGCTGCACATTCAGGTGGCTGTCACATTATCCAGCAGCAAATGGAAGCACACAGCTGGAGCATTGTTCTCCATCCCTGTCACAGCATGCCTGCCCCAGTGAGCAGTCAACTGAAACAAAACTACTAGATAGTATTAGCAGTTAGTCTGCGGGGTCACATACAGGAAGTAGGTTAATCAATGTCCCCAATCACTGCTGTCTCCCCACAGTGGAGAGTCGATGGAGTCACTTGCAGCTACACTGTATTATTATATCTCCCTGTATATTATATATTTCTCTTTCACGGCCTTCACAAAAATAGCATAAAGAAGAAAACAATGTCACAATTTATGCTGTAATGCCCAAACATTTGATCAAACAACAGAATGGGACTTCTGGAGCATTCTCTACAGCATCATTGAAATACAGTCAGCACTAAGTCATCATTTCGTCAGGAATAACATCATATCTGCTGCGTAACCATGATGTTAAAATTCACCCAGCTTTCATCAGGCGAGCGCAGTTGGCACCAGTGTGGGCACATGAGGCCCTTTGCAGATGGAGCTGACACAATCAGGAGACAAATGGTGCAGATTCATCAATCTCCCTTTTACATGCACATCACCGTGAACATTACATTAGCATTAGGGATGCCACGATAATGTTTTTGGCTGCTGATCTCACATCATCGATAGTTTAATGAGGCACATAACACCTGTCCTGTCCTGCATTTGCTCCGCTTGGTGATGCAACTTGACGTAGTGTTGAAACTTATTACTTTGCCTATATCATCAGCTGCTTTATCCTGACATGCACTGCAGTTTTCCACAGTCAACATTAGTTAATTAGGCAGCTACAGTAACACAAACACTGCTGAATATTGACTCTTGTTTTGCATCATCGATATCAAGCAATTGTTGGAATTCCCTACACATTTTTATAAACATTGGCTGATTTTTATCGCTGCCTGATCAATCACAGTATCCCTGCTTCCACCATTAACACTGTGATTAGTGTTATTAGTTGACAACTTCCTGAGCGCCACCCCACCCGGCATCAGATCATAGTTTCTGGAAAAATGTCTTTGTTGATGTTGTTTAGAAAAGCTCTGACATTTTGACATTAGGATGCCAAAAAATGATTTTTAATCCAAAAATCAAGTTATCTTCACTGCATCCATGCTTTGCTATCTTATTTCATGGTGATGAGATGGAGAAACTAACAGTCCAACTCTTGAACGGGATGCTTTTTATCAGCAGACTTTTCTGGCTATGGTCCTGGAACATATCTCACTTTCAAATGACAGACATGTGCAGATATTGCACAATGACATGATTTCAACAAAATGGCAAATGATGCTCACCTTGAGCAGTCACCTGTGCCATCATCAGAACGTCACCAGGCCGCTAAGCTGAGTTCGGAATGTTGACATCGCCTTGGTTGTGTTAATAATTACTGTTTCCACTCCTGTAACTACAATTCCTCCTTAGTATCACTGCTGCTGCTTCTCCTAATTTGTATTTGTATTTGTAACCACTAATTTGTATTAACACAGGAAGTTTATTATTTGTTACAGTCTACTTCACTTCATTTGACGTTTGTATGCAATAAGAATTCATCTTCCGCAAAAGACCCAGTCTTCAGGTGTCATTACTGTCATCAGGTTTAAAGCAACTTACTGAGTTGAATATGTAAAGCAGACATCAAGTGTTATAATTTTAGTTTAATGGTTATTTTTCTAATCAGCATAGCAGCAACTTGTTTGTATGATGTTCATGCCACACACTTCTACTGTGTTATCAGATGTGCCTATAAGTCTGAAAATAGAGAGAGGGGCTTACTGCTGTGGACGTTTTTGCTGGAACTCATTAGGAAAATTGTTTGCTTTGGGGTCAGGTTTAGGATTAATGTTACAATTTATAATCAGAGTTCTTCGTTAGAGAGAAACACAAAGAAAATAGGTCAGCGGTGGGTGTTGGGAAGTTAAAAGGATCTCTCTGAATTGTGTGCCGTGCTGTTGAGTGGCATTTTATTTGTCATGGAAATACTGAGTGGGCGATGGATAAGAGGGAACAGTGGTAACAGAAAGGAGAGGAGCAGGTGTGTGTCTGTGTGTATGTGTGTGCATTTTGGTGCATATGTATTTGCGTGTCACGGGGACTGAAGCCATAATCACATTGCGCCATAACAACAAGAGGCTTCTGTCATTCTGCCGCTGCTTTTATTCCCTCTCCTACACACAGAATATAGATATTTTATTGCTAAATAAAACCAAATATTTTTATATAACAATCAGGACAGGGTACAGTTAAGTAATGTTGACATCATGATCCCAATAAAGATGTTATTTACATTGAATCCGTAAAAGGAATTTGTGCTTCTGTTTGGTATTTTTACAGACAGGTGTGACAAATCACTGCAGTTTTCTAATATTCAGATCAGACCCTGACGATCAGCCCGTGTCACTTTATTAAGCTACACCAACTCAAATGCAGCACTTCTGACGCTGATATTACCTAAGCCAAACCATCTTCAACTCACTACTGCAAACTAACCATGCGATTCATGACGCTCTGTGGTAAAACTACACAGAAAGGGATTACACACTAGCTGAGAAGTTGAATTTGATCTGCACAGAGTTATCTTTGTATAACCAACTATGAATCGTTTCAGAGGTGGTCACTTCAATTTCTTTTTTAAAAGGAAAAAGGATACACTTTGGAAAAGTTGCATGTTCAGTGCGATTGTTCGTTTGAGGGGCTTGTGGTCACACCTGGGCTGGAGCTAGCTTTTAGTACAATAATGCAGTGACATTAAGGAGGAGGCACGGTCATGCTTGGTATTACTGTGCATCAGCACTGCTACGGAGACTGAGTGTTGGGGAAGACTGAAGTACTGCTCGTCTGATCGCCTGTTAGACACCCCCCTCATGTGGTCATTTACAGCAGCACAGACTAAATCTGGTGTGTTTGTGTGAGTGTTGTAGTAAAACTGTTAGTCAGTGACAGCTGATGACAAGAACGCTTGATGGCGCCGTGAAGGAAAGTAGCCTTAATTCGATTTCTTTCTATTTGAAAAATATTTGATTTAATGGCAGCTGTAATTTAGCTCACATTGAATCCAATCCATTCCGTTCTCATTCCACTGTTAGGATTTGTGCTCTCTGTTTTGCTCAGAGAGGGTATGGAAATCAGAAAGTACTGAGAGATGGACAAACACATTGATCTCCTTAATGTCTATTTCTAAAAACTTGATTGTCGCTATTTTAACACTGAATCTGGAGCAAAGTCACATGTCTCCATCCAACAAAGCTTTATTAACTCATTTAGATTGCCTGGCATCACATTTTGTCTACACAGTGATATACAGTATGTATAGTTAACCTATAAAGGTTGATGGTGAGCAGTATTGTGTAAGGAATATCCAACACTCTAAAGACAACGAAATGTATGTGGATCTCAGAAAGAGCCCAGCCTGACCTGCCCCCCATCACCCTGTTTGACTCCACAATACACACTATGGAATCGTTCTGCTTCCTGCCACTATCTTCACCCAGAGCCCAGAGTAGGAGCTCAACATCTGCTCCTTAACCAAGAGGTCACAGCAGGATACTTCCTGCAGCATTTGAAGATGTTACACCTGACAAGGTTAATGATCGTGCTGCTCTAAATGACATCACTGAGTCCATCCTCACCTCCTCCACCATCATCCGGTACACCGCTGCCACTGCCAAGGACAAGGGCAGACTGCACAATATCAGCTGCTCTGCTTTGTGTGCAATGTACCATACCTCAGGGATTCTAAAGCGAACAGGAAGTTCAACCCCTGCCACCGCCAACATAAACTGTTTGTAACACCTCCCTCCAAGAAGAGGCTGTGGACCATCAAGACCAAACCTCATGCTCTTAAGTTTGATTGCAGCACGCCTTATTGACACTGACTCTCACCTCACCCTATGTTTAAAAAGAGATGTTCTCTTTTTTATTCATTTTAGTTATTTTAATAAATGTGATCACTATATGAAATGAATTCTGCATTTGTAGGCATCTTTTGTGAGGAGCGCACCAATAGCATGTGACATCATTTTACCTGGATAGAGACTGAACAAAAACTAGATCACCGCAGGCATTTGAAAATGAGTAGAAGTTAGTCATTAAGAGAGTTTCAGTCAGGCATGTGACAGGGCAGCCAACACTAAGGCCCTGATTGTTGTCATTATCCACTTCCTGGTTTTAGCCGGGCGGGTAGTAGAGGATCAGTGTGTGTTTACTAGAGTGTATGTGTGTAGCAGTGTAGGACTTGTGTGTGCGTGTGTCAGTGTGCAGCTCACGTTGAGTTTAATTAAACTGAGAAAGAAACTACAGAAGAGAGGGAGGAGGACAAGAAAGAGGAGGAGGGGGAGGAAACAGCCCAACTCCAGTGAACAAGGGACAAGAAGAAGAGGAAGAGAGGAGAAAGACGAGTGAAACGCTGAAGAGCGTGCAGAGGAACGTGAACAGTGACTGATCACAGGAACTGGACTACTACAGCGCTGAAACTGATACTACTGCAGCTGACAGCACTACTACTGAGTGGGAGACGTGGAGAGGAATGCTGGGAAGGATTATCTCTCTGTCAGGAGCACTAATCTCTCACTACACACACACACACACACACACATACTTACACATACACACACATACACCTTGTGTGTCTTGTAAAAGACCTTTGGCATGTGGATTATTGACTTTGTATCCTCTGCAGGGTAGCCATGTTTGAAGTCCTAGAGCAGTTTTAGTGATATAACTGACAGTAATACTCTTTAGAATGGCAGTTTGAGTGCAGTATCCTCATGATACTACTTTGTATACACTTATTTTATCTAGAATAGTATTAAATGAACAGTTAAGTGCTTTCCTTGGTAGTAGTTTAGATACTTACAGTAGTTTAAATCTTGGGGTTTAGCTGTTATTGATGTAGTCAGACCTCCCCAGCAGTCCTGTTAATATCACAGCCTCAGGGTTCTTTAAATATAAATTTCAGAATTGTACCCTGGTGTTGTCCTTTGGCTGTGGTTCTTTGAGAACAGTATTCACGATGAATACCGATGTACAATCTTCACAATCAGCCCATTAATATCAATCCTGGTATTTCCTATCATGAGAACCCTATGTCCTGACTGCAGCGAAGCAGGATTACATTAGAAATAAGATAGGTGGTTTCATAGAAAGCCTGAAGGACTTGCAGCCAGGAGATTTCAAACTGCCTTTACATGGCAAATCTTTGACCACCAGGAAATCCTTGGAAACATATTTGTACTATACTCCTCCTTGGAATTTCTTGGACTATGCAGGAGCTGTTTGGGACTTCAGTCATATAAGGTCTTTTCTGTTTAACAATACTGCAAACTTTGCAGGATAGAATTCCATTTGCTGTTGCTTATCCTGCTAAACTGTGACAGGGCATGCCCCCAGAGGAACTGAACAAATCTGTGTCATGGATCCTGACCTGGGAGCAGATACTTATCTGGGGCATGGGGCTGGACTTGAGACCTTATGCTGTGCTCCCGAAGAAGAAAGGGGAGAAACAGAAGCAAAAGGAGAACAAGAAATAAACACAATGGGAGGCGATGGAGAATTCAGCTCTGCATCTTCCTCCTCTAATTCTTCTTTGCCCTCCTCATCAAACTTCCCTCCAGTTGTCTCTTTGCCCGCCCCAGTTTGTGTGGAGGAAGAAAAGGAAATGCTGAGTGGCTGCTCCAAGTCTTTCACTGGACTCAAGCTCTTCACCAGAAGGTAAGACTGAATGACTGGAGACAGCGACCGGAATATTAAATAGCTTGACTGTGGATAAGTGATGGTGGTCACCAGCAGGTGGAGCCGTTGACTGAGACGCAGCCGCCTGGATTAGACAGGATGTGAACATGAGCATATCTGTTGTACTCGCCCGTTACACTGTGGCAGTTCACAGCTGCGGTAACAGCTACTGTATCTAGCTATCTATGCACACCCCCACACCTTTACACCCTCAGACACCCTGCTGTAGACCCTTTGACACAAATAGAGCCTTGCACATTTCCAGTAAAACAGATGTTTTACCATAGACTATAGACTGTCACACAGCTTTTGACGTACAGACATGAACTAACACTGTCATGAGATAAGGCCTCATGTGTTATTAAAGGTTTAGCTCACTTGTTTGGAAAAGAATCCAGGTTTTTCCCGCAGTGCTATTTCCTGCTGTCCCGGTGAGTCAGCACAGGATCCGGATTATATTTATGTGTGTGTTTGTGTGTTAACGTGTGTATGTGTGTATAACCTTGCCAGTGGGTCACTAGTCATCATGTGGACTGGGGACATGATTCCCACGGCAACAGGGGACCTAGTTGTCATGTCAACAGTAACAGCGATGATAGTTGTGTTTCCTGCTTGGCTAGACAAAAACAGCTGTGTGTGTTCAGGGGTAGGAGGCAATAGTGGCTAATTTGGTTTATCTTCGCTAGTGAATGTGAAAATAATCTGACACAATCAGCTGAGCAGACAACAACACTACACTGCATTTCAAACTTGTAAATGTGTTGCCATGGCGTTTTTTTTTCCATCTTTGAGTCTAAATGCTACAAATAGTGGTATCCAGAGAGCATGCCGACTAGATAACACAACAACCTGAGAGGTGCATTTTGTGTGTTTGTGTTAGTTACCGAACTTCATTTGACTAAATTTCCATCACTCTTTTAGCTTGTTAAGATGTTCCAAATAAAGCTGCTGCACTTACACATTTTAGTTTGGTTTTAAAAACACTTCATTGTTCAGCATTTCGTGGTTTACTCACTGCCAACAATGGAACTTACCAAAAAAATGGCCTTTTTAAGCAAAAGTATGTTTCTAATAAAGTAATGGCAAGGGCAGTTCTGCATGCTCTGTGCATGAGTTAATGGAAATTAAAATGTGGGAAAATCAGTATTTAATCTCTAAGGCCACAATTCACACCTATAGTTTAAAGTTAGCTCAAGTTAGCTCATAGCAAACAGCATTGAAAGGGTGATGTAGGTCACAATCACTTGATCTGTCTTAGGCCTTTTATGTTTCCTCTTTCTCTCGGTTGACTCCGAGTGTAGTTTGAGTGTGTGCGTGCCTGTGTGTGTGTTAATATTTATCAGACAGTTTTGCACCGCCTGTCAAGGAAGTGCACTATGTTATTTTGGTCCTCTCTCAGGCTCGCTCGCTCTTTCTCTCTCTCGCTCTCTCTCTCTCTGGGACACACCCACCCTTTTCTCTCATCCTCACACCACACTGGCAGCGTCTCTTACCCCTCCCTCTTTCTCCCTCTCTCTCTCTGCTCCCCATAAGCGGTCACTTTACACCAGGGTTTAGTGTGAGCTTGGCAGATAGATACATGGGAAAGGAGCATGGATGGATAGTTTTCTCGTCCTTTCACAGGTTGGCTCCCACTTTATTCTTTACTTTTTGGAATATTTAAATACATAAAGAATAGTGAATGAGTCTATTTAGCATTCTAAAAATGCTGAATTTATCAAGGATTCATTGTACACAGTAGTAGAAATAACTTATGTTTTTGGTTGCTGTGATGCATTATTAAAACTAAAGTCAACAGTTTAGCCTACAATTAAATAAAAGTAAACTGAGTAAAAGGCGGTAATGTCAGGTTGTTAGCAGGCTGATGTGGTGCTGTCTTCTTTCTAGTTTTCAGTCAACTCAGGCAGAAAAGGCGGTATAACCAGCAAACAAATAATAACAAGAATATGCATCAAAATACAAACAATTAATCTGGTCAGTGGAAAGGTCAGCTCGGTGACTTTAGCTTTTTGATTGTTTCCAGTGAGTTCAGCTTTCTGGTTGAGTTCATGGTTTTTGAGGTCAGCAGGAGGACGAGTTCTGGTACAAAAGGCCTTTGGAATTTTCTGTGGGCTTTCTGAAACAAGGTTACTTCTTGTTTATCAAGAGATGTCAATCAAAACAGCATTTCAGTTCACTTGCAGGTGAAAATTCTGTACTTTATTAATCTGGGTGTGCAGCAGCTACATTTAGTTCTTGCCTCAGTTTAAAATTCCATCTCCTTTTCTGCTTCCTCCTCTTCTGCTCCTTCTTCTTCTTCTCCTGCACATTAGGACGCATTAGGAATGTAGTTTACTGGGAATAAGTCACCCAACAACCCGACATAGAGGGGAAAATGACTTTTAAAATAAACTTTGCAGTGTGCAAATATGTAGAGCGACCATCATCAACAAATAGAAGGACAGAACATTTACTTTCCTCTTTGAGAAATGCTATGATAGTTTGGCAAATGTACTAATCTGCTGTCTGGACAAAAGTCAGCTGAGAAGATAATTGAGTCTCAGTGGAGTGTTTAGCTTAGCATACCACAAAGGCTACAAAAAGGGAGACCAGCTAGCCTCGCTCTGACTAAGATACACTCTTTTATAACCTATGTGTGTCTTTAATATAGTGTTTTAAAGAGAGTTCAGCTGCAGTTAGAGTTAATTCTGCAGTTGGTGCATTCTTCCTCTTGCCCTTTGTCTGCTGCCTGTATATATGTGTTTGCACAAATGAGTGTGTTTATAATATAGTTCATTAGGCTGACATTAAGCTGCTGTTTAGAGTAAAAACATGTCACTACGCCGGCAGACAGCATACAGAGAGAGCGGTGATGAAAGTGTGCGAGATTGGTTCTGTTTGGACCGAAAACATATGTCTCTGTGTGTGGGGACTTGCTATGCTAAGGCAGACGAGAGTCAGCCAGTCGCAGTATACATGCAAAACTAGCCTACATCAATGAGGAGTAAACATGCTCTCATTTTATTGATCCAGATCCCTAAATTCTCTGCCACCTTATTGTCAGTGTTTTAAAAATCAGTTCCATCCTTGGTCCATCTTTAGTAGAACAAAAAACTAGAAAAAATAATCACGAGGGACACCTTGAAAAAACAAACTACAGCCCCCTTATGGCAAGTTACACTGGCCAAGCAGTACTTTGCAGAAGCACCTTTTGCATTTTACAGCAGTAGGTCTTTGTGAACAACTCTTTATAGCTTTCAACATGTAGAGTTGCACATTTTATCCCCCTCTTTTATGCAGAAAAGTTCAAGGTACCTCAGATTTTCCACAGACCATAAAGATTTATTATTTGCAAAACTTCCAAGAGCCTAGAAAGGCTATTGCTATGACTGTGACATCATAGCAGGATAAATTGTCCACTGGACACAGCAGTGGGTTAATGGAAAGAGACTCTGCCGGGCATGTGCAGTGGCTGAGGGGACTAGTCTCTGAAGTCGCCCGTTAACTCTGTGGAGCTGTGACTATGGAAGGTGGTCGTATCCTCACATGGATCAAATCTGGACAGGCGACTTGTCTTCCAGTAACCCCCACCCCCCCTTGAATCATCACGCTACTTATTTTTAGTTCTGTTCAAAGAACAACTTTTACTCCTGGCACACGGCATGGAATAAAAGCCAAACACTCAGCCAACTGGACCCTGTGCACATAGAGTGAAAGTGTTACGGAGGCTGTCAGACAAACTGCCTAAACCAGTCCTCTTCTCAATTCTGCAAAATTGTTGCTTAACAACAACACATCTCCACTCCTACGGTCTGAGAGGTGTCTCTGGCTGCGGCTGGTTTTAAAGCTGCCCACACACAGACATGCTGACATAATATGAGATAACTTGTAGATGTTACTGATACAGCTATAAGAAAGCATTTAGCAGCGAATATGCATTTTAACGAGAAAAATGAAAAAAAGCATATTAGAAACAAACTCTTATGATTTTTAAGATACTGGAATAAAAGGGTTAGAGAGAGAGGGGTGCTCACTCATTTAACTTTGTGAGTAATTGAGTATTTTACTTCACTTATATCGCTCACTATTGAGTTTTGAGTTTGACGTTAAACAGTATGATGTTGTACACCAAATATGCAATGTCCAAACTGCCCCAAACTTCTCCAGCCATGGTCACGAAATCTATCACGAAATAGTGAAAATAGGTAGGGGCGCCACGGTTAGATATGGGAAATCAACATAACCCCCTTACCTCACCACCCCTGGACCTGCACCTTCAAATTTGAACTAGAAGTATGACACATTGTAGGCAGATGGAAGATCTGCAGACCTAAAAGATAAAGGCCTCTTGGAGCTCCACCCTAAACCCAACAGGAAGTTAGTCATTTTGAATTCATTTTGACATATTAGTGTATTTTGTGCCAAACTCCTCTTCTGAGGTTTTCTGAACCCCCTGAAACTTTGTTAGATTATTTGAAGACCCCCATGAAAAGGTGTTCAACTTTTGAGTTTTCCTTTCACCTCGTGGCCATGGCGTCTCATTACATTTCCACGTTCCATCACGAAACAGGAAGTCGCTGAAACTCAAATGTACATTCTCCAATCTGCTCTAAATTTCACACGTGTGATGGGAGTTAGTTTACACATCAACGTGTCTCGTCAAACCAGCCACATCCCCACATCCACACAAATAAGTGCGCAGTTACTACAAAGGTTCAATACAGTAAAACTGAGCAAGGACTTTGTGACAGTGATGAGGAGACTTTAGGCCGACCCTGGCTCTGGATGGTTGGCTATCATCTGCAATCATGGATAAGGGGCGAGATAGGGATAGGGAGGGAGAAGGACGGAGAGGGGAAAGAACACACAGCAGCACACTGCAAGTTCCACATAGAGAAGATCAAATTAGAGGGAGGAGCTGGGGAGAGGACAGAGAGTTGAGTTAGTAGCACACATTAATAGGAAAAGAATGTGCACAAGGGAGAAGGAGGAGAGGAGAGAGGAGCTCAGTGCTTCATGGGAAGTTTCTTGGCAGTCTAGGCCTACACTCTACAGTCTCTCCGAATCCAGACTGGGAGCTGCTTCCACAGGAGAGGAGCTTGGTAGCCGAAGGCTCTGCCTCCCGTTCTACTTTTAAAGACTCTAGGAACAACAAGTAACTCTACCCTCTGGAACAGCAGTGATCCAGAGGGATGATAGGGTGCTATGAACTCTTTAAGATAAGGTGGTGCCAGATCATTAAGGTTAAATTAAATTCTAGTCTGGATTTAACAGGAAGCCAGTGTAGAGAAGCTGAGGAAGAGAGGCATCAGCTGTTTTCCTAATTATCTTGCAGCAGCCTTCTGGACCAACTAGTTTTGGAGACTTATTGATGCAGCCAGATGTAATGAAATTGGGATAATACAGACAAGAAATGAAAAAAAATCATGGACCGGTTTTTCTGCTTTTTTTTGTGACAGGGTGTGCCTAATTCTTAAACACGTTGCTATGGTGAAAAAGGCCGTTCTGTTGTGTTTTCTTTTGTTTTGTATGGGAGTTAAAGGACCAATCAAAGATAGCACAGAAAGTCCTGACAGTGGTATTTAAGGAGATGCTGTACATTCTCCTCACGGTACAATATGTCACATTCTTTAAGAGCTGTACAGGGATAAGGGCTAGCTCACTGCATTAGTACAGGTAGTTGGAGGGCTTGGTTTGACCCCACATTGCTTTAGAATACTATTTATGTCTGTGTATTTGCATAGTGCTCCCCTGTTTTTCATGTAAATATTTAACCCAACAGCACGGAGCTCTGGAAAGTCTCACACACTTGCACACAGACTCACAAAAGCTCTTTATTATTTCCACGAAGTGCACCTAGGCAGTCCAACTGAGCTTGGTGCTCATCCAACAAATGCACTTCACTCTTTCGTATCCAAGAACAGAAGTATTCCTGTAAGCCTAAAATCTTATACGATTTATCAAAGAGTTATAAACATTGTAAATTTATAAAAGACACTTGCTTCTGGAACATGAGTTTTTAAGATACTATTATTGAATAGTTTATTTATTGATTCCCTGTGGGTTAAGAGAGATGTGTTGATTGAGCACTCAATTTTTTACAGTGAAATGTTTCCTTAACCTTAAGAAAGTAACCAAACATAAGTAAAATGTGAGTGCTGGCTTGTGCACCACGTGATGGCCTTTTTCTGTTTTGGACACCTCTCAGGAAAAAATGGCAACATTGCACATATTTCCTTATATAGACAGATGAAATACCATGAAAATACGCCAGGCACACTCCTACTCACAAGGGGGAACATTTGACTCAACATCCTGGTAGTCTCTCCCTCCTAGGATATGTTACATTCTAACTGGGAAGTTTCTGAGTGCAGGAAAATCAGCCAGGGCTTTAGACTCTGAATTACTCTTGTCAAAAACATTTTACATTTGAATATAAATGTGAAAGTAAAGTGCACATAAGGAGTATCGTGTCCTGCCCACATGTGAGAATATGTTTGTGTTCTTTCTTAGTTTGCAGGGCCCGCACACCAAACACACACAGTGACCTTTCTCTGTGTTTCTGTCTTCCACCCAGCTAAACTGTAGCCTTCAACTCAAAAGAAGGAGAGCAGATATAGGCAGTGGTCCAGCTCATAGGCGCCCCTTTTTGAAATCAGCATTTCAAGACTCAATAGATTACAACAGCATGAGAGGGCTAATGCAGTCCAAGGGCTAATGCAGGTCTCAGTGACCCAGAATCCCTTGCAAATTGGACACTTGATTAATGATGCGTCCATCAAATGGTCATGTCGACATGTAGGAACTACTGCATTGCATTTACCTGACATCTGACTGCATGCATTGTTCTTCACATTAGCATTGTGTAAACAACTGAGCACACATCAGAACAATGCAGCAGGTTTGGTGTAGCCTAAGCTCATCTGAGCAGAAAGCTTTTGTCATGCACTACATCTTGCTGTTCTCTGGAGTTTGGACTCCTTGTGTTCATCCCATCAAGTTTGAACTCCCAATGACACAAGGTCAAACTTGGCATGTACTATACTAGAACACGCACTGTCTTCCTTTGTCCATTTTATTGCAGCTTAACAGACAAAAGCGTGGAGATTCAGGACAGGCTTTGGGAACAGTGGGTTGAAGAAAGGGAGGAAATAGTTGGAAAAGAAGAAATTGTCATTAAAAGTACATAGTGGGCTCCTCAAAGACACTGTGCAGCCTGACTCTGTTATTTTAAGCATCATTTCAGCTTTTCTGCTGCCTTTAATATGAGTCCTGTTCTCTTCAATACAAAGTCTCTATTTTTGGAAGCAACAGTCAGGAAGATGTTTCCCTGCCTCCATATGCATATTGAAATATCTCATTTTAAGTCTCATTTCAGCGAGACAAAGAGTATTAAGCTGTGTTATCATGCAAATACACACTCAGGTGGGTAATGTTTTATTACTGAGTACTCTCATCTCATCTCTCCCTCACTCTCCCCTGTTATAGTGGCGGATTATCATTGTAGGAGAAAGCCGTTACATAACAGCAACACACACACACAGGGGAAAAACACATAGCCATAATAGCGTTATTTAGAGGCGATACAGAGGGAAGGTTCATAGCCTCTGCTAACAACTAAATGTTTACATTAAAAACATAGATGTAAACAAATTATAGCTTTTTATATATATAGACACACACACACACACACACTCTGGATAGTTGATGCATTTTATGGAAATCTGATAATGATACAATGAAATATGTTTTTAATACACATCACTGAAACTCTTGATACTCAGCGACATATTTGCTGATACACATGCACAGACGGTTGAATTTACATATATTCCTGAACACCTCATTTGTCAGGTACTGCTGCTACTGGCCTGCTGTAGTCTTCATGACAGCGGCTACTTATCCACTGTATATTTGATCATACACTAGTTCTGCTCATGGACTCACAGCTCTCCTTTTAAAAGCAACATTCTTGGCAGTCCCAAAGTTGGTTTATGTGCTGGTAATGGCTTCCGACCACAGTGTGAGAAAGTCCAGCATGAAGATGGAGACATTGCAAAATGTGAGTGATGTACATGCTTCACATGTAGTTTATATGAGGAAATCTGCACTTTCCTACTCAGGGAACAGCAACTAATTCAGAACAAGGCATAGTATTTTCTCAAGGTGACAGTTAAGTATTAACTGTACTCACCACCATTGGCAATAATAAGTTAATAAAAGGTGCTACATGTCGGTTGAAGACATTTTTAGTTAAATGCGCCTTAGCGTGTAGCCTGCTTTATTTTAATGTTTGAACTGTCTGTATTGTCCCATTCAGCCTCACCTTCGGAGAATTTAATGCAAAATAAAAAAGCTACGCGTGAATCTAAAAAAGAGGTCTAGAGACTGATATTTAAAAAATGCATGTGTCTCATTAGGACACATGGAATATATACCCGATCACAGTGTACATGTATGTCCGTATGGCGGTCTGTGGAACAAAGCAATATACAAACTTAGGAGACATTGATGAGTTTGGGTGACAGAGCTGCATTAAGGACAAATATTGTTAACAGAATGATTGATTGCATCGGCTCTAACCGCATTTAATAAAGCGGTGACACCAAAGATGGTGCGAGTGATGGGAGATTGTTGCTTTTAACCTCAGGGTTTCAACTGTTAAGTGTATTGAGGAAATACGAGATCCACTGGTCACAGTTCAGCGAGTTTAAACATAGTGATGCATGGAGATGCACACAGGAGACAGAAGTAGTTTTGAAGCTGAGCTTGCACAAAGAAGAGGCAGTTCTGATAAGAACAATGGCTTTATTTGAAGACTATGTATGTTACCTCAGTCTCTGGCTGTCGTTAATTTCACTGTATGGCTGTGTGAAAGCCAGCCGCCGTGAAGACCTGTGACCTTTGCGACAGAGCATTAGGACATAGAGTGCTTGTCTGTTTAATGTCACTGGTGGGATTAAGTGAACAGTGAGGTTTCAGTCTGCTGACGGGACTTCCTGTCAGGCTGTATAGTGGTTTCAGTATCTAAGATGCATACAGTTTTATCCCACACATCTCATGTGTTTGTGCTGCGTGTTCTAATCTGCTGCTCCGACAACGCTGATCACACCACATGTCGTGTTTTCTGACCAGTTCTCTTAGCTACAGTGTAATTCGTGTATCAGTTAAAAAGATGAATAGTGTAACTATCCTTTTGAAAACTGTATAAAATAGATATTTGCATGTCTGGTTGTTTTGAGGCCTAATCAGTAGCCCATTGGACCTTTCACTGTCCAAAGAGTCGTGTTTAATGTAAACTGCTACAGTACTACTACAGTAGGTCTGCAGGAATAACCGTTTGACACCTTGCTGTGACAGGTTATAAAGGACAGAGCTATTACTGTGGAGAGAGTGTATGATTTCCCTCTATGGCTCATTCCATCCTCCCCATAACACATGAACATGCACTGGCTAGTTACTGCTGCCAGAGCCCATGAGAGGCACAGTGCATCGCCGCCATCCCAAACCGTATCCAACTTCCCCATGTCACATTTTCATAATGAACAAACACCACACATGACTATTCTTAATACTCACATTTGCCAAACTGGTGTGTCATTATTGGGAACATTTCGGCTGCATAATCAAATTGGATGGGATTATTAACAGAACATTTGATTTTATGAGTGCTGCCGGTATTTACGGAAAATTTCAACAAACAAAAAATTCTTACAATCTATGAGCTATACTAGCTTCATCTGCAGATTTGCCCTAATGTGAAGCTCCTCAGTTTCGTGGTGTGGATGAACACAGTGCTTTCTCAATTTACCTTGAGCTCGCACTACTGCTAATGACAGCACAAACTGATACTTTCTGACTCAGCAAAATTCGGTTTTCCATATACCTCAGGGCTCACGGTGCCTGCTTTTCTCCATTATACGAAAAAAAGTATCTTATTAAGTCCTGAGAAATACAGAGATCTAAAAGCAAGATACTTATTGCCCAAATTGTCACCGAAACAAAAAAAATAATGTAGTACATTATGTAGTGTAGTATGTAGTGTTTAGTGCATGTGCATTTCCACTGTGAGATTGATATGTTTAATCTTTGATAAAACGAGACACAGATTAGTTTGTTGTCACTGGTGCATGACTTTTTTGCCTGATAAGTGGTGCCATAATGAAAAAAAACTAAAAGCACCAGAAGCAAAAGGTCTTTAGTGTTGGTGTGTGACCAGACTGAAACAGTAAAGTTTCAGTTATGTTTTTCTGGCTTCCACATCTTTCTCTTTATTTCACTCATCCTTTCACTCATTTGAAGGTCAGGCCGTGTCTCTTATTGTATTGATCAAGCTGAACATGAGAATCACACCCTAAGCAGTATGTGGGTGGCTCACGGTTGCATTTTGAATGCTGCACGTTGTAACAGACTCGTGTTTGATCAGTCAGTGGCCTTTAAAGCTTACACTGACAGTTTTGTTCCTGTAGTCAAAGTACAGTAAACGTTTTTGGTTGAAAAGCTCTTACTGTGGAGCAAGATTGACATTGGCTGTAATTGAGCTGGTATTTTCTGATGTTTTGTAGAACACACAATTCATTTAAAAACTGAATGAACTCCAAAATAAATGAAAATAACATTTGTCCCCGTTTGGAATAGTGCTGGAAGCTGAAACAAACAATTATCACATGCACTTTTGTAATATTTAATGCATGGGTGCAGACTAGTCAGAGCCACTGGTGAGGCTTTTCTCTCTAAAATAGGCAGTGCAAGGTACAAAGCCTGTTCCTAACTTCAAACATATTTCGATATGTCTGCTGCTATGACAGCATATCAGTTGACATAAACTGGAACTTTTTATTTCCTTTTCAACACAAGACAAATGCAGCCCATCTGCCATAGAGGACATGCATAGGCAAGGCCTGTATTATGACAAAATCAGAACAAATTACTTCAGTTTCCATTCTACTTTACAGAGGTACCTAATAGAGCGCAGGCGGCTGAGACGGACAGAGCAGAGGAGCATTGGTCGTATGAGCTGGAGAATGAATAACAAGTGGTAGCGGTGCATTTGCATTTGCACTCAGTACCTCTCAACTTGTAGGGTGTTGTCAGGTGCGACCACTGGTAGCGAGAGTAGTCCACTGTAGTTTGCCACTAATACTGTATCACTAGCGCTGGGATGGTAGTGTATAGTGGGTTTTGTTGGAGGTTTTTTGTTGAAAAAATGCTAATGCTGAACCAAAAACAGTAAATGTGCTAAAAATAAAAAAAGTTTGTGATAATTCTTTGTAGGCTTATCAGCAGGAACCATTCAGATCTGCACGCTGTACTGTACTAAGTGTTATAATAATAATAATAATAATAATAATAATCAGTGTCATTCAATGCTGTGACAGAAGAAAAAGTGAATGAATGAATCATGCTATGACGGTTGACTAAGAGGTTTACTGGTTGTTACCGGTTTTGATGACTTGAATGACTGAAATGAATGAAAAAGCAGCACTGCATCAGAGAATCCACTGAAGTAAACTCCTGGTTCAATGTTCAAACAGTGGAACAAAAACCCTTTCAATTTGTCTTAATGAAAGTTTTTGATTATATTTTAGGATACAATGGGTTCAACCATTATTTTTTCCTTGGTAGGGACTACTTATAATGTCAGTAAGGTGTGTAGAAACAAATCTCTTTGCTGATGTCATTATCTAGGTACCAACTTAGATTTAACAGAAAAGCCTATTTGCCCCTTCAGCATTTCTAAAGGAAGACGGGAGAAAAGGAGAAGAGTTGAACAATCGGATGAATGGCAGGAGCTGGACTATTTTAATGGAGGAAACCCAATTATCACGGATACCTTTGACCTTCAACCTTTAGCTGGGTGTCATAGAAGACAGGAAAAGGCGATGCTATGCTTCTTACCTGGCATATCTTGTCAGATGCAGTATACCACTTTTAGTAACTTCCATATTGCACTGGACACCGAGACAAAATGGATTTTTTCTTTCAACGCCATTTTCGCTGTCGCCAAAAACAGCAAAAGCATCCTGCAGCGGGGCGTCAGACTGGTTCTGCCGTTCAGACCAGTAAAGCTAGGAGGCGCTCAAGTGTTGGTCTGCCTTCTGTAGCACTAGTGCAGTCCAGACGTTCCTCTATTGGTTTGCCTCCGGTGTGTACTGACCAGCGCAGGCGGCCAAGTGTTGGCTTACTGGTGGCCAGTGGACAAAGGCGTCAGTCCATCATTGAGCTTGGATTAGCGAACACAAGTGAAGCACATGGAGAATCTGGAAGAGGAGCTGAGGAAGCAGATGTAGCCATCAAAAGAGGAAGAAGGGGATTTCAGTATAAACCTCACTACACTCATGGTATCTCAGGCACAGCCCCTTGCGTACATCGTGGGCTGGCGGTGAGATATCGACGTGCGTCTAAAGTAAAATCCATTGAACCGCATTTGCTTGGCTCCTCAATGTTACTTGCGAGTGTAGTCCAGATGGGCAGAGAGGTGGAAGAGAAGGAACGGGATGTGGAAGAGGAGGACCGAAATGTCTCCCTGTGTGCCCTCTCTGACTCCGACGAAGAGGAGGAGAGTGATGAAGAAGTAGAGAGCAGAACTGGATGTTTAAAAGATCGGATGCACTTAACCCAGGCAGTCATAACGGAAACCATCACAAACCGCCCCTTGCTTCGTCCTCCTCGTTGTCTGAGAAGAAACTCCTCCCATCTCCTTCCAGCAGACTCTGTGTTACGGAACAATGAAACAGGTTATGGAGTTTATGGTCGATATAATCGCCGTTCAAGCCAAGTTCAGTGGACTTCAGGTAAACCAATCCAAACTTCCACAACCAGTCCAAGTCTAGGTCAGTTGGTCTCAGCAGGTCTGAGGTCTGATCAGGAGGATCCTGAAACAGATGCGGCCTCCTCTGCGTCTGCACTCCATAAAAGCAGTTCCTCACCACTGGGGGGATCAGAGGGAACCATGTACTACGACCCTTATCTGGATACATGGGAGAACTTTCTTTCGTATGTAACACAAACACACACTCTAAAAGGTTGACATTGTGTGTTAGACGCTATTCTTTGCTTATGGTAATGTAGGGTATGTTTCTGCATCACTGACATTCAGTTCAGAGTTTCTTCAGTAAAGATATCTATTTAGATTTTATGGACCTTTCTGTTGGTCCTGATTCCCACTTCAAAGATTCATACTTAGGTCACAAGATGACAATTACACAGTAGTAAACAATATACATAATTAAAGAGGCAGATACATGCTTTGTAGCTTCGTTAGTGCATTCAGGCTTCCAGTGTAATAAATCATTTAGATCCTAATGACCTCACGCCCTTTGCCTCAGCATGGCTGTTGCCACAGTGGGACCAGTTGATGTTGGAACAACTGAGCAGGGGCGCTGCACGATTTGCTGTTTTCAGTCCTTGTTCGGCTTATTTAATAATGTTTGATCATGTATTAAAAATTATGCTTACAATTACAAACTTCAACATCTTAAAAGGGAGCGCATAAGTGATAAACATTAAAATGATTCATATTAAAAAACCTTGTACATACACAACATCCAGTGCGCAACATAATATGACTATGCAAAGGCTTACTGACTGTATCTTAAATATACTGTACACAATACAATTATGCAATACAGCTGTACAGTTTACTTTTAGCCAGTCCTGGAGTATTTTTGTTGTATAATCCATTTTCTTTATAAATTTGTTTTCACTGTGCAAACTGTTTTCGACTCATATCCGTGCTGGTCTTCAAACCATTTCCTTTCCTCACGGTGCAGGCTCTTTGCAGCTTCACATAGATAGTTTACATTTTTTTTACATTTACTGGTGCTATTGCATTTCCTTTGTAACAGGTTTAGAAATGACCCGATCAATGAGACAAATGGTAATAAATCAGACTCATTGTCTAACTTCACCATACACTGCACATGAAACTGAACTGTTTACTAAAATAAGCTGTGGGTTCTGTTGTAACGTCTCTGTTCCTGGTCTGCACGCGTTCCTGTGGGTTACCACAGTCCAAAGACATGCTGCTTTGGTAACTGAGTTAATGTCTGATAGTGAACGGTTGTTTGTCAATGTGTGAGTCCGCACTGTGATAGACTGGTTAGATGTCCATGTGTGAGTTCGGAGGGGCTCTAGCTCCAAAAGTGGCCTCCAGAACTGATGTGAGAATAAGTGTCACAGTTGTGCACTAAGCCCTATTTTGCTGCATGCATGGTGTGTATTTTGCCAATGCTCAGGTGTTAGATGGATAGCTTAAATTTCACATTTTTTTTGTATGTTTCAGATCTCACTTATTGATCTAAAGTCCTGTCTCTGGGTTTGACATGAAATGCAGATGCAGTTTAAAGATTTTAATTTATAGTTTTGTTATTTTTTTTATAAGCTTTTATTTCAAATATCCAGTCTGGAAGGTTTAATTCTCTTTAAATGTATTGACATTAGCAACTCATTCCTATACCGACACACGCCTTCACAAGATGCACAAAGTACCAATTAAGGCTTTGGTTCCAGTTGGCCAGAACTCTATTACATCACACCATCATCGCTGTTCTGTCCCAGGATTTATGAGTGTAGCAGATTGTTTTGCCCGACAGATGTTGTTGACTCACAGATTTAGTTGAATTTGTTATTTTTCCCTTTTCTTGTGCCTCTGCCATCATCAGCATGTTGTAAGTTAAATGAATTCTTTTCTGAGACTTTCTACATTTGGAGTTCACACAGGAGGTTTCAGTGTGAAGATGCTGTATGCAGTTCTTGTACCTGACTTCCTCCTCTGTGGGGCTTTGTGCGACTTTCATCCAAAATAGCTGCTTGTAATTTAAGCAAGGGGGAGAAAGAAGCTGTTTCAGGAACACGTTGTGTTATATCCTATGGAATCACAAGTATTGTCTCGAATGGCCGCCATGAGCTCCAGTGTTGCAGCCGGAACTAACCACATCTCTGCCTGTGGCGTAACTCAAACCTAAACCCATCTGTGGCAATATTAGATAGTCAGAGTCAGCTACTCTGACTGTCCATGCAGGACTCACTCCTCAGTAGTATTTTCCTCACTTTCAATTCACACATTTATTTTTTAATATTTATTTTATGTTTTCTTTAAAAATTCTTAACATTTCTTGACTTAAAACTTGAAAGTGCCTTTGACAATCCAACAACATGATATGTACTGATGCCATGGCACTTAGTTTTTATTATTTCTTCTTCAATGCTGAAATAAATGCTCGTGCACACGCTTAGACATACACATACAATGGTGGGTACGGGACATCAACTCATAAAGCACCAACGTTTACATAAGAAATCACATAAAAATCATTTTATCCCCGCGCTTGTCACGGTCATATACAGTATTTCATCAAACTGGAGTGATGTGTGCATGTGAAGGGGGTGACTCGACACACACAAAACCATAATCAGTTTGGAAAAAAACTGTAACATGTAACTCAAAGCGGCCTGGCTTTGTGTCCATAGCAACAAGGGCTGAAGATCATCTTGTAGTGTTCTGCTATCCAAAACTGACAAAAAACTGTATTTCCTGCAGTTAAAGGAAAAATAATACCCTTAACATTGAACCTGTGGCTAAGAATATCATTAACGGAAAAGCATAACATAGAAATTGACAGTGAGGAAAATAAACTGATGTCCGAAACAGCTGCTCTTAGTGTCTAATCTTGCTGTAGATAGGTTAACTAATGAGAGTGGGGTGACATAAGAACAATCTTTAAAAGACATAAATGAGCTCATATTATATATATACATATATATAAAATATTCAAATCTGTGAGAGGAGATTTTCTGTTTTATCATAGCAGCTCTGTGAAGAAGAAAACTGGACCTTTAACAAGGCTCTTTGTTTACAGGAAAGCGATAGCCAAGTCCGGCCTGCACCATTTGCCCTGTCAGCCCAGCACGTCATCTCTGAACAGAACCGACCCTGAAGCTAATATCCGCAGCACTGTGGACTGGACTGTGAGTCTGGGTATCAGTATGACGTGACAGGGGGTCTGAGGAAAGACACACAAATGTTTTTGTGTGGATTACACCCCGTCTTGTATGTTATTGCTCTCATGCCACAACTTTAATTCCTGACATTACTGTTTAGCTGTTGAGCCGACTATGATTACAGAACTTACAGCCCTCAGATTTCACAATGATTTTGCGTTTCTTTCATAAATTTTTTTTCCCCTCTGACAGTGAAACGGCTTTGTAGAAAAACAAGGTGTTTTTCAGCTCCTGCCCTCCTCTGAGCCTCCTCTGTGTCTTTATGTAGGAGTCCGCGCTGTATGGAGATCATATCTGGTTTGAGACAAATGTGTCTGGAGACTACTGTTATGTGGGAGAGCAGCACTGTATTGCCAGAGCACTGGTTAGTATTTCACTCTGCTGACCTCTCTCCTTGCTCTCTTCTCTCCTCCTGGGTTCTTTACACTGTAGTCTGCAGCTTATATTCACATGCATGTTTTTTGATTTAGCAAAGTGTGTTCAGCTAAGGTGTAATTGTCCCATTGATTAGTATCCTGAGTGTTTATATTACTGTATGTTTGCAAGCTTACACATCTACTGTACACCTACTAAATATTCAGTCAATAGTCAGTATTTGGCTGTCCCATGTCCTTCAATATTTGCACCATCTAAACAGCTCAGTGCTAGAACAGAGAGTGCTCTTTGCAGAATCCAGGGAATTACAGTTCCATCATAAAAAAGTAAAACAGGTTATAGTATAAGGCTCATTAATGAATCTGAAGTTGTAGGTATCAGACTCTTCCCCAAAACGCTGTACCACATCCCAGTAAAAAAACAAAACAAAACAAAAAAATTTAATATTTGTCTATGCCAACTCAACACAGTAATAATAATAATAATAATATATGATGATATGATAATATATGATATATATAATAATAGTAACAATAATACTTATAATAATTATTAGTAGCAGTGAGTGTTAGGTAGCCGGTAATTGCAATAAAGCACAAACTATGGGGGGCAGGAGATTGAGATAATAGCATACATTACTGAAATAAGAACTCATATGGAGACGGTCTCTGCCCCTGGAACCCAAACTAGGAGTAATTACAACAACAATAATGTGCATGTCAATGTGCTTTATTTGAAGGAATTATTGGGATTGGCTGGGATGAGATTTGTCTGCGCTGCAGCCTCCCTTGTTACTTCCTGGCACGCCCCCCCCCCCCCCCAACCACAATACACTAGTTCTTAATTAAAGATACAATATCTCTGTGAGAAGCTTATGACTGACTCTGTTGGAAGATCCACTCTGATCTGTATACTTATTAGTTGCGCAGTGTTGCCACGGTGACTCATCATGTTTTATTTTCACTCTTACTCTCCTATCGCCTCATGTAAACATCAAACATATGTCTGCTTGTCACATTTCACACACACACACACACACACACACACACACACACACACACACACACACTCACAAACAAACACACACACAAATCAAGTTGTCACATATCTTCATTTCATTTCATGTAACTGGTTTCAGTTAGCAGTGTTTTACTGTTTGTACAGGGCTGACCCACAGTGGTCAGACTCTGCATTACTGCTGCACATTGTTATTTATTCAGAAATCACCTGAAGCTGCTGAGAATCATAAATATCTAATTACTGCTGGTGAAAGTAGTTCTTTCATCTTTCACTCATTCAGATCTGTGGTTGTTTTTTCATATTTCAGAACTGATCATGCTCTCCTACTTTCTTTCTTTCCAGCAAAAGTCTGTCAGTCGGAGGAAGTGTGCTGCCTGTAAGATAGTTGCTCACACCATCTGTATAGAACAACTGGATAAGGTAATTTCTCATTCCTTAAATCACTTTCCAGGGGAATTCTAATGAGTTTATCTTACAAATGTACTTTGCAGAGACAGGAAACGTAAAGACACGCAGGTGTTCAGAGGATTAAAGAAAGATGTTTAAACCATGTTGAGGAACAAAAGGTGATGGAGGCAAGAGTAAAGACGGATTAAACTCTCAGTCCTGGATGATTTTAAGATCAGAGACAAGTGAAAAGGGGGGATTACTTTAAACCCTCAGCTATGATGGAAATCTAAAAATCTATGTGTTGTTGTCATTTCATTCATTTTTATTTGTGAAGCAGAGGACTGGACATGTGAATAACAGGAAAGGTTAGGTTTAACTGTCCCTCCACTCCAACCTGCAGTTCCCCAACTCTAGAGCCATTCTGCTGGATGCCACTCTGCCCCTCAATGACCCCAACTTTAGAGTGAGACACACAAAGCTCCTTCTTCCTGTTCTCTCTCCTTGTCTGTCTTCCTCAGTCTGACAGAAACACGCAGGCCAGAGGTGGTGTGTGGACCTTAATTCAATCAGTTAATAAATAAACTGGTGTTCAGTGTTTCCCTCAGGATAAAAATCTATTGTGAGCTGCACTTTACAAAGAATCTTTGTATGTGGGGGCAAATTTATGTGGGGCTGCTGCGCAAATAAAATCACAATGGTACATGGGAAACACAGATAAAGCATGCATTCTGTGAAGGCAACACATTTGTGGATAATCCTCATCGATTGAATCAGACACACATCCTCTGAAAACCTCTTCTCCACCTTCTTGCATCATAAAAGGGTTTTTTTCTTTTTTCTAAATCACACAGGTCTCTTCATTTGTTTCCTTTTCCGGTTGATCAAAGTGACCAAAAGTGGTTTAAAGGCATTACTCTGCTGCTTTCGAAGGGCAAGGAGGTCTCAGAAGGGATATATGATGCTAAGGCGTCTCTCTGAAATGGTGAAGGTGGAGGCAACAGCAAAGAGCAGGACTGGTCATGACACCAGTCAGATGAAGTCAGAAATGTGTGTGTGTATGTGTGGTAACTCCTGGCTGTGTCTGAAATCTCTCCCTCACTCATTCCCCACTCCAATCATCAGCATTTTGTGTCATCACTGACGCCTAAAGTGTTGCACAGGTGTATTACGCATTACACGTTTTGTTTTTGGACACTGTCAGTATGTGTGTAAGTGTTTACAGTTTACAGAACCCACAAGAGTAGCCTGTGGGCAAAATTGGTCACGTTGTGCTTCATGTTAGGAAGAAATCTTAAAATTATGCCAACAATATCTTAATTCACATGTAAGCTACTTAAAATGTTGCATTAGCAATACATTTGCAACAGGCAGTGCTGCAATAAGAGCGCTGGGAGAATTCATGACCACATCTGTCGTTATGTGCCTGGACACAGATCTGTCAAAACTGCAGATGTACCAATGTCAGTGAAATTGCTCCAGAACTGTGCAAGCACAGGTTGCTATGAGCAACAGAACGCCTGACTGAAACCGTCTGCTGGTGGTAGAGTTGCATTTGAGGTACAGTATTTGAGGTGCCACAGTGTTTGGAGCATTAAGTCCACACTGAGAGTTTGGACAGTCAAGTAAAACAGTGAATAGTAAACACGGTTTCCGATGGTGAGCGAGGAGGAGGATTTCGGACATCGCTTTTCCCAGTTCCTTATGTTACACAAGGTGAGGAGAGGTCATTACTCCACTGTCAAGACAGTTTCTGGTGCTATCCCTGCTCTGTTTATGGTGGCCATGGTTCTTCTTTTCTGTGCAAAACTATTTTGGGGAATCACGGAGCCTCCCCTGGAGGTGGAGCCCACTGTGACTGTTACAAAGGCACACATACCTGAAAATCTTGGTCTTACCTGTATCTTTCACCTAAAATATATTTCACCTGCCAACCTGATCACTGGAAATTATTCTCCTGACCTGATCATTATCATAAAAACTTTCATGGAGTAAGAGCTGTCTATTGTCTATTAAATTACAATTACTGATCTGTTTTTGATCTACATATTTATTCCTCTCTCCTTCAGATTAATTTCAGGTGTAAACCGTCTTTTAGAGAGTCAGGTTCTAGGAACATTCGAGAGGTGAGTCCTGGAAATTTCTTTCTACGGCTTGTTCTTGTGGTTTCATATGTGACTGTGTGACCTGTTGACTTATTTAGAATAACCATTCTTTTTTACAAGCTCAGGGAAATGTCATAACTTTCTGAAAGTGAAATTGCCATCTCATTTTGCTATATTGCCAGTTTGGAAGCTCCTAATTTATTTTATTTGTTATTTTATCTGCTCAGCCCATTGTGGTGCGTCATCACTGGGTTCATCGGAGACGGCAAGAGGGCAAATGCAAACAGTGTGGGAAGGTGGGTGGTAATTCTGTTACTTTTTTCTTTTGAACAACGTTTTCTTAACAATGATTTTAATGTTTGCACATCATACATTCAGTTCCCCAAATTTATAGAAGTGTTTTCTGAATTATCAATATACATTGAACCAGTAGTTCAGTTTAATTTCTCAGTAGCATTTAAGCACAAAACGACTTCTGTTGCTGTTTTCCATGCAGGGGTTTCAGCAGAAGTTTGCTTTCCACAGTAAAGAAATTGTTGCCATCAGCTGCTCCTGGTGTAAACAGGCTGTGAGTATGTTTGGTAAAATGACTGAGTCACACATTGGACGATCTTTCAGCTTGACATAAGCCGAACAACGGCAAAATGTCTTTATTTTTACGGTTTTACGTTCTGTCTACATTAAGGTCTAGAGAATTCAATAAATCTAATTTACTTTCCTCTTTAGTATCACAACAAAGTGTCCTGCTTCATGCTGCAGCAGATTGAGGAGGCTTGTCCAATAGGAGCTCATGCTGCCCTTATAGTTCCACCCACATGGATCATTCGGGTCCGACGCCATCAGGTAACACTCCGCTCAGTTACTCTTAACCTGATATGTCTTAATGTGGATAAGAAACAGTACCAAACTCAACTTTAGGTCATTCCACATGTTTTCAATGGAACTAAAGTCCGGCCTTTGACTGGGCCATGCTAATATATACAATATGTTTATATGTAGCTCAGAGATACCATGTCTCATTGAGACTGAGATGTCAATAATAGATGTGGAGGTGTTAATCTGTGATGGTGAAACAAACACATTCCAGGGCCAGACAGGATGGCTGCTGGATCAGAAACAGAGTAGCACACAGGAACCTCTGGTCACTTTTGCCTTCATATTCTGAGCTGCATCATATCACCTTCTCTGCTTCTCAGCGTGAGGAGATCTGAAGCCATTGTCTCTTTTTTGTCTTTAACAGTCATCCATGAAGTCAAGTAAGAAGAAGAAGAGGGCATCATTTAAGAGGAAAAGCAGCAAGAAAGGGAGTGAGGTCAGTCCTGCACTATATTTAGTGAGCAGAGCATGAAGCTATAACCACATCTCTCTCTGCCACATGCTTATGCTGCACATATGAAACAAATAACAAAAGAAATTAATTCTCCCCACTGTGTTTTTGGTTCATTGAGGAAAACAGAACACGTTTTAATTTATTCACAGCTAAAAACTACTGGTGGGGATCAATAGTGTTATATTCAAATGACAGCATTGACGGGAGCACAAGGTGGGTTTTTATTGCGGAAAGAAACATAAAATTGTGCGGTTAGAAAATAATAAAAACAAAACAGAGATATAATTCTGCTTTTAATACAGTAGCATAGTTCTCTTGAGCAATAAATGACTACAATTGGTGGTGACGGGGGCTTAAAAAATCAAAGAATTGGCTGTGCAACACAAGCGGTAGCCCACTGCTGTCAGCATGCGCAAGTGTGTGTTGTTTGTTGATGTGTAGTGCACTTTTTGTAAACCCATTTACAGCGTGTTTAATTTAATCCCAGGAGGGTTAAATACCCTTGTTAAGTGATTCAAATTAGTACGTGACGCACACACACACAAAGACAGAAAATGCAGACACTGACATCAACATGTTTTAGTTGTGGGGGAAACTTGTGTTGTACACCTTCTCTTTTTGCAGCCCCCTAATGTAATTTACATTTCCCTCACAGTGGTTCACTTTCCAGACTTTGTGTGTGACAGGCTGGTGAGGATAAAAGAAATAATTTAAAGTTTTAATATATTTTGTATTTGGCAAAGTTTTTTGTTAAGATTCCAAATGAAATGCTAAAGAGCGGCTAGTTTTCTGTCCTGGATTAAAAGTTTTGGGACCCTGGCCTGTGCACCAGTGCTTAGTTAAACAGCATGACTGGACAAGCCCTGCTACAGAGGATCTGAGCAGATCATCTTCCCCTCGACAGGAAGGACGACAGTGGAAGCCCTTTATAATCAGACCCATCCCTTCACCGCTGATGAAACCACTGCTGGTGTTTGTCAACCCCAAGAGTGGAGGAAACCAGGTATTTATGAACAAACCAATCAATCTGGTTACAAACCCATTCATCAGTATGCCAAGAGGTAAACTGTAGTGACTGAGCAAATGTGTCTTCGAGCGCCTATTGATGTTGACACAGATAACTCGGGGCTTGATTCTGGTATAGTTAAGTTACTTTCTTCCAGAGTCCCATCAGTTTCTCTGTCTCACAGGGCACTAAGATCCTGCAGTCCTTCATGTGGTATCTGAACCCCAGACAGGTGTTTGACCTGAGCCAAGGAGGACCTAAGGAAGGGTAGGTCTCTCTTTCTCTCTCTTACCCCTACCCCTAACGCACAGACACACACACTGGTGAATATCTTCTGGTGATGTTGCATTTGTTCGGCTGAACTGACCATTAACCATTACCCAATGTCTATCTTGCAGCCTGGAAATGTATCGTAAAGTTCATAACCTGAGGATCCTGGCTTGTGGAGGAGATGGCACGGTAATTTATATATGTAGAAATCTTTTAAGAAGGCCACATGTTATGGAAACACATTGCTGCACTTCTCGATGAGGTTTTGATGACGTTTGGAGTGGGACTTTAACACGTTAATTACGATTAATTAATTACAAAAAAATTAACGCATTTAATTGCAGTTTGCATTCCAAACAACGCGGAACGTTTGTCACGATGCACGATTTCCGAGTACACCGATTACACTGATGCACACGTCAGAGCTCGGGTAACGGCTACCAAAAAGGAGGAATCGGATGAAAGTGCGTTGCTAGGACCAATGCACTTCAACCCTGCGGTACCGTCTAAATGCAAAGCATGTTGCAGCAAGCACAGAAACCACCGGAGCTGTTAGCGCTAGCAGTCCCGGTCCGAGTACGAACAAGAGGTGTCGGCAGCCCAAACTCGATCAAATGACCAAAGGACCAAAATTAGCAAGTGTTATAGCCTAATGTACAAAATCATTTGTGCTAAGGGTACGTGGAGTTTAAAGGAGATTTAAGCCTGTCAAATGACTATTTATATTTCTAGTTGTTTTACCAGAAGAAGAAAGAAGAAATTGGACTTTATTTTGAATTGTTGTTGTTTTTTTTAACCATTTAAAGTCAATACTGTTCTGAAAAAGTACTTAAAGTACTTAAAATGGCACTTTAACTTTAGGTCTGTTCAGTTTTGGCCAGGGATATTTTCTATTTCTTTTTCTACTGTTTTGAATTGAAATGCAATTAACTGCATTTTTCCAGACATACAAAGAGCTTGAGTTCACAATATTCATGTCTGTGTCTATTATTTGATTCAGTCGTCCACTAAAATCCATTTAAATTAAAAAATGTTGCTTTTTGGGGCAAATATTGTTATGCGATTAAAATGCAATTAATCGAGATTAATTAATTACAAAGCCTCTAATTAATTAGATTAATTTTTTTAATCGAGTCCCACCCCTAGTTCTTTGGTAACTCCTCTTGGCTCTTGGTCAGATGCTACCCCGATCATTTGAGCAAATCCTACAGCTGCATGTGACTTTAATCTGGCAGGTGTATGCTATTTACCTACAGGCAGGACTAGATGTAATAGAGCCTGCATAGAATTTTACATTATAGTTGCTGGAAACTATATTTAAAAGAGATGGATGGATGTTTGGACACAAGTGTTTTGTCTCTATAACGGCATGTCTATGTGTGCGTTGAACCAGGTGGGCTGGATCCTGTCTTGTCTTGACGAACTGGCATTCAATCCTCAATCCCCTGTTGCCGTGTTACCACTTGGGACAGGAAATGATCTCGCCAGGACCCTTAACTGGGGAGGGGTGCGTATACACAAACACACCCACAGATAACTAATCTGTATGAGCCACAGCTGGTTTATTTCTAATGCTACATTTAGCTAGCATACATATGTTGAGAATTTAACATTTGCTTTGTTTTTTCTTTAATTTGTCACCAATCCATACGTACCTTTGGATTTAGTCCATAAGGAATGTGCAGATTCACACACAGCTGTTTGTTCTTGGCTGAGTTTCTTCAAAACACACGCATCTGCAGCTACTGGCAGTCAAATTTAAGTTATATTATATCTGTATCTGTTTTCCACTCTGCATGTATTCCAGGGTTATACAGATGAACCTCTCTCTAAGATCCTGTCCCATGTTGAGGAAGGAACTGTTGTCCAGCTTGATAGGTGGAATCTAAAGGTTGAACCATACCATGGTGCAGGGGCTGAACCAGATGAACAACAGACTGATAAGGTCAGGGCACATACACACACATGCAAACAAGTATATCATATGAATGTGAGCTAAACTTTGAGACGCCGACTATATAAAAACAAATTCATGTGTTATTCATCTTTAATTGGTCTAAATCAGTGTTAAAGCTGACTCATTCTTTCTGGAAGAAGTGGATTCCTATTCGTGTGAATGAAAATTGCATCCTTTGCCATTTCATTGAAATAGAACAACAACACATGAGACTTCTAAGTGACTGACATCCTGGTGGCTTCCAGCATACATGAATGGGCTAAAAGACTGCATTTTCATATAGCACCTTCCTACGACCACTCGAAGCATTTTATGCTACATTTCAGCACTTACCCTTTCACACACTGATGACATGGATGCCAACTGCACATCAGAAAGGAAACTAAAAAGACATTCATATATATTCACACACCAGTGTCATCAGGAGTAAATTTGGGGTGCGTTATCTTGTCCAGGGGCACTTGGTCATGCATCAGGGGCTTAAACCGTCAGTCTTTTGATTGGACGACCGGCTCTATCTCTGAGTCACAGCCGCCCCCTGTATGGTTTCTCTTGGTTTTCCAACTGTTATTAGACTGAATAGAATCAGTCCTGATAATAAAAAGAGTTATTTAGATGAATTTGTGATGCCGATTTTGTTCTGGGAAAATGCAGTTTGACATGCGTTACCTGGCCTGCACCACTGAATGTGAAACATAATATTAATCATTATACATGAGTGTGAACGGGGGGCGACTACATTTTCAATGTTTGTATGTATTTTTCTGTATATGCTCTTTCAGCTTCCTCTAGATGTTTTCAACAATTACTTCAGTCTTGGATTTGATGCCCATGTGACTCTAGAGTTCCACGAATCAAGAGGTACATTCATACAGATTATGGTATTTGTACTGAGAGCACATTACACTATGCACTATGTGAGAAGCCTCTTAGTAATATTACTCTTTATGAACAGATAGATTATGGGAACATTGCAAGTTTCTTGAAAAACCTGGTTTTCAATTTATTTTGCAACATAGATTTGAAAGGTGTTGCTGATTTCCTGTCTTTCTGTCTGTCTTTGTTTCAGAGGCCAACCCAGAGAAGTTTAACAGTCGTTTTAGGAATAAAATGTTCTATGCTGGGGTGAGTGCATGTCCACTTTAAAGATCAGTTAAAATGTTCCTGTTTGCCGTTGAACCCACTATCCAACCTGTCCCAGAAGTGGCTTTCATTTAAATCTCTGTGTCCACTACACAGATGTAGGTGAGTAGCTGTGTTTAATCTGTTTAGTCTGTCTTAACACAAAGAGTGGAGGAAGCAGTTAACTTTCTTAAATGTAGAGTTCAGTTGTGTTTCAAAACAGGATCACATGTCCAGTGTTACTGCCAGAATGTTACTGACAAGTTCTGGGCCCCTCAGTAATTCTAATAAACAGATATAACGATGAAGGGTAGATGTATGGTGAGGGACACACAACTTAATAACCCTGTAATGAAGGCTGTTGTTTGGGAACACTCTGCATCTGACTTTGCCAGAGGCAGTTGAACAGAGCTCCATCCTACTGTGGGATTCACCATGGACTCCTCTGAGAGAATCCTGCTTGTCTGTCTGTCTGTCCGTCTGTCTGACTCAATGTGTGTGTATGTATGTGTGTGTGTGTGACATACAGACGGCTTTCTCAGATTTCCTGATGGGAAGCTCGAAAGACCTGTCTAAGCACATCAAAGTGGTGGTGAGTAGCTGTCAATCAAGCAGTCAGTCATTTGTGTGAATACACTCCATCACACACACTCTCTCTCCCCCTGTGTCTGTCTCTCTCTCTCTCTCTCTCTGTCTCCAGTGTGACGGGACAGATTTAACATCAAAGGTTCAGGACTTGAAGCTGCAGTGTCTGGTCTTCCTCAACATCCCCAGGTGATACCACTACTGTTGTTACTGCTTCGTCCTTCTATAATGTCCACTAATACTACTACATCATCATAGTTGTGCTGCAGCTTGTGGTGTGTTGTTTTGTAGTTTGCATTAAAATCTTTGAGTTTGTATCTTTTTATAATTCTCCTTTTCTGATTGTTTTTTAGTGGTCTGGGCATTTGAGGTCACAGCAACATGAATTAAGCATAGCCGAACTTATGTCTTAATTCACTTGCAGTGCGTTTGTTCCTGGGAGCAATCTCCTATTATATAAGCTGTTTTTTTTACACAGAGGAAATAAGCCACCAATTTGTGTAAAATCAGTTTTTAATCTTGTTTATTGCTGTCGGTACATTACTGAACATGTGCAGTGCTGGAACCTTGATGTGCGATTAACACAAGCTCTGTGCTGAGGGAGCCTCATCGCTGCTGTAGCTGTATTTCCCTGTTGTCAGCGAAGAGTTAATTTAGTGTGTACTGGTCTGTAGATGGTGAGATTTCATTATGAAATCAGTTTTAATTAAATCAGATGATGATGAGTGTTACTGCTGTTTCTAATAATCTTGCATCTGTGTTGTGTGTATTTCAGGCAATGAAACATAGTGTTAGTTCAGACAGAGCACTGAAATCATATCAGCTAATGGGCATTAGCTGTTGACAATATGCTTCACAATGATTTTATCATTCATCATTGTGTGGCTGGTAATGTTCAGTCCTATTCATGCAGGTGTACAGTATGGATGTTAGTCTGCTGGTTACACTTGTGCCATTGGCTACATACCCCCTCCATCACATTATTTATGTCCATGTATGTTTATTGAGGGGTGAGCTGTCTCTCCCTGAATCACTGAGAACTCCTCAGCAAAGCTTCTTCTTTTCCAGATTTTAAGCACCTCTGACTGAACTGATGGTTAGGATGATGTGATGTGTGTGTTCTTCAGGTACTGTGCTGGCACTACACCTTGGGGAAACCCCAGCGATCATCATGATTTTGAGCCTCAACGCCATGACGATGGATACATCGAGGTCATTGGATTCACTATGACTTCACTGGTATGGAGCTCACTGTGTCCTGGTAGCCTCTGGTAGCTGGTTACTAGAGAAGGACTCCCAGCTGCCAGCTGAGAATCTATCATATGTAATATACATCAAATATAAATATGATCTTATCAGGGGTGTCAGCTGTGAAAACTAGTATAATCAGTATTCACGACAAAGATGATAAGTGAAGCTGACCTCTTTTTCTTATTTTGTACAAAAAAATTATTTCCAGTTAACACCTTTGGAGTCACAACTTGAGAAGGATAAAAATGTTGTGGACAGAATATTTTTTCATTCAGATAATCTTAAGAGTGTTTGTATTTTTGGATTTCAGGGGTAATGACTAACTGCCAAGTGAACTGGTGTGTGTTTGTGCGTGTGTCTCTGTTTTGTAGGCTACACTCCAGGTCGGAGGTCATGGTGAAAGGTTGAACCAGTGCAGAGAAGTCACCCTCACCACTACGAAGCCTCTCCCAGTACAGGTATGTACTGCACACACAGCTGTTTCTGTTCTGCGTCACTGACCTTCAGGCATGTTTAAAGCAGATTTTCACTTTCACTGATCCAGCTGTTTTATACGCTGTTGCCCATAAAGTTGGAATAAAATATTTTTTTACTCTTCTCATCAAATGATTGTGATTTATTCTTGATAGATAAAGTGTATATCTTCTCAAAACTCATCATTGCACCTGGTCAAAAGTGATTATTGATGTGTACACATAGGAATAAAAAGAGGAATGTGTCAGAAAACAAAATTATTCCAACTTTATGGGCAACAGTGTATTTATACAGTTACACAGATTAGTCGTACTGAGCAGCTGCCCAGTAGCAACCACATTTTTCCTACTGATGATGACCAACTGAAGCAGGGTGTTACATTATCTGTTATGGAATGGTTTGTATTATTGTTAGGTGGATGGTGAACCGTGCAGACTCGCTCCCTCCGTCATCCACATCAGCCTTAGAAACCAGGCAAACATGGTTCAGAAAACCAAACGACGGACCTCACTACCACACCTCAATGAGTAAGTGTCACACAGTCGCACTTTGTTAGACACAGAAACATCCAACTTATAGTAAGTCATTTTTTTAAAAAGTGGTCTGGTCATATTTGTGTCTCAGTCAGCAGCCAGTTCCGGAGAGGCTGAGGATCAGGGTCAGCAGGATCAGTATGAGCGACTATGAGGCTCTGCACTATGACAAGGACAAACTACGACAAGCATGTAAGGAAACACACACTCAGACACAAACACACACTCTCCGGGCAGCCGTACAGTTTATTAAATCATAGAGAACTGTTACCTACTGTATCTTAAGATATACGATACAAGATGCTAGTTAACAAGATAACACTTTCATTTTTGTCAATAATAATATTGTCAAAAATCTTTTTGGAAATATGTTTCCAATTATAAGCAAAATAATAAAAAAAAGCAGCTGTATTGTCCAATTGGCATATGCTTTGGCACAAACCATGGAATATTGATATCAGTATAAGTGTATAATTGTATAATTGTGTATAATTTATCACACGAATACGAGGGAATTAATGGTGTGTGAAACTAAAAGCGTCATCATGTTTGAAAAATATTCTTGTGAACACTGAGATACCGATTTCAGCCTTTCTGTGCAGTCCTGAGTGAAGCTCTGATCATTTCTTTCAAAACACACAATCCAATGAAGTCTGTCTACAAGATTTTTCTATATTATAGGGTTCAGTAATGTGTCCAATAAATCCTCGGTCTGGAACAAAATTATATTTCTGCAGTCAGGTTTCAAACTATATGGTCATATCACGTTGCTTTTTTCAACAAGCTGCTTATTGCTTGTCAGTATGTGGACAAGATGTCATCAAGAGTCTGTAGGTCGATGGACCTGAATCACAGCAGTGTCTTCAGACTGAAGTGGGAATAAAACTGCTTGATGATTAGAAGGTGGAGCAGTGATGTAAAGGTCAACAAGATCATTTTCAGCTGTCTCTCTGTGCTGCGTCACAGTCGCTCTTCACTCATCAGTGCCGTGGTATAGCTGCGCGAGTGTGTATGTGAAATATATATTTGATTAATATACCACATACACACACATGCACGCACGCACACGGGCAGACACACAGAAAACAGCGTGCAGCACTTGCATGGCTGATGTTTTTGGGGCATAAAGAGGGGAAGCTCCTCCTCTGTCTCTCTCTCATTAGGCGCAATTACACTGCAGTGGCTTCTGAACACGCACTCACACGCTAACACACACACACACACACACACACACACACACACACAGAGTCAGTGAGTTCCTGTCAATTCAGAGTTTTGACACAGGGTGGCAGTGTTAGCTTTTACAATAAGCCCACTTTGAACACTGAAAACTATTTATATTGGCGTAACAGGAGACACTGTTCTTTTGTTTCTGTGTTTTGCATATCATTTGTATATACTGTACAGGGACGTGAGCCCATCCATGGTGTAAGTGTGTGTAATTCACGCTGACTCATATTAATAATTCATAATCACTTTTTTCAATTTAATTCCACAGTGTTTTATCACTTGGATCTAGATAATCTTTATCATTTTTGAAACCTCAGACTTTGTTGCTGCTGTCTCAAGTTTGAGATGTTTTCTCATTATGCAAATCAATCACTGCTCTCAACTTGTGGATGTGTCACACTTGGGCAGACGATAAAAATATGCTCTATACCCCGAGGCACACTGGTTATATCATCTCAATGGCATTTTTCCACACTGTGGCTCTGTACTCCATCCTGCACATGTATAGTAGAGCATACCTTTTGTTTTGTTTAGAGATTTGGGTGATAATTTCATAACTGTACAAGTATAATTATAGAGTTCCTGCAACCAGTGAAACAACTTTCATCTAATAGGCTGTCAACAGTTAAGTAAAAATTCTGCTCAAATGACTATAATACAGTTCAATACCCGTATAACAGGTGACAAATTAGGGGGCATCTCGCTCAGTTTGACAGCTCTCTCAGCACAATGAGCCTGTGATGTTTAGCCAGCAGCGTTGTATTGGTGCAGTAGGCAGCAAGCCTGCGCCGCCTCGGGGATCTGTCTTTATTGTTTCAACGATGTATGTTGGCTTACTGATGGTGAGCCCGCTTAGTCAGGCTCATTTGATAAAATAAAAGACACCAGTGCTAACATCAAGTCGTCACTTCGCTTAAATCCCTCGGTTTTTGGCACTTGTCAACTTGTCATGTGTTTAATTGGTGCAGTGTTGATGTATTTCTTGGATTATGAGTTGCATTTTCTAATACACAAACATATATCCCACCATCTGGGTGCACAGATATTGTGTTTATATGCACCTGTGGACTATACATACCCTTATAGATCAAGAGGTACACCAAAGTAAATTCCAATAAGCATTGTCTCATCTCTGAGTAGGAGAGGGCTGCAGCACAAACTGTGTTTACATGGGTTTTTATCCACTGTGATGCAGAGCAGTGATTATGGTGAGCAAGGTGACGGCACTGAAGAGGCTGGCAGTGGAGATGTCTTTGTTAGGTGCGCGTTAGTGGAAAGCGGCAGCTCGCTGTCTTTTTCCAACTTGCCTCTTGTTTATTATTAGCAGTTCACTGGGATCAAGAATGCAAACAACATGCGCTGACCAATCACGGTTCATTTTTGAGGCTAAGCTACACCATAACCCAGACATGTTCCAGTATATATTTATATATATATTTACACCTTATTTTCTTATCTCGAAACTAATGCAGCTGTGTTTTGTGCCATAGTGTATTTTTGTGCTTGTTATAGCCAGTTAACTAAATATCAACTGACATAATGCTGTTGGTGGTTCGCAGTTTTGATCCACAGCACCCACAGTGCTGCCGGTTGTCAGTGCTACTATATATTTAATCACATTCAATTGGAGTCCCAGGTTTATGTCAGTTCCTGCTAGATGAACAAAAAGAAAACTAGAACAACTCACATGGTCTTGAGTTTAGCAACACTGTGGAAGTAGATATCAAAGTGCTAACTGTTTGTGTTGCTCCTCTGTATCTCCAGCCATTCCTCTGGGATTGATCGTGGTTCCTGGTGACAGCGACTTAGAAACCTGCAGAGAGCACATCCAGCGTTTGCAGGAGGTAAGGCGTTCAGGAGAAGGGAGGGGGATGTAAAGATGAAAAGGGTTGTGTGTCACTGACGGTGAAAAAAGAAGACTTGTAGAAAAATTGTAATAACACTTATTGTTGTTCCAAATTGTAGTCCTCTGTCTCCAATAATTCAATTAACGCCACAGTTAACTGAGTAAATGGAACCAGAGGAATCCTATCTTATTGTTAGAATTGGTGTGAATTGCTGTGTTATACCAAACACAAAAACTAATGCACAAGCATAACATTTAGAAATCAATGTGATGTGTGTCAGTTAAGAAGGTGAATATTGACATATTGACTTGCATGATGACATGATGACACCTACATCTGTGTGTGTGTGTGTGTGTGTGGCTGGTGCTGTGGGAAGGACTCCCTCCGAGTGGTTAATCCAGGACATGTTGGTTTCTGTATGCTGCTTTGCAGTTTGAGTTGTCAGCTGTATAGACCCCTCTTTTCTCTACTTTCCTGTGCTCCCATCTTCCTTTTTAGGACTTCTGCTCTCTCCACCCCCCCTTCAGATACTTGGGAATGCAGGTTGGTGGTTGGACTGTGAACATTGTTGGTTGTTGTTTGGCTCAGAGGCACACGGGAAAAGAATAGTTTATTTAATACATACTTATTTCAACAGCGTACTTAAAGATTTTCAACATTAAAAATCAATTAAATGTAGTGAGATGGAAGTTACCAAACCCCACTGGCCATCCAAAGGCTATATTACCATTTGAGTGTTGTTGTGACTGTGGCTGTAGCTGTGGCTGTGCTTTGATTGTTAAAATTATGGCTATGACAGAGTTTATCATGTGTCTAACACTAGCTTCGTGTAAGGGATTGTATGTGTGCTTTGAATGAACATGGTTGTGCTTGCTCAGTGTGGTATTGAAGCTACTGTTTTGTGGTGTGTCAGTAACACATCTGTCGTATCTGATAGAACCACTTTCTTAGCTAATGTTTGCAGAGGCAGTGAAAGGTAAGAATCTGTTGCATCCCCCAATATGCAACCTCTGAGCACACACACGTGCACAGAAACACTCACGTGCACACACACACACGTACACGCACACATTCAGGCCATTCTAAACAAACACCCACACACATAAACAGAACATATTTTGTATTCTAGGGGTTATGAAGCAGAGAATGCGACTAGTAATGTCTTACACAACAGAATACGCGTGCACAGATGCATAAATAAAACTGTGTTTTAAACACGATCAGGAAAAAACATCCTCTCAGTCATCCAAATTCCATCTGGCATGGAGACATCCTAACTTTTTAGTCACTTAGGCAGCCCCAAAGTGACAAGGAAACGTGAATCAAGAACAGAAAATGACAGATTTATTGGTAGATTTACAAGAACTCCCAGTGTTACTCCTTTCCATTCCATTCCATTCCTTTCATTTTTAATAGTATTAATAGTATTTGTATTGTATTCAACAATTAAATAGCTCAGAGCTGTGACACAGTGACATCACTGAAAAAGAAGTCAAGACACATGTGTGAACACGAACGAGGTTAATTTAAACTTGTCAGACAGAGAAACCCATTCTGAGCAGAGAGATTCCCCAAAGTCAGAGTTTACAGAGAACCTTCCTGCTTCAACTTTGACCTACTCAGCTCGCCAAGTTGTGCATGTTACACATAAAGTGGTTTACATAATCTGGATTAACTTTTTTTTTTTTCCAACCTTTGTAATCATCTGACTGCTCATGCTTGTTGCTCTGATGGATCTATTTTGAGATGTAATACTGCACTGGCAAACCTTACCCAAGATGAGGGGGAGGCCAGTTAAAACCACATATTATGAGACCTGCGGTCATTCAATCATAGCTTTTGTTTTGCCAGGCTGAGGTGCCACATTTGTGGTCACTACTGTAACCACTTGGTTTGGGTCTGAGTGCAGACTCATCTCTGTGTTTAGACACAGGAAATATAGTAATGATGTGGTGACTAACCTTTTTTTGCTGTCCTGCAAGTATTGCAGTAATTGTGTGAAAGAGAGTAGAATGTATTTGAATATAGTTATATGATTATTGCAGAAAATAAGAAATGTATAAACCAGTCTTAGATAAGGTGTCTGCTTCAGTGTCTGGGCTTTTTGAACTGCTTTTCTATCATTGGAGTTATTGACTGTTTTAGGTCTTTCAGCAGCAGGCAGTCTTTCGAATATCATTCTCTTTAAAGAGATCAAGCCCCAGCTTGAATCCAAACAGTGTCTGTGGTTCATGGATCACCCTTTCTGATCCACAGCCATCTTGATGCCTTTCCTGCATTGTCTGTGATGGTCATGATGGCTCTCTGCCTCTGTAATCATCAATTGCAGAGAAGCTTTAAAGCCCTGCGGAGGGACTGGATAACAAAGCCTCTGCAATGAACTTCAGTGGGTTCACATTGTGCCTGCCATCCTTGGCTGCCTTGTTTGTATGTTTGGCTCTCTTCCTTTTAGAGTCCTCCTCCATCCAGTCCTCCTGAGCAAACATTAATTCTAGAACTCATTTGCTTCTGAAACTTTCATGCAGATGGTATAGTATGTTATCGCGCTACCCAAGGGTCTTCAGCTTTGGATATGTTCCAGATATTTTTATCTGACACCTTGGGCATTTTTTTCCTAGATCCCAGTAAAACAGATTCAGTGGACTAGAGAGGAGTCCAAACTGGACCAAACTGCCTTAGCTTTCAAGAGCTTCAGGCAAAAAACCCTCTGCTTCATGGTTTGTTACCATCCCCTCCAAGTATTCTTCCATAGCTCTGCTTGTTCTTGTTCCTTGGTCATGTGATGTCTATCTTGCACTAGGAAGATTCTGAAGTAAGTCCTGGAAAGCTGCTAATCCTTGCCCGTCCTGATGCCACTGATAAATCAGATATACTGTGTCATGTTTTTACCTGGTCCTAGTCTCTTGGCTTCCTTGCAGTCCTGACCTTGAAGTCAGCAAGTCAAATCCGGTTAAGTTCAGTTACAGTGAAGCAGTCATTGGCAATCAAATTCTCTCTTACTCACCCTCCACAATTCTCAAACAATATGTATGACCTCTTTCAGACTGCACAAAAAACCCACTAACACCCACTAACATCTGGCTTTTGTCCTCAGTGTAAAAGGATACAATCGGCATTCAAACAGGGATTACGGGTGTTTGCTCCAGCTCCGATTGGAAATTTCCACCCCTTTTCAGCCATGATGCTATAATGCGTGTTGCCATACAAACGGCTAAAAAGCCAGAGAGCTCAATGCCGTTCATAGTGTTTGGGAACGATGGGGGATTTTTGTACTTCACATCGTGCGAGATGCAGCACTGGTAAGACGGCAATATTGCGATATTGTTTTCTACTGTCGCCGTCTTTTACAGCGTGGTCGTGACATAGGTCATGATGTTGAAGATGATGCATCAGAAAACACTCAGAAAGGCAAACATGTTGCCTGTCAATGTGAAAGGCATCAATCCCCTGGTTATTTAATGGTCATACTGTCTAAAAACCACCATAGACATGCTCATTTTCAGCCTCTGAGGAGGGTCTGCAGTCTCCCATTCTTTATCTATGCGGAGTTCTGAGTGGGTGGGTAGGCTATGATAATGAGGCACTGCGCTGACTGGCTGCCTGAATGACATATGGAGGGAGAGGTTGCAGAGCAGTGCAGCACTGGTATCCAACATGGCTACCGCTCCCGATGAACAGCCCATAACTGTGCACTATAGCTATGACCCAGAAACTGACGGCGAACAGCGGAGAAACTGTTGAAAAGAACAAAACACAACCACGGTCTCCGCTGATCTTCTGGGGCTGGGACAGATTTGCATGTCTGGCTCTGACCGACGACATCACAACACACCATTAGCTTACCACTGGAAACAGCAAACTTCACCTAGCGGAATGAACACCACCTCTCAGTGGTTTCACTCAGAGGAGGACGGCCCATGTAAATCACTCCTGTCATTACGTAATGACAGGAGCTGAGTCTGAACAGCCTGCCGGAGCCCCAATTTACCAGTGGGTGGGCTGTAGAGATGATGCAGGACTTGTCTGCCTTCCTCATTCTCTGAGTTGGTAGGCGGGGGACTAGTTTAAATATGTATAGGCAAGAAAAAATGTGTTTTTCATAATATGTCCCCACAAATCATACTAAGTAATACATGAAAGATATAAAATGGTGCAGATGTGAAAATAAAGGAAGAATATATATATATATATGCAAAATAAAGTAAAATAAAATAAAGTAAAATAGACAGTGGATATAAAAAGACTATTAGCTGTCTCTAAGCTTGTGGTGCATGACCAGATGGGGATAGTAGGCGGAACAGTTTTTGACTTGGTTGTTGGGGTGATGATAATGATGATCCTGTCAGTACTTCCTCCACAGCTGACTGTAGAGGTCCTCCATCTGCGGCAGCTCTGTCCTGATGATGTGATTAAAAGACTTAACCAGTTCTAACACTCATCTGTGTATCTGTAGATTTGCAGAGGATCCTGAGTCAATGTTTAATCTCAGTACAACATAATTTATGGATTTGCTGATAAAGCCAATGTATCTGTGCTGAGTCTGGTTGGAACAAGCAGAGCGGAGCAGTTTGTGTCTCAGCGTTGAGTGTGTTATCCAAGGACACTCTAACATGCAGCCCAGGGGAGCTGGGGATCGAACCACCTATCTTCTGATAAGTAGATGACTTTCTCTAAGTCTGAACCACATTTAAGCAGTTATGATGGTGCACAATCAAGTGCTTGATCTTGCAAGGAAGATGGTGGGTTGATGCTTGAATTTCTAAGCTGGATAACAACTCCTTATAACATTACTGTATTCATTTGCGCCATTATCTGCACCACCAATGGATTTTATTGAGTACGAAATGATTTTATTGTTTCCTACTACAGCAACTGCATCTCATGTCTTTTGTGGTTCAAGATAAAAACAAGGCATATTTTCTTTGTTAAGAAAATTTGACCTAACAGTGATTTCAGCTCCTTCTGAGATCAAAGTTCAACTTTACAGGCCTCATTATGGCAGAAGATTTGTGGTGCTGCGCTGTCCAGGCAGCTGTAAAGTGTTAGATGAGCACTTTTGACCGTGCTCTATTGTCATTTGCATGGCTGTTTAATATGAGACAAGAAATGTGACTAGCTGAGAGAAATGATTCACCACACCCCTCTGATTTAGATTATTTATCACTCACATTTTCCACCAAAATACACTTAAACCTTAGCAAACCCAAAGAAATGGAGAACCATCAACACACTCCGGTGTTACACGACGTTTCGGAGGTGCGTCGGCTGCACCAGGTTTTGATTCCTGATGTCGTTAGGTGAAAAAAATACTCAAATACAATTTGTTTCCACAGAGATTAGTTTCCCCCGTGTGTCTCAGTGTTCCAGCATGAGGCATGGACCATTTTGTGAATGTCTGCATGTGTGTGTTGCGTGTAAGTGCGCGTGCCCGTAACCTACTGTATTCTTTTTTTAGAAGTGTATGTGTGGTTCACTGTGGCATCCATATTCTGTTTTGTGGCTATACCTATTGTATTGTGTTCTATTATAGAAGGTGTGCTGAGTCCTGTCCTGTAATCAGAAGTAATTTACTATGTTCAGAGGCTGGTGTTGTCTGAAGAGATAAAATAGGTACTCAGTAACTGCAAGCTTGGCTTTTATTTTTCATCTTTCCCTGATGTAATTACAGGGTTAATTAGGTAGTCTCTTTGAGGTTCCAATCTCCTCAGGAGAGGCTTGAGAACAAAAACAGTCTTGAGAAAGACAGCTCTTTAGAAATGACAACTGAGTGCTGTTGTAGTGTTTGAAAAGTCTTTCTCGTGTTGTGCTGAGGATAACTTTATTGTTCAATAAACACTTTTCACACTAAAAAAACCCCACTTTTGTTCTGTGCCACAGTCAGAGGAAAAAACGGCATCAAACAGACACACTAATTATAAAGGTATCAATGAAACTGAAACGTGTTTTTTCGACTGGAAAAAAGAAGTCACTTTTAACTCTTGTGGCACCAAGGCTGTTTTTCTTTCTTATGATTTATGATGTGTCACATTAAATGAAATCGTGTACAGAATGTCCGTGACAACTGCAGGAAAAGCTACTTGGTTTGATTTAATTTGTCTCTTGGCTGCAGAGCAAAACATGATCTTCATAATGTACACAAAGTCCCTCTATTTCAGTTACACTTATAAATGGTGTGATTTGTACAAGTAATAGTCATAACTACGTTACATCATGATTGTAAATTCAAGTAATCTTCTTGATCATTCTTAAAATTACCGCTCAATGTCCTAATAATTCCATTGTTAATAACAGGCTTGAGTGCACAACATGTATGGAATTGCATTACAGGTTATTCAATCTTCACAAAACAACCAAACAACCAAAAAGTAATTCAGTTCTGTAGTAGGGTAATTGTACTGGTAAAATAAAATGGTTTAAATAATAGAATTGAGTACTTGCTGAAGAAATACCACAAATTAACTATCAACAAATCACCTTTTTGACTCTGTAAAAAAAAATCACATAAACAAAACAGTCGTATTGCAGTTTTATTTATTGTTTTTTAATTGCATTCCTTGCCATGTGTCTGGAAATTACATTTGCACAAAAGACCGAGTGTTGTTGCAGCCATGCTCTGTTGGCACTGATGGCCCAGATTTATCATACACATGACACACAAGTGCATGATCGTTAGTCTCGGGCACACAAGCTATGTGGATGTCTCCACCTTCTTTGTTTGGTCAATACATATCCAGCAGTACAAAGTACAGAGGGACAGGCCCGTGGTAGCAATGGTCTCATCACCCCGAACCAGCAGTCCCCATCACAAGGAACCATGACATTAAAACAATTGAATGAAAATGTTTTTGGGAAGCTCTGTGTCATGTTGTTGTCTATGTGGTGCAGAGTCGCACAGCCAGAGGCAGATTGTGTTGCCTTTCATTTAATTTGCATGACAATAATATAAATGATGAAAAAATGTCGACAAAGCTGTTTATAGTCGCGCAAATCCATCGTTATTTCGGTTTTAATTCTCTAGTCTCTCGTGTCATAAATGTTCACATCACGCTGTAAAATGTGACACACCGCTGCGTCATTATGTGTTACAAGCATAAAGATGAAATGCCAGCGCTAAAGAGAAAACTGGAAAAGAGACAATGTCTCACAGCCTCTTCTGAAAAGAACAGAATTCAAAGAGCTGCTCCGTGTGTAGAGGTGTGTGTGGTTACCCTGTAGCAGCCTGGTGTCAATTGTATTTAATGAAGGTAAACACAGTGGACAGTTGTGTGTAATGGCACCGCGTTCTGCTGCAGCACTTTTCAAATCAGAGGCAGCAGAATAATCAACATATATATCCTGCTGTCTTCAGATGCCTGCAGGGATTTCATAAACCAATGGAGAAGCTTTTCTGTACAACATCTATGGATAAGTGTAAGAATAAGTCATGATAATTATATATAATTATAAAAGATGAATGAAATGAAAACCGCTTCAATTAATGCTGGTTTAAGCACGTAGTATTGATTCTGGTATTGATTTTAGAAGATTCATTTACGTTTTCAGCATTTTTCTGTTATTATTGCACAATGGACTCACTGAACTGCACAAGGGAGGGCGCACTGTAGAGGGGATCAAGCGCTTTGACCATATGCTTATATTCTTTATTTTCAATGAGAGAATGTTGGTTACATATCCTATATCCTGTGCTCCTATTGGTTATTGCTTTGGCAGTGAAAGGCCTGTGAAGGACCTGCCCTCTGCTCTGTTAGTATCTTGTTTTTTCTCTGCTAACCAACACGTGACAAAACTGGTGTATGAACCCAAATGCAAGACTCACGAGACGAAAGTGCAAATAAAAGGGAAATTTATTTAACACAAAGTTCAACACAAAATCACTCTTTCGAGGAAAAACAAAATCACTCTTTCAAGGAAAAACAAAACCAAGAAATGTCATAAAGAAAACAAAACCAAAGTCACTAAACAAACAAACTCAAAATCACTCTGACGAGGAAAAAGGCAAGAATAAGGCTATAAACAAAGTATCAAACAAAACTTACAATATGGCTCAAAGCTCTGGCGATCTAGAAATGGCAAGACGTGGATATGAGCGTGCTGGTTGCTTGACATGGATACGAACAAGATGAACTGGCACAGGACAGGGGAAAACGTGGACAATATACACTACTCACAATAAGTTAGGGATATTGTTATTTACATGAGTGCTTTTCCTATTTGGTCTGAATTTTAATGAAATAAGTAAAAGTTCCCTTTGATATTACTAATAATGAATGAGAAGAAACACCATTTCCATTAGTTTAATATTTATTACCCCAAAAAGTTAGACAATAACAAGGATAGCCCCAAATAACAAAAATTGACAATGTCAATAGCGGGTGTTTCCACCATTTGCTGCAATGACAGCTTGACAGCGACGTCTCATGCTCCTCACTAGCCTCATGATGTTGTTCTGAGGCAATGCGTTCCACTCTTCCACAAGTGCTACACACAGTTCTGCCAGGTCACGTGGGGGTGGGGTACAATCATCCAGTCTCTGCTTCAGCTGGTCCCAGACGTGCTCTATGGGGTTCAGGTCAGGGGACATTGCTGGCCATACCATATGAGGCACTCCAACTTCCTGAAGTCGAGCTGTGACAATTCTGGCACGATGTGGTGGAGCATTATCATCCATGAACAGAAAGTTGGGGGTGTGCTGGCGGAATTGGGGGATGATGATGGGTTCTATGATGTCTCTGAGGTAAGAACGTGCAGTGACTGAGCCATCTACAATAACCAAATCTGTTTTGCGCTGACTGGTGATGCCTGCCCAGACTGTTGCACCTCCTCCACCAAAGCGAACCCTGGGGACCATGCTGACCTCGGCGTATCGCTCACCTCGCCTTCTCCAGCAACGCTGACAACCATAATTTCTGTGCAAGGTGACCCGACACTCATCAGTGAACAGGACGGTAGACCACTGCTGCATTGTCCAGGTCACATGGTCTTGTGCCTACTGCAAACGTTCACGGCGGTGTCTTGGTGTCAGTGGAGTCACCTGCAACGGTCGTCTGGCATTCAAGCCAAAGCGGTGGAGTCGGTTGTCTGGAAACCCTAGTACCCCTCACATCTTGTAAACGGGCCTGCAGCTGTGTGGCAGTTGCATAACGATGTCTGAGTGCATAGGTCCTTAGGTACTGGTCATCGTTGCGGTCTGTCACTTGTGGGGCTCCACTCCTGGGTCTGTCACGAACTCTGCCAGTAGTTCTGTGTCTATCACCCCAATACAATTGCCTCCCTATCCCAAAGATCTGAAGTGAAACAAACACCGTATGTATGACATCCACTGAGTCTCTCACAATATCCCTAACTTATTGTGAGTAGTGTATACACACTGGGATGAGGGGAACACAGGTGGAAACAATCAGGGCAGGGAAAGACAATCAGACAGGTGGGAAACACAGGAGGAAGGGCATGCCACCTGAAACGAATGGGAAGTTAGTACTTTCAAAATAAAAACAGGAAGACACAAGACACCACAGACAAGACAGGGAACTAATTGCAGCCAGCTTGACTCGACATGACAACACATTCAGGTGATGCTTGTCTGAATGACATGTCTGAAGCGTGTTCACTCACAAAGCTGACTTCAGTTGCACAGTGTCACTATCTTAGATCATTTCACGCTAATTAATGTCCATCACCTGGCTACAGCTGTCAACCCAGGTACCGCACTTGCTGCTGTACAGTGAAGCAACGCATCAACATAGCTGCCTTTTTGATCAGGGGAAGCCAGGCTAATTTGAGAGTAATTGTTTCAGTCACAGTACATACCAAAATGAACACCCTGTACTAAACAGCTTGACATGAGCACACATGCTGTTACACCCATCACAGCGCCACCAGGCAACAGTTTGTTAGCCTAAAGCAAGTTGAGCAAAGTTGTACGGAATTACACAGATTCTAATATATAAATGTACAGCAACATGAATGTACTGTAGACATAAAAAAGTGACTGTTAATGTCACTCTGTTGTCTCTGTATCACTTTGTTTAAGAGTAATTTGAATTTAATGATCATTGTCAGCAGGAAAAGGCAAGAAGGTGTGGAGGTGTGGAGGTTTGAATCCATGTGCTTATATGTCAAATGATGTGTTGACAAGAACATCTTCGGAGCACTATTAGCATTAAGTGCTCAGTATAAAGCAAAGATGAACTTGTGAAGTCACAACATTTAACAGTTGCTCTAGGAGAGGAGAGAAAGCAAGCCCGCCTGCTCACTGTTCCAGTAAGCAAGGATTGTCAAAGACTGTCTTTTTTCCAGTCTGTTACTTTTTTTTCTTCTCAGTGGCTGAGGGGATTTTGCTGTAGGGATGCTGGTACTGTACTGTATTGTCAAGCTCTGTCACCCTGATGTCTGTGGTGGAGGGGATGAGGTGGCTGTGCTTTTAAAAATGTCCTCGCATATGAATAGTGTTCACAAAGCTCTGCAGCCCTTTCCATTTCTAAGGTTTATAGAAGCAGACTCAAAACTGTTAACCAACCAAAGTAATCTTTGCAAAGTCCCTGTCGGCCAGTCTCACCTCTCCACAGTCGTCTTAGCAACACCCCTAATAAGACCAGGCCGATATATATTATTTCACTTCAGCGGTCACCTGGATGTAAAATCTGCATGTGCAGAAAAACTTCACAAGTAGAATAAGACAAAGTTTTAAAACAGATTATACTTGTACTATGCATATGTAAGGTTTTGTTTGCACCAGTGCAAAATGTTTGCCTTGACTTGCTGTTCTGCTGTAACAAAGCAGGCGATTGGCTGTTTGGGGGGAAGGACGGGAAGTTGTTTGACACCTCTCTTACAACTGTCTCTGACTTGAAGGCCAGTAATTTAATGCACTTTGTAACCATCTTATTTCTTCTAGTTCTATTCTTGATCAAGTGAAAACTGTGTATTTTGGCGGGGCTGAACTTTGAGAGAAAGGAGAGAATTGCAGAGTCCAAAATGAAGGAACCACAAAAAGTAGTCCCTACATTCACCAAACTTTAGGCCTATTCTGTTGAATACTAAACATTCCGCTTGGTGTGTAATTGGTTTTTAAGCACTCTGGTATTTTAATTCCTATATATAAGAATAGATGCTTCAGCGCAGTGTACAGCAACATTACCATATGTGAGCATGCCTTGTTAAAGACTGTGCACAGCCATGTACCCAGGCTTGATCCAGCAGAGCTTTGCTAACTGTTTGTTTTAATACCTCATCTTGAAAAAAGGAAAATGTGTCTCTGGTTTACACAGTGCTTCATGTATCAGGACACTGCTTTAAACCAGGGGTAATCCCATTACTTAAGTCCATGGAACTGAAGTAAATGTTAAACATACTGTCTTTAAGCAGACACAGTGGATGAGATTAAACTCCACGTTCTGGCCTCCATACATAGAGCTTCAGGTGATTGTCACAGCACCATGTGATGAAGCTCTCGATCAGTGCTCTGTGCTCCTCTCCCACATCTTTCATTACACAATGAGCTTTTCATCTTCCCCTTCAGGAGCAGGCAGATTAACTCAGTATATGTTATTTTTAACAACACTACCCTGTTTTTATATACTCATAGGTTAGATCACAGCTACTACGAAGGCTACTCATGAGTTGATGTGTTGCGTAGCAACCAAATGATGTAACCCTTCTCACAATTTGGTCTCCTGCTCTGCAGTGACTGATGAGGCTCACTGATACAATTTGTGATAGAGTAGCAAAAAGTAGCAAATTTTCTGATAATGGCCTCCGGTAATATACTAAACTTTTAGTGCACTTATTGCAGTACATTCTGTTCATTCAGTCTCTCATATAACAGTGATGCATGATTGTAAAGCAGCATTTCAGCATAGCAACATTTTACCTTGATGCATTTTAATTCACATTTCATTTACGATAGACTAGTCCATCCTGTAGACGTTTTGAAAGTTGTTTTATAGGCTACAGAAAATACCTCATTTATATGCACTGACCATATTTCAGATTTGGTTTAATACTCAATGGGCAACACTAATCATAGGTGCCCACTTGAAGAGTGCTAACCAGAAGCTTACCGGTTCTGCTGATGCTGAGCTTCACGCGATTGTCATCACACCATGTGACGACGCTCTCTCTGTACTCCTCTGTAAAAGCAGTCTCTTAGTGCAGACTGCATGTTATTCACTGGCGTTATGCTTGTCAACAACCATGTACAGCTTCCACCCTATTAATGATAGATCTTTAAAGAAATGATGCACCATAAAATGTTAAGATGAAGAGAGACTTTATGAAGTGTTTTTGTAACAGCATCAAAAAAAACTTCAAACAGAAATAACAATGTTAGAATAACAATGTAAATTTCAGCCTTGTTCCATCTTTAATATGATCAACAAACAGAAGTCCTGAAAAAACCCCAACAAGTTGATTATTAAGAACATTTTAAATAAATAATAAAAAAAATTGGCAACACTCTATTGCATAAGTCTGCACACTTAATAATTTGCATTTATTAAAGCAGCAAGTCTTTGTGAAGAAGTCTGAATCACTTTTGAATCTGTGAATCTTGTATGAGCAGCACAAACCTTCAGGATCATGTCAGCTCTGCTGGCTTGCAGACTGGGCATGTGTGTATCAACATTTGAGATATTACTGTCCACACTCATTCCTTATAATCCTTAACTTTTCTGCAGACAGGGTTAATCCATGATTCTTTTATCCACCACCAGTTTTTAATATTCAGTATTGGCACACGCTTTTATAGCAGGCCTTCAAAAAGTGTGTGGCCCCTTAAAAATCTGTGGAACAAGCTCTGTTATGTTTTTCGTTCTGTGTGAACATTTGAGCAGGGGTGAGGAGCATCTCACCGCTGACACCTGGAGCGACAGGTAAACTGCATTTCCAGGCTGACGCTCTTGTTGATAAATAACACACGACTATGGGCGCAGCATGAATCAGAAGCAAGCGTAGAAGGCTTACTAAATCTGACCAAAACAGAGAAGCAACGTAGCAACTTTACGAGTATGAAGACAAGTAGGACTGAATGGAGAAAAGACATGAGAAGAAAGAAGGTGAAGAAGAGTCAGTCAGTCAGACAAGTTCAGCTTTTGATTCCGCGCTTGTAGGTTTGCTGTAAAAGCCTGCAGGCGTTTTACTCAGCTTGAGACTGCTGCTGAACTCGACAGCAGGATTAGATAAGTACAGACAAACGCAGAGAGGGAGAGTAGGAGAGGTGTTTACTTCAGTGAGCCTTTCTGTCACAGTCTGCCTGAAAGGTTTGCAGTTTGGCAGGAAAATCGCTCTACTTTCTTTGTCTTGTTTCGCTACTGTCACATCTATTGGAAGACAACTTTTTACATTCAGTTGCTTTACAGAAATAGGTTGTTTATGTTACTATAAGCTGCCAAGACAGGATTGATAATGTGTACATTTTTATACTAAAAACACTCACTGTTCATCGGGATTGTGTCGATGGACTACATGGTCACTGTGGAAAAACCTTTTACACAAAATGAGGCCAGTGATGGCAACAGCATGACATGAGAGCCCGGAGTGTGGGATGTCAAGGAAGTGATCAAAGTGAAGTCTTCAGGCCTTGAGAGACCTTCAGACCCATGATGATTTTGTCAGTCTACTTTGACGTGGTTGTAGTCTCAGGCTTTTGATGAAAATATTAATGCATTAATAGAATTTCAGCATTTAAGCAACTTCATTGCAGTTTAATTTTGTTTTTAAGTTTCAGCATAAACCAAAATACATTTCGGTTTATACTCTATCATGACTTCACAGTCCTGCGTTTGTCTTTTCCAGTTGCTTTTTTTATCATTAATCAGGCTGCTGTGTGTGATTCCACAGACACAGTGGGTTATCGAACAGCATTATGCGTTGTCAGCTTATTAGGGCCACATGCTAATAAAATCTCATCTAACAACCCTGCAGCAAACCCTACAGCAGCACCTTCATGAAAGTTATAATGTCGACTTTTTGTTTTGAGACTTGCTGGCTGCTAAGTCCTGCTCTTCTGCTGCTACACAATATAAACTGTCCAAGTTCCTTAATTGGAAGTGTTTGTAGAGAAACGAACAGCTAGTCAATCATTTCTAGCTTTTACCGCTTTTTTGGTTTTTTTTACAGAAAAGAAAATGAAACAAAGCAGCGTTAGATAACATCGCTAAGTTACTTAGTAGAAACAATGGCTCACTACAGGAAATTGTGATAGGTGTGGTTTTAAAAACAGCCAAGTACCTAATTACTCCTGGAAAATGTTTTTTTGATTAAACTTCCCCATTCAAAGTCATGATAAAACATGTCAGCATTCACCCATTAATACATGGCTGACAGGAAGGAAACTAATCATTACACGCTGATGGAACAGCCATGGGGGCAGTTTTGGGCTTCATTGCCTTTGACCAAAGACACTTTGGCGTACAGCAGGAGGAGCTCAACATCAATCTTCTGATAGGTGGGCAACCCGCTCTACCTCTGAGCCACAGCCGCCCAATTAGCAGTCAGCATATGCGATCATTACTCTCCAACGATAAACGTCCTTCAAAATGACCATAAAGTTGAACCAAAACCACTTACAACAGGAATGGAACATTAGAATCTACATGAAAGGAGAATTCACTCAACGGCTGTTGGATTAGACTGCAATTGTGCAGAATGCTGCTCAACATATGGCCTCAGACAAATGCAACAACAATGGAAAGTCAGGGACAGTGACTAAACAAGTAAGAGTTTGTTTTCAGTTGAAATCATTAGTAAAGTGAAGGAACAAACTGAGGGAGGAAGAGAATTTTTCAGTTTTGGGGTGTCTGCTGAGAGAGCTCCATCTCCACAACATTTAGTCCTTGATCTGTAGACAGACAAGAATCTTTAGTGAGAGAATCAGAGGTGTCTGACAGTGCAATAGGGGAGCAGGAGTTCACTGATAGTGGCAGGGCTTAGACCATTTAGTGCTGTATAAACAAAGAACAAGGTTTTAAACTTCAGCCTTCAGCTAACAGGGAGCCAGAGCTGGGAGGCAGGAATCTCAGTAATATGGTGTCTGTTTTCTGATCTTGTTAAAGTCTTGCTGCTGCATTCTGAGCTAATTGGAGGCTGGATGAAAAGAAGTCTGAGTGATACCAAAACACAAAGAGTTGCAGTAATGAGGGGGCTGTGTATGATTGTGTGGACAACTTTCTTTGGGTTGTTACAGACATAGAATCCTTTCATATATTTTTTAAACATTGAAAACTGATCCAAGCAGAATTTTATTTTATTTTTATCTCAATTATCAATCTTTTAAACTTTGGTGCTGGATCAAATATGTGTCCTGATTTGCTACGTTTGCCACATCCCTCCAAAGAAGTAAAGCTGCAGTGTGGGATTTTTACAGATAATGAATGTCCAAGTGATACAATGCATAGTAAGCCCATCACATTCAGGCAAATCACTCTGTATTTCACAGTGTACAGAGTTTTCACATCTGTTGTCTGGTGTGACATTCTCCCACTGGCTCACTGGTAGAGATACGTTTTACATAAACCAGCAAAAACTGGTTCACAAGATCTGAACGGGGTGCAACTGTAATTACAGAGAATGCCACAGTAACCGGGTGCCCATCATAGCGTTTGCACCCCAACTCATACAGTTTGTCTTTTTTTCTTACCCATGCCCCTCAGATAGCTCAGAACTTGGCCTGTTTTATCTGTTCATAACATGGATCGACCGCTATTTACAAAAAGTCCCGACCTCAGGTCAAATGAGCTCCTGTTCCACTATCAGCCAGTAACCTCCTGCTTTGTAATCTTTCTGATGTGTGTGTTTGTCATTTGTCTTTCAGGAGGAGGCAGCCAAGCCAAAGATTCTTTCATCACAGAGATTATCTCCAAAGTGGTGTTTCCTTGACTGTACGTACATCCGATTGTTAACTTTTTCTTCTTTTTTTTTTTTCTTGATTGTTTTTCCACTACTTGGTCACTCTGGCTCCAGTAGCTCAATAGCTCCACAATTCTCTTATTTTTCTGTGTGAAAAATTAATCCAGATTTCAACAGGAAGTAGCTAAGAAACTACAGTTGATAAAACAACTACACAGTTGATTTTGGAAATGTAAAGACACAATAAACAGCAATGTAAAAGTCAGCTTTGGTCCTCCTTTACAGAGTTAAGACAAAAATCAAGAAATTTAAACAAAAAGTGAATTAATTCTAGTATTTTAAATAAATATATTTAAAAAACTGATACTGCAGCAGCATGTAGGCTAGCCTCTGTATGAGCTGCCATTGTTGTCTTTTCAGTTCAGTTTCAGTATATGTTCAATAAACAAAATAATAATAGTAACAATAATTAAATTCCAGATCAGTTATTACAGAAGAAACAAAGTTAGATTGGTGTGGCTGTCAGGTATATTGGAGCTTTGCTAGACAATATATGAAACATTATGTCAAAGAATTGTTATCATAACCAATAACAATGATGGCTGACAGTACAAAAGTGAGATTTTATACAACCGAAGTTCTTAATCACAATAACTTAATCAGCTAAAGAAGCGTTTAGTTAAAGAAATGCAAGCCTGTGACATGTAAAAGTGTGTCGGCACTCCTCAGAATAACAAAGCTAATGGAAATCATTCCATTTGACCAGATCCTGGTTATTGGTGAATAAGAATGTAGGGATTAAAGATATTTACTTACTATTTACTAGAACTATGAGTGACTGGGACAAAACAATCCACTTTAATGTAGCTTAATTTTCAGACCTGATATTCCATCACAACAGATATTATTTCATTAACCCCGTGACTCTCTTTGTCCCGTCAGCTACAACAGCAGATCGTTTCTACAGGATTGACAGGGCACAGGTAAGTCTATATCACTGGTCTTGACTTCACTGGATGTATTAAGTCTGGACTATCTCTGAATACAGTTATATATTTAATATATGAAGGCCCTGACATACTCAGATGGACAGAGAACAAAACCATCTTTAAAAGGATTATAGAGAGTGGGACATACAAGGACACCATTCAGAGATGTGAAAATTACACATTAGGACTTAATGTAAGTGTAAGGGAGACCTTTCTGTCATTGTTACTGAATGTTTCCTGGTCACCTAGCATGTCTCAAGGCTCATGTTAATGCTGGAGCAGTAAAAAGTGGATGTCCACTGTTTCATTAGTGTGATCTGAATTTAATTTCTTGGCAGCGGCCTAATTATTCCTATTGTCAGGGAAGTGAATGCTTTCTTGGCATATTACTCTGAGTAGTGGTTCACAGTGGCTTATTCTGCTGCATCTGCCTCCTGTGTCTTGTTAATATTCAACTCCTTTCTAGTTTAGTCAGTGTTTAGAGTTTTACTGTCAGAAGCAGGGTTCTGGTCTCCCTGAGATATATTCCTCTGCCAGTTGGTCCTTCTCATCCACAGCTACAGAGCTCTCTCGAATTAATGTGGCTGTGGGATCTTTCCTCACAGAGCAGGTGCACCAGCTTGACGCTGCTCTGGTATAAAACGTAGTGAAAAGTCACCTCGCAGTACCTCTCCATGCAGTTACATATGGATCATGTTTCTTATATTGCTTTTGCCAATTTATAATATCATAGTGAGCTTCTTAACATCACCGCAGGGTCTTGACGATACCATATAGTACTGGACTCACATTTCAGGAACTGTCCTGTCATTTTTTAGGAACATCTCAACTACGTGTCAGAAATATCCCAGGAAGAGATCTTCATTCTGGACCCTGAGCTGGTTGTTATGACGACAGTAGGAACATCCCCCTCAGCAATGCCAGACCTGGTTGAGCCCAGTTCCGACCTGCCGAACAGCAGGTAGGTCAATCACAACCTAGCACAACCAAGAAAGAGACGTTATTTTAAGACTGTTGCAACAAAAGTGGTGGAGTAGCTTAACACACTAACCATTATCTAACCCATCATCTTTGTAGCATCAAGAAAAGCCAAGACTTTATGGTGAAAATCAGATTTTTATAATCAGTCGATCTAGACAACATCATATAAACACATCACATCTTATTTTTATATTTTTAACAAATACACAAAATGCTGAGGCCTTCAGCAGAGAAGGTCTCATGCCCAACAACAACAAAAAAAATAATGAATAAGAAACTTTTTTGTGTGAAGAATTACAAATGTATCAAGTACATAGCTGAAAGGGAAAAGATGGTGTGAGAAACTGCTGCACAGATATTTGTATGACATTCAGGAAAATGTGGACATATAACAGAATAATTGTATTTATTAATTCGTTAATTCTTTTGTGTTGAGGCTTTAGACACCGTATACACTCAACCCCAAATTGCTCCTGATGATTAAAGCTCTCAATGCCTTGCATGGCACAATTAGATCGATGGACAATTGAAGGGAAATTTTAAAGAGCTTAGGATCAAGGCGCTCTATAAATGAAGTGCACTTTACCAAGTCCCAGTGCTACTTCACTTTAATTCATCCATCATATTGCGTGACAACATTGGATTTCAAACTCAGACTTCAAAAAATCCAGACTTTTGAGTGTATGTTTTCTCTTAATGATGGTTTCGCCACATATGTGTGGATACAGTGTTGTAGCAGATGAATTACATTAACTCATTCATTTGGGAGGTAGTTTGGGTAGACATTGCTTCAAAACACATTTGCTCTAAGCATGGTATACATGCTTTCTATGTAGTATGTAGTAAGAGTGGGGTAAGGTCGTGCAGTATGCTATAAAGACACATTTCCGCAAGAGGCAATTCACAATACTTAATACATAAAGCCATTAAAATCCAGATTTAAAAGAAATACACAGCAATTGGATTAGTTAAGTTTAAAATAAGATAAAATTTGAATAACTACAATAGAATAGATTTAATCATAGAAGCTACAGGACATTGCAATATATAAATGAATAGTCCCACATTTAAGCTAGATAGAATTGCTCTGGCAAATAGTGAAGTCACAAGCTTGACTGAAAAGAATCTGAAGCCGTTGCAGATCTTAAGTTTTGTGGTGGTCAGCTGTATCAGATGCAGCACTGTGATCTAATGTTGTCCTTGTTTAAGTTCTTAAAGAGCGGCTTCAGAGTGTGGTCAAACCCCTGACTCGAAAAAAAAAAAATCTTCGTGGGCCAAAAACGTGTGCAGTGCATCTATCCTTTCTTCTGCCTCTGCACGGTGTAGGAGAACACCACACATACCTTGGTATGTCTACAACAGCTCTAGCTAACAGGTGCTGCTTCCTTGTTACCAAGCCATTCTGCATTCGACAACATTTAAAGGCATCTCTTACAGACCCTATACCTGATTGAGGAACTGAAAGGTTGTCTGCAATTTGCTTGTTAGACCAAGATTTTGTCAAATACTGTGGCTGATTAATATCAAAATTTACGATTTGAAAATAAGGATTTAGTATAGTACATTTGGTTCACTCTACTACTTCTTTAAAACATGAAGTTCAGAAGAACGGCCGGCTTCTGGGCAATGCCCAATTGGAGAAAGGAAGGCACGTTGTGGTAGTTAAAGTGGGAAACGGACCCCGTCATCTTCTCTTCTATCTGAACTGATGCAAGGCAGATTTTCTTGGTGTTGATTTCAGTGGTGATGAACTGAGACAAAGCCATGCTTATGAGCGGCATTCATTTTCACATCCTGTTGCTTTATCTTCATCTCAGCTTGTTAGAGATGTCCCTGCGAGAGCAAGGGGGGGGGGATTGATGAGGCAAACTTAGGTGACTTTGCTGGCCTAATCAGTCTCATCAGCCTAGTTAAGAGAGAGCTGTCTCTTCTTTGTGTAGCCTTAATTATCAGAAATGTTGGTGTTAAAGTATGTGCTTTAGAATGTAGAATAATAGCATTGATTTTATTTGTGTTTTTCATCTTTGAGTCTTTCTCTCCTGGCCGGCACTTGTCACAATGCTCCCATGTCCAAAATTATCAGCAGCCATTCACTTCTATCTCATTGTGATTGATTAATGGTTTGAAACTGTCTTCCAGTGTAGTGTCGGGGGTTGACTGTGGTCTGTGTTAATGCTGTCTGCCAAAAGTCCGTGGTCAAAGTTGGCTGAGCTGAATCCTAACGTTTTGTTACAGTTATCTTTAGATTTAGCACGCTGATTATCCCAGCAGGTAGAAATCACATTTGCAGCAGAGAGGCATGGTGCAGTCCAAGGAACAATTCGGTCAGTACAGTCCACAACGTTACTGTTTGGGTGGAATCAATATTGTGGGGAGCAGAGAGCAGTTTAAAGTAGACAATGACTACTGAATGACTACTGAATGAATTTTAATCAGTCATTACCTGCTGATTTTGTTGCTAGGGGAAACCCTCTTAAAGGTTTTACAGTTTGACAGTAGTAGTAAAGTGACTATAAATCAAAAAGCAGAGTAAAATTGAGAGGAGCATGCACTGTAGCAAATCAAGCAGCAAAGTATCTGGGACACAGAGTTATTAATCTGAAATATGAGTTCTGGACATCATCATTATTATAATGACAGCCTGTATGGATAGCAATTGGATAACAGTTACAGCAAAGTAGAAGTAAAAAAAAAAAAAAATAATAGAAGTAACATATGAATGCCGATATCTTCCATGCAAAGACAGTTCCCATCAAAATCATAGTAATTCACTCACACACACGCACGCATGCACACACACACACACACACACACACACACACACACACACACACACACACTGGCTGTTGATGTGGGAAGGGCTCGGCTCTGTTGGCAAGCACATGCTAATTTCAGGGTGCTGCTTCACAGTTTGAATTGTCAAGTCTATTGAGCCTGTTAGAGGGCAAAGCCTGCATGAAGTAGAAATGCATAATTCTGCAAAGTGTGTGTGTGTATGTGTGTGAGTGTCGAAATGTGTGGGGAGGCATAAATACATGAATACAATTTTCTATCTCCATTTTCTCCGTTTCTTTTCCTTCTGAGAAACAGCCAAGTGATGTTATAATATTAGCTTGGGTATGTGTTCTCGGTGTGTGTGTGTGTGTGTGTGTGTGTGTGTGTGTGGATAACACTTTTTTTTTCTGCTTGCCCTGCCTCCATATGAAATCATTTTAAACATTTTTGCACACACAAACGCAGATTAAATTCTCACCTACAGGAACCTGCTCGAGCAGCTGTCTTTAAAACACTCCTTCTTCCAGACAGAATGAGAATATCATACAGAGAAAAAACGGATTTGCTCAGAAATAGGAGAGGTTAGAGAGAATTTCTCCTAAATTCTCTCATTTTACTGATTTTTCTGAAATATGTTTAGTATTTCACCAGTACATATGTTAAATAATATTTAATACACCAGTAAAAAGACCCAAACAAAGTGCTGGATTTCTCACAATGTTGTTTGTGGCTTACCTAAGCTGTCGGTGGCACTAACCCCAAGCTTGTTGGTGTTCGCAGAAAACATTCATCTTTAAATGTGTTTCACAAATATAGTATATAGTTTCATATTTTCAGAAGATTCAGTAATTTCCTAGTTCTCCACTCAGCACTGTCGTAACAAACCCGCTCAATTAGGGGGAAATAGCACATTCGGCTGGGGCTATTTTCAATGGTGGATTGACCCATATTTTGTGCTCTGGTGAGCTATTTGGAGCAGCAGATCGGTGTATATGAGTCAAACTCAGTATAAGTATATCAAAAGCCTGTAGTTTAAAGGTGTAATGATGTGTATGTGACAGAAACAGAAGAGGAGGAAGAAAGAAAACATAAATAAATGCATAAATGAGAACAATACATTTGAATTGAAGATTGTCCAGTTGTCAGAAGATTGTCAGTTTGATCCCCAGCTTTTGCAAGTCTGTATGTCAAACTGCTACTAAAGGCTGTGCCAATGCTGTGTGAATGGTTAGCGCTTAGCATGGCACACCATTATGAATACGTGTTGAATAGAAAGTATAAAAGTGCTTTTACAGTCCTTCACAATATGATGGAAATGGAAAAAAATGCACTTTGGAAATCACACATTTCTAAGCTTCACACATTAGTATTATTTTTTAAATATTTTAAAATAACAATCATGAAAAACTGTAAATTATGACATCCGTAATAGTTACCCTGATAAAACTGGGTATGACTCCGATAAGAATAATTGAAGTTCTGTTATTTTGTAAACAGAACAGAACAGATCTGAGCTGCTGTGTGGGTATAGAATACAAGATGTTGACATAAAGATGAGCATACAGAATAGAAAGGGAATAAATAAAGTAACTGATACAATGTGAGATAGACTGAGCAACCCAACCTGCTGATCTTAACAACACTTCCCTTTGGCTATGTATGCGTGTGCATGTGTGTTGGTGGGCTGATTTGCAATGCTGAGTGCACTGAGTGGGAGGATGAGGAGGAGACATGAGACTGAGAGGCAGGGGCAGAGTGAGGGAGAGATGGGTTTAGGAGAAAGATAGAGTCAGAAAAACAGTGGATGGAGAGAGAAATGGAATGCATGTCAGAGCACTCAAGAGTCACACCAATCTACTGTACTTCCACACACACACACACACACACACACACACACACTCTCACACTCACTCACTCTCTCACTCACACAAACAATGTAGCAGTTTGCCCACGCAGGGCCAGAGGTGACCGTTATTCCTCCCACTATAATTACCTCTCTCTCTCTTCTGCTTCTCTCTGTGCTGCTGTTTCTCTGACAAACACACTGAAAGACACCTACACACAAAACATTTTGTTTTTTAAAATGATTTTTGAGCTGATGGCTTCACATACTGTCAGTTTATAATCAGGCATCCGGTGAAAATCTGTTAGTGCAGACTCAAGGCTCACAAGCTTGACCGAGCTCTTTACAGCTCAGGAAATATCTGAAATATTAGTGAGGTATCTTACAGGAAAGAAAACTTTATGGATTTAACTTATGGAAGATGTCACACTGACATGAATGTGGATTTTTCCCCCCATGCATTTTCAGTATATTAGATTATTGGTTAGTATATTAATTGTTATTTTCAACATGAACAGAAAACAGGCTGAAAATCACACTGACAGCAATAAACTGGCACAGAAAAGGGTTTTTGCATTAACTTACCATATGAAATAAGTGTTTAGTATACAGTATAATATAGATAGCACAATATAGCTACAGTATAATGACACATCTGCTTTAGCAGTGGATGCTTTCATTGTGCAATTTAGTCTTTTATTGAGTACAGCATCATGGGAAACTCCTCCTCCAAACAAACACATATTCCCTTTGTTGTTGCTGTTTGTATTAGGCTCTATGAAAACGGGACTGGAAAGCAAACCAATTGGCTTCGCAACAGCACCAACCAAAGCAATGCTTCTTAGGCAGAAACGTTAAAAACTTGACTGTTGCCACTTTAACAACTAAAACATTACATGTGACTTATTTTAGTGTGGATTCATACCATGGTCTGTGTTAGGTATTTTCACTGGCTGCAGGCTATCAATGGACCCCTGCTAAGTAGTTTGATTTTGATTTGATTTCTTTTTTTGACAATTCATTTTCTTCTTCCAGTTTAAATGAATGCACTTTCTAGGCAGCATCAACCTTTATCTAAAGTAACTACAGCGGTGAGGCAGTCAAAGCCTCTATTTAAAAATGAATGAAACATGTTCACAAGACAACATTTAGGACAATCACAGCAGTGAGTGACTTAAACAAGTTTTTTAACCTATGTGGAGAATATGACAACTTTGATGGCGAGATGTTATAAGTAGGAACCACAGGGAACAGGTTTGAAAACGCGTGACTTGAAACACGCACGATCTTGTTAAAAGCATGGTTTTCACTTATCAAGAAGAAGGCCCAGACACAAGCAGGCAGTCCAAAACAAGCAAACAAACCCCAGCAGAATTGGCAATCATTGTTTCATTCAACACTGCTTTGATGCAATACAATCTAATACATAAGACAATACAAACCCAAGGAAAAGGCAACTTGAATGTGAGAACACAGCTTTCTTTGGCTGACTTGACATGGCCCATGTGAAATGTGGGGTGAATCCTAATGGACCTGGGATGCTAGAGCTGCACCGCCACTGTATTTATCACCTTGTAGAAGGAGAAGGGACAAATTAACAGAGAAGTTAACTTACAGGATTACAAAAGGAGAGTAAGGTCCTGTGTGGACAGCCAGACTCTTTATCCTGGATGGAGTAAGACAGGAGAGTCCAGTGATGGCCACCTCATGTCAGACAAAACCTGCATTCACCCCTGTGACACCAGTGAATGAAACCCTGAGCTCAGAGAATGTTAACCTCTGCCTCAGTGATGGGTAACAGAGGTTCGATGCCACAGAGTTCCTCAGTAGTAGAGCAGGTCAGGGATGGGAGATGTATTCTCTGGAAGTTAAAGTAGCTAAGTCCTGTTGGGGTTGAACTTCAGGAGGCGTGCACATAGCTACTCAGAGTTGTTGCTCGACATGATGAGGCATATGCTGCCGCTAGGCTTTCAGATTGATTGTCACTCTCTCTCTTCCAACCGGTCAAGGCAGATGGTCGCCCACCCAGAGCCAGGCTCTGCTCAAGGTTTCTGCCTATTAAAAGGAAGTTTTTCTTTGCTGCTCTTGCCCAAGTGCTCACTCGTGTTGGCAACTTTTGGTTGTGATCATTATATAAAGACTTGGTCCAGACACGCTCAATATATAAACTACTCTGAGATACCCTTTGTTGTGATATAGAGGTATACAAATAAAATTGAATTGAATTGCTGTAGTAGGAAGAATCATGTGAATGAATAATTGAGCAAATTGACTTGGGGGTTGCACTAACAGCTTTTTTGAGAAGGACGTGGCAGTCACGAGAAGCTGGAGCTGGATTTAAAAGCTGTAAATGCCTCCTTTCATACCTTCTGTAGCAGAGGATACACTGAACCATCCTTTATGAAAGGAAAGGGGGTAATTCCATCCCATGATTCCTTGCTCAGAAACATCTAAGGTGAAGCACCATCTGGCTCCTGAAAACAATCATTTACAAACATTACTGACAATGGATGTAGATTTTTATGTAATTTGCCATTGGTTATTACTAATCAATCTCATCTTATTATATAACCTGCTAATATGCTTTCAACAAATCAGGAACTATGAATACTATAAAAAGATCAATAAAAAGTTAACATTGCAGTCTGACCTGTACTCTGTCTGCATTAGTTACTTTCCTCATTTAAAGTGCTGTTCTATTGCCAGCCTTCAGGATATCATTAATTCATTTAACTTAAGTCGCAGATGCTGAAACCTTCTCAACTAATAAGGGTAAGATTTAAACTGGATAATCTCTTAAGCAGGCAGAAAATGCACTTGAATCATGTTTGGAGTATGTGGGTTGAAATGTTGTTATCATAAAATTGGTACGGCAAATTAAGCAAATTCTGACCTGCAGGCAGGTGGTGAAGTAAACAGGGCTGCAGGAGCAGGTGACTGCCATGCAGACATCCAAAAAGTGGGACACCTTAAAAACCAAACACAAGGGAAAACAAATCAAATGGCTGGGCACTGGAGTGAGTTATGTTGCGTTATGTTAAGACTTACATTGGGTACCTATTCTTCCATATGGTGATGCAGTGTGCCTATTAATTATTCATACAATACAACAATAATTAGTTGTACACATGTGATTACTTTTTCATCATTTGAGTTTAAAGTAATACCGAGAAGCCACAAACTTTAGAGACTATTCTGTTATATGTCACTTACATTCTTTAACCCATAACCCTCTTTTCCCTACAACTTGGGGAAAGGACAAAATACCCAAAAGTTAAATACAGTGACCACACTGATGAAAAAGTCTAGTAATAATTGAACACATTTAGGAGATGACATGAATGCAGGATGTAGCCACATTTGTTGTCTTATTGACTCCACAATGATTGTTTTTATAGTTTGACCCAGTGAAATCCCCTTTACCACTGGTTTTTAGAAAGTTAATCATTTTAGTATTTCTTAGGCATCCCATGGCCTTTGCATCTTTCTGAATCATCTTCCTAAGTCAGCTCCAGGATGTCCCCAGCAGTGATGCAGATGTTTTGAGCACTGCACACGCTGTAAACTGTCTCTGGCTGAGTTAAGAGTTTGATAAGTGACTTTGTTTCCTCTTTATTCTTCTGTAGTTCTTCTCAGAGGCAGCGAGTGAACAGTGACAGCTCTGCAGCTGACGCTCTAACAAACAACTCAACTCCTGTGACCAGCAAACTCAGCAGGTTGGTATATTCTTATTTTGTTTTTATTGAAATAAGATCCAGTCTAAGTACAACTCCAAGACAAGTTTACATGATGAACAAAGCAGCATAAATCCTATACAAAGCTTATCAAACACAACGTTAAGAGAAACTTGTGAAGGAGGTAGAGTTCTTGATGGTGTGTGAGGAGGAGGCAATATATTGTGTTGCGCAATATATTGTATTTTATACATTTGGTCGTATCTAAGTAATAAGATGGCCAGATTATCTTCTACAACATGTACTTCTTTGAGATAATGAAGGAACTGAATCTTCAAAGCCTGAAAAACTGGCCACTGTTAAATTTTTGCAGCATATATTTTTCCAGTTGTATAGATAGCCCATTATAGACCATGTGTAAACCCTTTCATGGATGGCTGTGGCTCAGAGGTAGAGTGGATTGTCCACCTCTCTGAGAATCAGCAGCTGGACCCATGGCTCCTCTGAGCTGCCAAAGTGTCCAAGGGCAAGACACTGAACCCTAAATTGCTCCCAACAGCTGTTCCATGGGTGTATAAATGCTTAATTTCTTTTCAGATGAGCAGCTGTAATACTTACATGTAGTGTAAATTGCTTTGGTGGGGTTCGATATGTAAGTACAGTCTACTTACCATTTAAGACACTTTTACAGTTGACATCATTGAAAAGATGCATGTGCATAATTTTATTTTGCTTCAGCTTTTCAGAGCTGATCTGGATCAACTTCCAAGCCTTAATTATTGAGTTGAAAAGGTTACCAGCATCAAAATGTCATGTTGCTGCATGTTCGGCCAGAACTGACATCACATTACAGCGGACATTCTTCCACTAAATTCAGAGAGGATCATTTCGTTTCATTGCAACCGACATCTATGGATACAAGGTATCAAGCTAACTTGCGGGGGCAGGGCTTTATTTTTGAATAGTGATAAAGGGAAATTTTAAATTACATTAAAACAGAATCAGAATTAATGTTACATATGGCTGTAACATCAGTCTTTGATGGCTAATGCTCTTGCATGGCTTGACAAGCTGTTGCACCTCGCCATACTTCTGCTTGTAAATGGAAGTATGGCGGCGTGCAATAGTGCGAACTAATGTACGTCATCATTATATGCAAACTGTAAAAAGGTCTATTAATGATGGAAAAACTGTCCAAAACAAGGTGTGGTGATTGGCAGATGCTTTGTTTTTGCAGTTAAATACCACCTGGACAAGGACACATCTATTAGTGCTAAAGTTAACAATAACCTTGTTGGTGTGACACCATCTTACCTGGTTAATGTCAAGAACATCAACTCAGGAGGCCACAAGAAAGGTCTTAGCTTGGAACTGGAAGTTAATACCTCCAACTCTTTGGTACTCTTGGTCTGAGGTGTATGCTCTGGATATGGTTATAAACACCTACTAAGCTCAGCTTAATACAAGACTAAAATTAAAAATAAACAATAAACGTTGAAGTTTGTTCCCGATATAGTTGTAGTGCCTGAATGATACCCCCAGATCCCTAAAATACCCCAAACTTGCTTTTGTTTTGAAAACAGTCAACACAGTTCACAGTTAAATTACTGGTCAGTTGGGATGAAATGTAGGATTTTATGCACACAACAAATGATTTAACAAAATCAAGGTATTTATCACCAGGTCTGCAGTTCCTATTGCTTCACAAAGCGTTTTAGCCCGTAACAGTACAGTTTATTTCCAGTCTCACTGTTTCCATAAACCTTTTTTTCAATAGCAGCACTTCTTTTCAGTGAAAAAGCTCTGCCTAGTGAACAGAATGAGGCATTCAGTGTCTGAAGAGCAGGAGCAAGTGAATAGTAATATTACTCTGTCTGATGGATGTTGCATAGAATACTGTTTGCTAACAAATCGAACACAAAAACTTGAAAGCAAATAATAAGGCAGTATGTTTTCTCCTAGTTCCCCGTTCAAGTAGCCAGGACCAAAAGTCAATGAACAAAACCCTAAAGTACTTGGAAACAAGTGTGAAAGACAATAACATTTCTTTAAGCATTTTATTTGGTCGGTAAGTTGGGACACTGCTGCACTAACTTGGATCTTTTCTGACAACAGCATGCAGTCATAAGTCATTTTAGTTTGTTACACTCATTAAATGTCAACTTATACACTTGATTATTACATGAAACAAGGTGTAGGCATTAATATCATGTTTCAAAAACTGTAGCTTGTGGGCACTCCATTGCCTGTTTCACATAATTATTTTCAAGTGCACCAGAAAATATTATGTTCCCATATGTCACATTCTTGTCGTGATTTTGAGACTTTTTGTATTGTCTGACCATTTGGATTGTCTGCCACGGCCATTAATGAATTTGCCTGTGTTCTTGTTATCCTAAGTGCGTCTTGTGAGTACTTATTGTGCGTCTTCCAGTCACTCTCTGCCAGCTTGAAAGGCTTGACACAAGGCTACGTATCTTGTGTTGAGCCTTTCAGCATTTTTCCTTGTGGTTTTCCTGTTGATTTAGGATTGTTCTTTAGTTTTCCTGGCCCTGGTGGGCAGCTGTTGCTCAGTGGTAGAGCAGGTTGTCCACCTGTTTTGGCATTTTGATTGCTGGTTCCTCCAGGCTGCATACTGAAGTGTCCTTGGACAAGACACTGAAACCCATGGCTGTCCCATGAAAGAGTGTGAATGGGTGAATGCCAACATGTAATGTAAAGTGTTTTGAGTGGTCAGAAGACTAGAATGGCCTGGAATTTCCTGTTTTTGTTCCCAGTTGGTATTTTTTTTTTACCTCTGCTTACCTGGTTTATGCTATATAAATCATTGAACTCCACCATGCTCAAGCTACCGAAAGCAGACTGAAAAGGAGACCACGGACACACAGTTGCAATATACACAGTCCTTTAATCAAGAATCCAGCTCAGTACACAGGTCAGTAGTCAGCAAAGTAAAGATACAATATTGTCAGGGGAACCCAAGGTCACAAAACACATCAGGTTATAAAAACGTGGCACAGAAATAAGTTACAAGAAAGGTTTGATGGAGCGGTTGACACTAAGGACAAAGACCCAGACAATATATACTCATGGGAAGGGGAAACAGGTACATCACGCCAGAGCAGAACCAAGCAATCACACAGGAGGGTAACGTATGAGGGCGGGAAGTGAAGACGAGCACCCCCAAACTTAAGACAGCCTCTGGAGTCTGTATTTGTGTCCACTCTCTTGTTACTCTGTTTGATCACTGAAACAATACATGCTCATCCGAAATGTATGATAAAATTGTATTCACATTTTGAAACAGCAATTCCATTTTTTCTGTTCTTCTTGTTAATCTTCATGCTGTTATTGGTTTGTGTTTTGCAGGGCAGGTTGCATTCATCGTTCCAACACCACTGCTGCTGATTTCAAACCAAGACTAAGGTCAGTACACCTACCAACATATAGAGGTACTGTAAATAATAATAATAATAATAATAAGAAGAAGAAGACAAAGAAGAAGACGTTTAAATAGAATTTACAGGATGCAGGATATGACTGGTTACCTTTTGTAAAGGGGCAAGCTGTGGGAGGTGCAGAGGCACCACTTACAGTAGGTTCATAGAACTTAAATAACTTTAATATATACAGGAGGCCATGTAGTGAGAAGATGTTCAGTGTTCAGTTCAGGTAGCCTGTGTAATGTTGGAAGAATGGAAGTCATATGGTCATCTCGTCAGTTATGATGAATGCTCGGGTGACTTTTTCAAGGTCTTCTCAAATCTGGACTCATTTAGCTGAAGGGAGCTTTGTGCAACATGTATATCATATGCTGGACTGTAATGTGGAAAAAGGCATCTGTGTCACAACCTTAAAGTTAGGTGTAATCCAAATTACAGTGGAAGTGAATATTGCATTTGGGATCTGCTGTCATGCTCTGACCCAGAGGAAACATGTTAATAGAAAATAATATAAGACCAAGAAGAATTAAAACTGAACAACCCCAGAGGCCTCTCTCACACAACTCAGAACGGTGCAGTACTGCCTACTGACAGATGTAGTCTGGGAGATGAATTCACGATTACAAAACCCTGCAAATGCCTCAGAAAACAACCAGTATGCAGGAGGTTACGACCAACTTCCCTCTTTGCTGCTGCTGAAACTGCTGTTTGGTCTTTGGGTTGTGAAGTTAGATCCTGCCTTCTTCACTAATGATAATATTTGACATGAAGCTTGGGTTCGACACAGATTCAGTTACTTTGCTATCTGCTGAAGTTTGAGGTCTATGGTGACAATGCGCAAATGTGCATGGGCCGGACTGCTGACCCACCAGCACAAGTGGTCACACAATGGCATCTGTCTCCTGTCCATATGACGTAACTCGATATGATGTTTATAGCCTGCAGCTGCTGGGTGCAGCCATGGTGCACACAGGAACGGCAGAAACAGTAGCACGATTTCTTATGCTCATCACTCAGGTTTTGCTTTTCATGCTGCCAAAAACTCACAAAAGATACATGGATACTGTGTCACACTCGTCTGCTCATTAAAACATACTGGTTGTCATTAAAGCAAAGCAGCGTGCTGTTCATTAAGATATGAGCACACAGACAAAGTAAGGGTGTGTGTGAGAGAGAGAGCGAGAGAGAGAGAGAGAAATGAACTTACTAACCAACATCTTCCAAGTATGGAAGGTCGCAAGTTTATTCCTCTCAAAACTTTTCATCAATTATAATTTCTCATTTGTTTTGTGTGACCAGTAGTTCTTAAATTGCCACCTGTACAATTCTGCATATTTAAAATGTCTCATGGGAAAAGAACTACCGTGGATAAATGTAAAGCTTATAACTTGCTTGAGGTAGGGGGATAGGGCCTGGGCCAGACAAGGGGAAAATGATGGCTGGGAAACAGGTTTGGTATTTGGACTGTGTTTGTGGGATTAAATCAAAATAAACTCCTTTATGTGTGTGTGTGTCCATGATAATGTCCATGAGAAAACATGCCACCCAGTGCAACAGTGAATCTCAGTGATGTGTTGTTGTTTTTTTAGTTTTTAGGGAACAAGGGAGCTCTATGACAGAGGAATAAGATATATCAGGCTTTGATACACACACACAATACATGTTAGGCATAGTGTGAACCGTGAGTGTTGAGCATCTCTTCTGTTTGCGTTGGTATTTGTCTTCAGACAGGAAAAGATCCAAAACACAAGTGAAACGGAGAGCGAGAAAGAAAAAGGTAATACACTCACACACACCATGTACACACACACACACACACACACACACACACACACACACATCTTTCAGAACTAACCCACAATACAAAGCCTCTCTTTCAATCAAACCTATACTACCTTAACTTAAAGCTAAATATGAGCTTAATTGAAATGGTCAGAATAAAACTACATACACATACACAGACAGTTACACACACATTTCTGTGTCTTGTAGGGAGTTTGTCAGACCTGGCTGGTTCAGCTTGACATTTGATTTAAAGATTCATTTAAATTTCACGTTACACACAGAACTGAACCTAGTAGCTGACAGGTATACCTATGGGTAAGAAAAGGAAGTGAGCCAGCATCTGTGTCTCCAGACAAACAGACTACTCTGACACATATTTTCTCAAGCTCTGTCTTGCACTCACTTTGCATGCTGGGACTCGGGTGTGTGGGAGCCCGAGCTTTCTTTCATGTCAGCTTCACTGTGGTTTTATTCTCTGGGAACTTGATCTGGTTCAGTTGTGTTTCTTTTTTAGCTGCGAGTTTTTCCAGTTTGCATTTTATTCCAGTTTTGGTGTTCCACATTTTGAGCTCAAAACAATCTAGTTCCTGCTGTCAGCGACTAAAGTCACAGTGGAAATCAGTATCAGATCTGAAAAATTCCACAGGTGCAGTGTGTGTGTGTGTGTGTGTGTGTGTGTGTGTGTTTGTAGCTGGAAGCATGCAGGATAAGGAGAGTGTCAAAGTAACAAATAACAAATTAACAAACTAAACATATAAACCATACCGATAAGTTAAATGTAGCCAAATTATTAACCATTTAAACTAATCATTTATTTATTACTGTCTTTGTCAATGTATCAACACAAGTGGATTCTGAACAGGCATTTTAATATGTATTGATACTCTTAGTACTCAGTATTTCAATTATCAACTTCCACTAATTTTTAGATTCCACTCAACCGGTTTTCCTCCTGGATGTTGTTAGATTTGCCAAGAGCCAGGTCTCAACAGTTCAACTAAAGTTCTTTGACTCCTTTCAGGTTTTGGTTCACTTGCTCACAACGTGAACATATGCGTTGCAATCCATCAATGCAAAAATAAGCTAAATTGCAATACATGCTCTTATTATAACTATAGAGTTATAATAAGAGCCACATGATGAAAGTCTTCAAAACATACAAAGATTTATTTGAATTGTGTAATGCTTGTGTTTGGAGATGATGATATTTATATTGTTAGTTTTTTTATTGCCTTCTATGGTGAATAAGTGATGGATGATGAAACATGAATGACCTTCTTTATGCTGCAGTGCTTAATATACTGGTGGTGTATCATATTAAATGGCAATAGCACCACAATGTGAAATATGAGATAAGTAATACTACAAAATTTTTGGCCCAGTTTCTCTGCAACCATTTAGTTCAACCTGCAGTAAGTCTTGGATTCTTTAACCAAATGCAACCGAATTTGGCTGAAGTGAACAAACTGACACTGTGACTAGAAACATGATTTCATTTTTTGAAAACATTTTATTAGGTTTCACGCAGCTCATGTCTTATACTTTTTCAGTTAAAATTGAAACAAGCATAAAATCATTAATATCCACTAATATATCAAAAACTGAGAAATCTGAGAAATCAAAATTTGGTTTATAGCTGGCAATAGTGAAACACTTCCTAATACAGCAATCTGCTCCTCCTATGATATCAGTAATCTCATAGAAATCCTGTAAGGTAGCTGTATAATAGAAGTATAGTGAAAGCCCACTACTCTCAGAGTGTCTGTATATGCTAAATCTGAAAGTCATGCATGCTGCTTGAAACAACATCTGGAGTACTGAGCTGTCACTCAAGAAGTCATTACACAGTGGGGATGCACCCCTGAAAAATGCCTGCTCACACCAGGGGTTTGTGTCGCACGTGCAGACAACAAGTTAGGCCACGCGAACGACAGAGCTGACAGCAGAACAGCGAGCAAAAAGACTGATCAGTGAGAGGGGTAGAGAGGGAACTGTAAACAGAAGGACATATAATTTAAAGGGTTAAATAGAATAGAATAGAACTGAATAGTACTTTATTAATCCTTTGCAGGAAATCCTGGTTTTAAAGACCAGTTTGGTTCAGTAGTTTGCACAAATAACCTGTTTGAAAGTCTTTGCCAGTCATTTGTGTTTAATATTGAAGTTGTGTTGCAGTTTTGTTTCATTATACTGACTTGAGTGACAAACCTTGGTCCATAAAAAGTCAGCTACCACAGGGGAAAGCAGTCCTAACACCTTTCAAATATCTAGTACACATATATATATTAACTTTTTTAACTGACCTTTCTGGTCTATGACCACATATTTTTGTTGTTCTGTCAGTTTCTGTCAGTTACACTTGGACATCACAAAGGAGAAGGAAATACTAGCAGTCAAGCCATCAGAGAAGTTGGACACAAACCAACAGTTATCCCAAATAAGTCAAAACCTCTTATTAACTTTATTATTGTCCTAATGGCCTGATGGAGTCTTAGTTATTCAAAGAAATGATATGTAGTCTGGATTGGGTTAACTGCATTAGGTAGCCGTGGATGCTGGCCACTATATTTCTGTGTGTGCATTGTGTCCACATTCATTTGTAAATTGTAATTTGTAACTGTTAACTTCAGAAAGCAAAAATGTATCTGAATAAGTGCAATATGAGCACAATAGCAAAAAGCACTTTTAAATATATTTTATTAGCTAGATAACGCTAACATATCATGTTAGCTAACCGCTGTAGCTAGCAGGAAAGCTAAAAATCTTTTAAATTTCCCCACCATGGGATAAATAAGATTTATATTATCTTTATTTTAAATCAGGGCTTCTCTACATTATTTTAGATTATTGTTATTGTTAGCAAATAATGAGGGAATTCAACATTAGGCAATAATACACGGCTCATCAAATTACAGTATATTACCCATACAGTATTGCCAAACTAATTTGTAGTTAATCACAGTAGTAATTGCATCTGAATGTTGGTCATGATGGCCTGGAGCCTCAGAGTATATTCCTGCTTTGGCCGTTTTGCAATCCAGCCTCGTATATCAGTATATCAATATATTCAGTTGAGCCTCCACAGGGGGGTGTAACCATAGATATGAATGTTCTTCATCAAATGAACATGAGGTCTGTATTTAACAATATAAAGTACAAGCAAGGTGGAGTATAAGCAATGTTTTCTGAGTCCATACATTTTGTGGAGATTTCCAGTGGCTCAGTAAGGAAGACACTGATGAACTTGTTATTTTAATAGAAGGTATTTGCTGCAGCCTAGCAGCACCAACTTTGTATTGAAATGAATGTTTTTATTTCTTTTTTCGACATGTCACTATTTCCAGTCTGAACACTGCCAGTCAAAGAGACTGACTTCACTCGCTGTGTGTCAAAACCTGGACAGCTAGGATGATGTTTGCCTTAATTTGCATGCTTTTCTGAGCAGAAATGACTTTAGTCATGGAAACATGAGACTTTTTGTACAATGTGCATGCATGTTCTACTTCTAACACAGTAACTCGTCTTTTCTCTTTCATCAACACACGCACAGACAGCTCCCGTAAGGGTCAGACAGGTTGACTGCATCAAACTGAGGAGTTCAATGGAGCAAGTGACGTGTGTGCGTGTGTATGTGTGTGAGAAAGAGAGAGAGAGAGAGAGACGTGCCAATTTATGAGTCTGTGAGAGATAGAAAGGGGGGGGGGGCAGATTTTTGCATAGCCCCTATGGTTTCATAAATCTTCTCTTCTCTTCTCTTCTCTTCTCTTCTCTTCTCTTCTCTTCTCTTCTCTTCTCTTCTCTTCTCTTCTCTTCTCTTCTCTTTACTTAATTCCTTCCCTGGGCTAAATTCATTTAATTCCTACATTCAAGTGTGTGTTGGGTTTTGTGGTTTGTGTGTTGTTTTTGATTTGTCTTGCAGCCACAAAAGCTCTTAAAGGTTTTTGAAGTCTGCTCTCTCTCTCGCTCTCATCTCTACCCCACGCCACCCCTCCTCACACACACACACACACACACACACACTCACACACACACACACACACACACACTCACAGTAAGCCTAACATAACTGGATTAGGACTCAGCTATTTAGAGAGAGAGAGGGAGTGAGAGCGAGTATTGAGGTCAACCTAATAAACATTCATCTCATATGTCAGCCTGGCTTCAGCCAGATACACAGCGTATGTTTCAACCAATAACAATGACATGAACATACTGGATGTGTTTGAATTGGTTTTGATGAGGATGTATGCTAAATTGCATATGTGTTTGTATGCTTTTTATTGACTATGTCCAATTCATTAGGTATATATATGTCTTAATTATAGTGAAAAAGTATAGGATAGCACAATATCCCTATTTTTTGGGAGATGTAAGGTGCTGTAACTAGTGTGAGGTAGATTTGTTTTACTAAAATAAGGTTAAATCTTATTACCTCTCCTCCCTTATTTCCCTCTTACTCTCTCTAACTGTATCGCTAAGTCTACTTTTCTCTATATTTATATCTTTACATATATCATTCATATAAATGTGGTAGAGGAATAACACCCCCTGAGTATCAGGGCATCACACAATTTATTGTATCTGAGTATCACACAATTCCTCCTTGAAACAGTTTAAACTGAAAATGACTCTACACCCTAATACCTTCATTAGAGTTTGTATTAGTTTTGGATAGTTTATAATTATAATTTCAGTTTTATCACCACATGCAAATGTATTTCTACATAGTATTTTATTAGGGATGCTTTATTATATGTATTATTTATGACATTGGCAAAGTTTTTTTGCTTTATCATAATTCAGTGCTGTCTTTTATTTCCAAACTGATGTTGGTGGTTTCTTAACGGAAATTTGTAAACAAATGCAGTGTGTCCTGTGTTGATGGCAGTTGCTCAGCACTGAGGGATAAAAGAACGAGATCCGTTTGGCTCTGCAACAGCAGTCACCAAGCATAACACCATGCGGTAACTCTAGGCTGGCATGTCTGATTCTACTTTAACTTACAGTCAAAATTTAAAGCCCTACAGAGATCTTACTTTGTTTTATTTTTCATGAACCAAACCAAATTTTACAGTATCTGTTGTCCTCAGCTACTTTATACTGTGTGAAAGCTTCTGCTTCCCTTCGTTAAATCCCTGCAGCCAAAGGGAGGCAGCAGCAAACATACAGTATGATAATGTACATGCAGTGTGATTTGAATGCAGTGCTGCACACAGCTGCTCACACTGTCACATGTAAACAACATCACCCTGTGGAGAATAACCACACACCCTTTGCACACATCACGACTGGTCGGTTATAACTTGGGATCCTGCCACTGTTATGTGGGAGATGTCGGATTACCAGAGCTCATTAATCCTATGCGTCACAGCCTCCATGCCAACTTTTCATTCCTAAAGTAGAGTCTCATGTTTTATTCCTAAAGTGCAATGCACCGCGAATACTTCTGGTATCACAGATTTGGCAACATGTGATACAATAAAATCAAAACTGTCAGAGGAATTATTTAAACAATTTCAACAAGCTTTAAATAATAATATTCCTTTGACAATGTTTTATTTCACTTTTAAGGAAACCCACCTGATACAGGAACCAATAGCAGTCTTGCCTGCAATCGCATAAAAATCACTCTGTTTATCACCTGCTGTCTTTTTCTCCCAGTGTTTATCCAGATTTGAAAGTTTCTTTTTACAGACTTTATTTAAGTTATGATCATGACACTTTATGACAATTTATGTGCAAGCAAATGTTTTCCTGATTGTTCATTAGGTTTAATTTAAAAGATTCTGTGTTGTCACTGAATTGTCCCTTTGAAAACCCAGGAAATCAAAGATGCTTAAACCACATCTTCATGTATATCCTGACAGTTTTATGAGTTTAAAACAAATCTAAACAACTACTGCTCCTCTCAAATAATCTCTGTCTCTCTCTCTCTCTCTCACACACACACACACACACTCATGCCAGAGATGTTGATTGAGTGTGTGAAGAACAAGGATATTAATAAGGTAAGTTTCATTAGCCAGTCTGTCATCAATGTTTCAATATTAGCCTGAAACCACTTTTGATAATTAAAATCAAAAGAACACCTGTTGTATATTATATTGTAACATCTTCTCAACACAACTTCAAGTAAATGTAATATCTGTTTTAGGCTTTTCTTATCTTAACTTTGACATCTTAGAATGGGGCTGGGCAGACATATATTATCATGGGCTGGCTTGACACAGTGCAGCTAAAACCAACCAAAAAGGCCTATGGGAACACATTTATCTTTGATGAGTGCCATCATTTCCATTAGTTGCAATGAGTATAATTGCAGTGGACAGAGTATGAGAAGTGAGAGTAAAGAGTGGTCACACAAGCAAGTGTAAGTTGAGGTGTGAGCTTAGAATAGCCTTTTCTTTCCATGAATCAAATAGGAATCTGCAAAATGTCCAAACCAGAGACAGCTGCTAAAATCAATGAAATTTGGTTCCTGTTTATATAAAGCAAGAGTGACAGCAACAGTACAGAAGCTTGGAGGAAGCATTACATGACTAGTGGGAGGGTATTTGAGGAGACAATAATGGAGCTAAAAGACTGAATATTTGACCTACATTCACCTGATGAATGGTGGATACATACAAGACTCTAAAGGTATGCCATGTTGCTATGACTGCATCATATTTAAAAAAGCAGCTGTCTAACGCATTTGCCATATCAAATTTATACAGTAAGTTCAAATGTCATATGGAGTCTCACAAACAGAACCAATGCGACTTTAAGTGAACACATTTTTTTGGTAATATTTGTGGGAAACGTTTGAACAAACTTCTTCTTTCACCAAAAGTTGCAGGAGCTGCATCTGAAGGGAGCAGACCTCACAACACTGGACTTAACAGGCTGCAGTTTACTGCACCATGCCGTCAGCACAGGAAGCAAAGAAATGGTTCGCTACATACTGGACAATGGTAACTGTGACAAGACAGCAATTAAGAATTACAATTAACCATCTAACTAATATGTAATTCTAGTAGAATCAATGGAATTGCAATCAAAATCAAAAGGCTTCTGCACCGTGACTTAAGCAAAGCATAGTTTAACTTAACTAGATCCAGCATCCTGTAATGTTGAAATGCATGTTTTACATTTAAAGTCTTTGTTAAATTATAAAAAAAATCAGTACTTACTGCAAGTATGAAAAAGAATGAGAATTCAGGTTGGTGCTACCTCAACCTTACTTTTAACTTTGATGTCTGCTGTTTGATGATTTTTGATGTTTGTGCTGTTTCTGTCCTTATTGTTTTCATTTCAAGTATAAGAAACGACTTGCAATACAGCTGCATATGAACTCAAAATGTAGGGCACTGTTTGAATGTTTTCTCTCACTCCTCTCATCAGCTCTGTAAGGTTGCACTGATCTTAGCAGAAGTCTCTGTGGTGCCGTAGAGATTTTTCTTTAATTATTGATGTTGGTTTTGACAGTGCTCCATGGTACATTTAAGACTTCCATATTCTTTTATATCCTGCTCCTGAGCGTTGCTTTTTAAGAATTATATGTCACATTTTCTTTGCTAACTCTTTTAAGCCTATCAGTAGGATGCAACCCCAAACACTCAAGCAAATCCTATGGCAATAGCTGACTTTTCTCTGGTTTAACTAGAAATCACGTTAGCTGATCGCAGGTGTAGGAAAATTATCCTAAAGGCATGATTTGGATCGGATAAATCTGAACACAGCGAGAGCCCATATTATGAAAGGAAAATCAGGGCACCATGTTTATTATTATTATTATTATTATTATTATTATTATTAAATAATTATTTGTTTCTCTCCTCTGCATTTTTGTTTGTTATAAGATTATATTAGAATGGGATTTACATTTGAATAACCTACAGTTTCATAAGGGCGGACTGTTCATGCCCACTGTAAATGTTAATGCAAGGAGATAGAAGACATGGTAGACAAAAACACAAGGGATTACATTAAAATAAAACGGGTTGGCTAAATCTTAGATAGATATGATGATTTCGTTCTTGCATGCTGTTCCAGAGGCAAGAACCATAGATACTCAATGCTGCCTGTCCTAAGGTTTTTGTCTTCACCCAGTAAAAAACTAAAACAACAATGCCAGAGGACCTGACTGATCCAGGGGGAGCATAAATTAAAACATGTCCAAAGTTTTCAGGCACTTGTCCTTAGAGTAATTTTTACACCAATCAAAAAAATCAATTCTAAAGACAGGCAACCAGTAGGGGGCCTTTAACCCAGGTGATACGTGTGTTCTCCTTCTGTTCTTTGTCAGTACATGTTGTGCTGCTGCATTCTTAATGATCTGTAGCTAACTGTTTCAGGTAAACCAGAAAGCCATTCATTATAGTAATCAGGCTTGCTAGAGATAAGTGTGTATAAGTCTCTCTGTTTAGCTGAGCAGCACACCAGTTTAACCCGTCAATGGGCTTATGTCACTGGTTGGTAACAAGATGTTCAAATGTGCAGATAAAAAAAAATTCATAAACATCATAAAAAAATTCTAATTTGAGTTCACAGAAAACCAGCAAAAGTATACAAGTATAGTGTGACATTGATGCTCAGCAATAGTCTCTAATCTCTAAACACTAATTTCATTTCATGTCTGTTTTCCAGCTCCAAGCGACCTGCTGGATGTTACAGAAAAAACACAGTGAGTTTTTATCTTTATAATCTAAACTACTTTATTATTAAAGTTAAGTTAGACAAATCTTAAAGTTGTTTTTCATTTTGTTTTCACCCTTCTCCTGAAACACTTTATTTTAATACACATATAGGTGTAAAACTTGGTCCTGTGTCTGTAGCACCAGCTTTGATGTTGCTCTGCTTGGCCATGATCTGTCTATATGTGCAGGGCATTTTAACAAGTGGACCAAATTTTAAAGAGAATAAACATAAGAAACCAAACAAAAGCAGTGGGGTGCCTGATCATCAATGGTGCTTGACTCCCAGAAGACATCAGATGCTGTTATCTCATGCTTGCTCTGTGCCTTTCCCTCTCTCTCTGTCTCTGTACTCTGGACCACCAGTGGGGAGACAGTTCTTCATCGAGCTGCATCTCTGTGTCACAGGACCATCTGTCATTATCTGGTAGAAGCAGGAGCCTCGCTCATGAAAACAGATCTACAGGTAGGTTTTGTGTGATCTTTCAGTTCACCAAAGTAAACCATTTAACCAGCTATACTGATAACACATAACAATTTTAGCTGACATTTAACCCAAACCCTGACAGTCTCATCCTTGTATTTCAAAATCAAACTGATATTCTGATATTTCTGAATATCTGATATTTTGAATTTTCCAACTGAAAAGAAACTGTTGATGATGTGATATGTACCTTGATCTGACCTTGGAGAGTTTCTACTCTGTTCTTCTTATTTCAAAGTAACTACAAAAATATTTTTTCTTTAAAGCCAGGTTCAAGTTATAAATTCCTAACCAATTTCAAAATCAGGTTGCATCACGAACATAAAGAGAATCTGCACAGATTTTCTTCTCTCTGATCTTAAACATACACACAGTACAAGATTTGAAATAACGTGCTGCATAACACACTATAGGATATTAATAAGATTAAGATAGAGGTTGTCTGTTATTCAGCCAGGAGTTGAGGTGAGATACAACTGCTGACAGATACCAGTTCTGACATCTATCAACAGTTGTTTGTTGGCTAAATTTGCCTTATAGACTAAAGTGAAATAAATGCAACTGTGCAACAGCTGTTCACAGTTATTTCCAAAGTCCTCCCAGTCACTTTTGTGTACACCTGTATCCATGCTTGTCTCTCATGAGTCCAATTGGAATTATCTGAAGTTATCACTGATATCCTTTCATAGATTCTCATAAATATTGTAGAAATAAAATAGATTTTAAATTTTAGAGATGCAGAAATGATTGATTATCGTACTTGCTTGTATCTCCTCAGTGGCTTGACTACAGCAACAGCCTTTTCTCAAAAAGCTCTAAAACTTCAGCTGTACAGAACTCAGCTGCTCAACTTTTAACCAGAACCACGAGATTAGAACCTGTTTTAGCCTCTTGAAATTGATTACACTTCATAACTTTTAAAGCTGTTTGTGGCCTGGCTTCAGACTATATTTTATAATATTGAATGGAGCCAGGCCATAACCCCTTCTGAACCCCAAAACAGAGATCCTTGGGCAATGCCTGCAGACAGACCATTGCCCAAAACAGAAGACAATTGAATACTTATCAAAAAGAATATCATGATTTAATTTAGGCAGCAAGCTTATTTTACTGGTTTTAATATTTTGTTTATCATCTCAAATTGAATTGTTTGTTTAATTATTAATAATTGGATTTTATTATTTTTCAATGTGTAGCACTTTGTCTTTCTTGACAAATTAGGGTCCATATATCCCTCTTGTAAGGGCTTTTTTTTTAGCTGCATTTGCATTTGTAAACCAATGTTATCTCTTCAATAGACTTAGGCCATGAAGAACATGTTTTCACTCACTAGCTGGTATGCTAACAACTATCATTAGTACAGTTGCAAATGGCAGATTAGCACAGATTTAACATGGGGTTTTTTTACCAAAAGAAATACTGACCATACTGTTACTTAACTTGCTAAAACAAAATATATGTAAAATGCACCTTTTCAGGGCTTCCATAGATACCAGATCAGTTTCCTCTACTTCTTCCATCTCCACTGCAAGAACTATTCTCACAGCACGCATTATACTTCAGTCTTTTAGCTAGCCTATTAATGTCCTTGCCAAGAATTCTGCTCAGCCTAGGTGCTCAAATGACATAGATCTGCAAGACATCGATCTGATGGTACTTGTACACATTAAAGTTTCATTCTCAGGGTTATATCTTACCTATATGTACTGAATAAACCATGGACGTAGCATCTGTAATTAACTCTACAAGGGTTTTGATGGTACATTTGAATTTTCATCTTGGGTTTGTAGTCCAATTGCAAAGATATTACATTCCTTGTTAGCTGCTAAAGCCACAAATCAAGAGCAGGACACATGTATTGCTAAGCTTAGATGACATATGCAAATGGCAACCACCATGGCTGAGTGTGATAGACAGTGATCCAGTCAATCAAGCAGCACTGCCTAACATATTTCTCTTTTTATGCTTACATAAATATTGTAAATGCTTACCCTGACTGAGAATATTTGCCAGGCAGTTGAAGGAATACTTTGAGAAGCTCCAACAACAGATGGCATGCCCACTTTCTGTGGGGCTGCTCTGCTGTGGCAAGGCACCCAGAGGTGTATATTATTCTTTCTAAAATGCTAAAAAGTCTAGCTAGTGATGCAGGTGTCTTGACACACCTTTTCAAAGTCATACGGAGGTCAGTGTTGAATGGTTATAATAAGATTGACTTTTGTTGTTCAGCCTTAATTCCAACCTTCACCTGTGAGTTTCGGGCAATGACCCCAGTTTGTTCCCTAACAGCATGAGGAATGTCTTAGGAGCAGAACCTTGACATCCAGATGGAACTTTAAAGACGGTAGTTGTAGTTCTAGCATTTGATTAGGACGCCCTCTAGCTGCTACCCCCTGGAGAATTGTTTAGCTCTTTGAACAGGGACCCTGAGATGGAGATGAACATGGTGGGATTACATACACCATCTGTCCTGGGAATGCCTTGGGCGGAGCCCAGGAAGAGCTGGAATATAGAGGTTGGCAGAGGAACATCTAGGTTTCTTTCTCTTCGCTGTTCAAATAAACATGACAGAGAACTGTGAACAGACATCAGTATCACCATTTCTCAACATATATAGTAGCCACTGGCAGCTCTGCTGCACTGAATTTGCAACTTAGCTGTGATTGCTGCTTTGCAAATGGATGGCATAGCACAGATTATAAGCAGGCTGCAGACCAGTCGACACAGAAAGGTTGTGTTTTCCAGTGAGGACATTGTGGCAGCCATTGTAACTGTGTGTGTGTGTGTGTGTGTGTCACACGCACGCGCGCATGCATGTGTTCGGTCGGTAATATCCATCGTCTTTCTTTTTTGTTCAGTTTTCCATGGAGGTTTCAACCGTGTAGAAAAAGCTCCTAACTGGCTGGACTCAGCAATGACCTAGATACGGAAAGAAGGAGAGAGAGGGAGGAATGGAGTGAGAAAGCATGTGAGAGAGACAGACAGGCTAGAGAGATTGTGTGCAATGAATGGAAAGAGACACAAATGACATGAGAAGACAGATCTATGATTTTGACATTCCCTATAAAGTACTGTTTTTTATCTCTATGTCTCTGCACTGACTGTGCAGCCCCCCCCCCCCCTTACTCTCTCACTTTTCCTCTTTCTCTCTGGATGTTAATGTAAACTGGAGGCTTAAGCAGCAGTTGTGATACACTCTGTGGTCTTGAAATAAAGCTTAGCTCCTTTTTTCTCACTCTTCCTGTTCATCTCTCTCATTCTCGGGGAATGTTTCCAAATTTGGTACAACCCCCGAGAACACGTACACACACCCACACGCACACATGCATGCACACACACACACACACACTGGAATCATCTAATTAGTCTGCTTTAAAGTCTGAAATTGATTCAGCATAATGGTCCCTCTCCCATAAACAGGCCTCTTACATGTGTGTTGGGTTTTATATTGTTGTGTTGAGACTGTGTATGTGTGTGTGTGTGTGTGTGTGTGTGTTTGTGTGTCCATACTCTCACGTGTTGTTTTTTAATGTCAGAATTCAGTTGTTTCACATAAGGAACCTAATGACACTGCACTGCACAAGCACAGAAGAGCCTCTTGTCATTGTGGCAATTAGACACACATATGACACACAACAAAATATTCATTTGTGTTAAACAAGCAGTCTAAAGTTAAGCATCCATCACAGATTACAGTGGTGATTATGAGTGAATTTACTATTGTGAGAATCTTAGAGTTCCTGAATGCTATGAGTGTTAAGGGTGAGGGTGGCACAAGTCAGGCTTTCACTCTGCCCATTAAATAATTAGATACACTATCTGTTGTGAAGATTTAATTGCCTTGTGCAGGTATAGATGTCTACCAAAATGTTCTGATTCAGTTTCTCCTGTTCCAGAATGTAGAACACAATGGTATTGAGCCTACTGTAGCTGGGAGTAATAACTCCTCGCCAGTCAGTATAAGAAGTTACATTTCGCATCACCAGCAAAGCCAAAATCACATCCCATATGTGACCACTTGCACTAGTGTATCTGTGATCTTTCCCACGTGTATTTGCAAGTTGTCGCCATGGATCGCAAACTTCAGCGGACAGCACACATCCAAATCTGAGTCAAACCCCAAAATATGATCAGAGATGATCTACGGCAGCAACCCAGAGATCAAACAATGGTTTTAGGAATGGAAAAGCCTACAGTTTCAAAAAGGGAAATCAGAGTGTACGTTTTTTTAGGGCATTTCGGTTGTTTTCTCCAGCAACTATGACTGCATCAAGAAAATTTAATACAAAGCGGTGGTCTTATACATTTATAATGAGGTGTACCGTAGTTGAATCACAGAGTTGCTTGTAAACTGAAAGCATTAACAAAGACAAGTAGTCAGACTGTCTTATGTGGGGAAATGAAACGTGCTGTATGCATTACATACATTGAGGTCCACTTTCCGCCTCTGGTCCCTCCATTGGTGACTTCCTTCTGTGATGGTATCCCAAATTGATCCCAGTGATCTGCTGATCTCCAGTTCTATCTGGTTGCACTCAAATGAGAGGTGATTGCCTCTTGCTGGCTGAGTATGCCCTTAACCTGATAGTCCAAAACAAGCTATAATGAAACGCAACATTAACACTGATGAAGATGCCACCACTTGTGACTCATAAAGTTACTGAGGTCGGGTCTTTTTTATCATCTGTTAATTGTTTTTCCTGTTATTTTGTTTTGGTACTGTTGTACTGTGTTCTTTGTGCATCTGCAGTGTGAACTCACCTTGTGGGGGCATGAAGATTCAATGAAAAACCTTGTAAATAATTTTTAAAGTTTAAAAATAATTAAATTTCACCAAATTTAAAATTCAATTAATTAGAGATAACAATAGGTTTATCAGCAAGGTCATCCGTTATCTCTATTCCATGGCTCTCTGTACCTTATATCTTGGGGTATTTTTGACCTAATAATGTATATATAATTATCTTGCAGACTGCAGGTCATCTGTCAACACTGGTGGTAGGATAGTAAAGGTTAATATCTGTCATGAACACTAAATCTCCACACAAATCATTAGAATGTATATTAAATAACCCCTTTTCACTGCGCAAAGTGCTGTGAGGTGCATGCAGTGCTCCAGAGTAGAGCCGAAGCCTTAGTTTAAAATCAACAGCACAAACAGACGATAGACTGACCCAACCCAAAAGAAACTGATGAGTCACAAACTGTGAAGTCTGTCAAAGCCATGTTGAGTACTTTTTAGTGTCCCCCCTAGAAACACCTGTTGCCTTTTTGCGGCATGTTCCTGTATTTGGGTGTATTTTGCAGAGCATACTTAGTTGTGCCGTGTGGTTGGAACAGAGAAGAGTCCTACATGTAGGAACTTAAGCCTAATGAAACCACAAAAACCCCATCAAGGTTCAGAACACTTAAAAGGTATGAAATCTGGTTTAAAGCAAGAGACTATTGTTTGTGTCACACAACCAGCATTCAAGCATTGCCTGTAGGACACAGATAACACATTCTTCAAGAAAGACAAGGATGAACTTTACACCCCACCCCCTTTCAATCATGCTGTTTCCTTGGCTGCCACATGAGGACCGCAGACACCCTGTTTGAGACTATACCCAAATGCTTTATTTATATTACCAATTGTATTAATACTGATATGTGAATATGACCAAACGGTCTAATGCCAGGTCCAGACGTGTGTTTGCAGTGCATTGTTGATTTTACATTTTCTCTTGCTTTGTGTCTTTGCACATGTTTTCTGAAGTTGCACTGTGTTGAGCTTGCTCAGACGCTGCTTTCTGTGCTCTGATTGACACAAACACAGAAAGGTCAGGGGGATTCACGACAACCAGGCTTGTAGCTGATGGCTTAATAATCTCTGGTCTGTAATTCTTTGTGTCTCCTTATCAGGGTGATACTCCTAAGAACAGGGCTGAGAAGGCTCATGATGCTGAACTGGCAGCCTATCTGGAGAACAGACAGCATTACCAGATGATACAGAGAGAGGACCAGGAAACAGCTGTCTGAGAATGAAGAAGGAAAATGGAAAAGGATGTGGGTGAAAAATGAAAAATCTGTTGTCTTCGCACTCCTTGTCATGTGACTGACGGCAGCTTAAGGCCTGTCAAATAGGAGGGCGGGCACACAATCTACTGTTCACTGATGACATGTCCTCAGAACTCGGATGGGGACCAAGAGTGAAGATGTGCCAAATTTGATCTCAACGTTTATTTAATAATCAACATGGTACTAACTATATTATCAGAAATGATGATAATGACCATTATATTGAGAGTTTAGGCATATGTTCATGAAGTCATTCCTTTTCATTTTGAGTATCTCAGTAATTAAAGTGTTAGTGAATTTAAAAAAAAATAGAAATAGGTTTGAGACAATCAGAATCTTGTTTCTGATTTTGAAAAACTGCGTGTGGTCAAATTTGATGGGCTTGATCTTCAAAATGCTTCCATATCAAAGGATTCCGTTTTATCTAAAAGTGATCATCTACCATTAATTAGTGATACTGTATTTCTTAATGTCATGGTTGAAAATGTAAATTATGTCACACAGTGATGGATCAAGAATCAAACAAGCCAAAGCTGTAAAGCAGTTACCTTTAGAGGTTGAACTGTGCTTTAGGTGATGTGTGCTTTAAAAAGATGGGAGACGATAGATGATCTTGACTGAGCCTAGAATTTCACTGAATGTCCAACAAACAAACTATCTTGTAAGCTTAAGGGTGAAAGAACAAACAGAAAGGTTCAGAGCCAATGGGATACCATGAATATCCACAGCTAGTTTCACGAGAATCCGACCATTTGCTTTTAATATTTTGTGTTGAAAATTTGTTATGATGGGGACCCCTCAATATATGTATAAGTTTTCATGGCTTCATGGCCTCATGGCTTCATGGTAGCTGTCAAGAGATCTTGTTGGGACCAATGTGTTGGATGAACCAACCAAGTTAACCATTTAAAACCCCTAAGTAGTGACTCGTGTGTTACTTGGAATAAAGCTGTGTGATTACTTTACTGAGCATTAATGCTACCATCTTTGTTAAGTTATGGTCTGTCTTAGCTCACCCATACACCTTAAAAATACATTGTATTTTCTTGCATCATGTAGAGATACATATAATTTATATTTTAGAAAATGGGGATTGATTTTCAACTGTACTGAATTGAATGTCTGAAAAGACTTTACAGTCCGTATAAGCATCCAGAATATTCCAGTCAAAACATTTAATCATGATACACATAGTATGTAAATCATTTGTCAGCATGAGGATTTGAAATTTAAGTTCATGTGATATTTTGTACTCTGGAAGTGCATATTCAGTTTCCATTTTTAAAAAGGTCAACTGACAGAATCTTGTGTTCTCTTGACTTTTTGTGTAGAGAAGGTGGTTTCTGCAGAGTGTGTGTGTATACTTAAGCTTTTCAAAAGAGAATTAAATGTTCAGTTTTATTAGGATTGTCAAAGTTAATTAAAAACAAGTCCCAAATAATGTATGATTATTATAATCTGTTGTTCCAATTTATCTCAGCTTGCTGAAAAAAATAGTTAAATTTAATGTGAACTGTGTTGAGATCAACATCAACACTTCACAACATTTACATTAAAGGGGCACTTTTTTACAGCTGGAAGGCTCATATCCCTTTTCATTCATCTTAATGAATGAATGAAATATTTTCACTCTAATGTAAAAGTGACAGTGTGACACTAGCAGGGAGAATCTCTTTGATTGTCACTCTCATCTTTCATCACTGCTCCACTGGCAGATGTAAAACAAGCGATCTCTTCACCTGCTTAGGTAACTCTGTCTGTACAGAAATGACAGAGTGGCTGAGAAGCTTGAAAACAAACTTAAATCTTTGGCAAAAATAATTGGCCCAACAACAGGACCAAAAGACACTGAATTTAAGCATTTTAAATGTCTGTGTCTTCAGAGAAGCTTTGCATTTTCAATGAACTCTTGCATGTACTGATGTATTGCAGGTTGAGTTTGAGTTTTTTAAATTTACATCTGTGGCCAATCTAGTCTCTCTTTCATGTTGATGACAGTTTTTGATAAACAAATAGGTGGGAAAAAAGTAGAGCTAGTTTTATTTTTATTTTTGTTCTTTCTAATCCTGCAGTTTTTTGTTTGTTTTTAAGTTATTTGATATTTGTATTATTTGTTATATATAATAAAAAGGCAGCTGATTTGAGCCAAATTAAGACTTATTTCCCTTTTTTCTTCCCATGCCACCACAGCATTCCTTTCTTGGAATTTGTTTAAATAACTGTTACTCAAATTTGGCTCAATAATCTGAATGTGCATTTTAGATACAGCAATATGTTTTACTGTATACTCAGTCCAAAGAAACAAAAGTCTCTACAGCCAAACAAAATCCCTGAAAATGCCAGACCAAATTTCAGGTCAGGGTTATATTTGAGTCTAACAATTAAAACAAATCAAAACCCAAATAGTTCATTTTAAGAACTAAATTAATTGACATTTGTAATAGAAAATTGTAGGAGTTTGGGGATTTGGCTGATCTCTTCTAATGTATGCTGACCAGTGCTGCCTGTGGCTCAGAGCTACCTCTAGGTTGTCCACATATCAAATGATTAGACATTCAGTCCACGGCTACTCCAGGCTTCATGCCGAAGTGTCCTTGGGCAAGACACTGAACCCCAAATTGCTCCCCATAGCTGTTCCATGGGTGCATGAATAACATTTTCTGTGGTTTCCACGGTTTCTTTTTGTCTGAATGAATGAATCCTGACTTGCAGTGAAAGAACACTTTGAGTGGTTTGAAGACAGTAAAGGTGCTATATAAGTATAGTCCATTTACAATCTACTCCTCACTACACAAGCCAGATCCAATAGCAGTCTTTGTAAAGTGGTTAAAACAAGTACACTTCTGGAAATTTGGCTAATTTTGGACTTAAAATGAGCATTTAGCCAATACTGAAGAGGTGTCATGAGGTCACAAAGCTGTAGATGCGTGTTCAAATGAAAATACAGATTATGTGTCACTGAAGTACACTCAAACTAAGTATGATGCAATACCATCTCGTACAATGACTTTAGTTTTAATCAGTTCTGAAATTGTTTTCTTTTTGAGCTTTAAAATAAGTATCAGTATTTATTTTGTAATGCCTTATTCATTAATTGAACAAATTATTTGTGTGGACAACTCATTTTGAAAGGCATTTGATTAAAATTCCACTTGCAAAAAGTAGCAATAGATTTCCTGTTTATTTCAGCCAGGATGGTGTGTCCTCTGTTGTCCACACTGCACAGTCAATTAGGATGATATTTGAACTGCTCCCTCCAGATCAAATGTATTGATCATTTTGTCTTGTATGTGTCAGCGTACTTAATGAGCCTTTACTACACTGGACATTAATGGCCTGTGTTGCTTATTTTTCTTCTCTTGATAGATTCTGGAATAGCCATGCAGCGAGTATGAATTCAGTATACCAGACCAATCTTAATAGAGTTCTAACTCTTAATGTTAAAGAGTGAAAAAAATGTCCAGATCATCTTCTACATGACTTTTTAACTAATCACTGTTCTGCTGGAGTTTTTAAAAAAATGATGGGTAACTGTAATGTAAAATGCCACTGAAAGATGCAGGAGCGCAGGATTCATGGAGCTGCATTGATCAGTGTCAACAACTCATGGCTGTTTGAATGGCTGAGCTATGTACCTCTGACATTTCCTTTCTCATAATTATCCTTCTGAACAGCAGCGAAATCACTGAGAAGAAGCAAAGCAGGAGCAAGGAGCTGACACTGAAGGTGCCTGTTTTATTTAAGGATAAATTAATGGGGGTTTATATAATTTATGTCTTGCCTTAAATATCACTCACATCCTCCAAGATTTTAGTTGAAAAGAACACATCTGTTAGCTCCTCTCAGCTCAAATATATAAGCAAGCAATTGTTTATTATTTAATTTTAAGGGCAATAGTTTACAACCTATACATTTTTTCATAATTTTTACTACATTTTTTCATTAAAAAATTATTAAAAAATTCACATTTTTTTCCCTACATTTTTTGTGATTTTTTCATAAGTTTTTAAATAAAAAATGCATAAATTTTTTAAGGAAAAATTTCATAAATGTTTTTATGAAATTGTATAGTTTAAATATAATTTTATAAACATTTTTTTAAGCTGGGGGAATTTATTTTGTGCTATGCATCCAGGGTGTTAAGGAGCTGGTTAAATACAAATACATTCCTTTCATCGGGAATTTGATGATGTGTCTGATCAATTCAGTCGATGCTGGAGTGAGACTTTTTAATAATATGCGGTGAACGTGGATTCACTTGGCTATTATGTGCCTGATACACATTCTCAGGATGTACGGACTATTTACTATGTAGTGCACCACACTGGCTGCCTAAGTATATCCCATTTTTGTTCAAATTTGAAACATGGACCATCTTATCTTAGCAATAGGAGTCCTTAATGGCACTACAAGCTCCTAAGTGTTTCCTCTCAAAAGATTTTCCCAAAGCTGCAAAGAGACACTTTAATTAAAGAAGTGCGAGAACTGCTGAAGATGAGAGGGGGCAGGGTTCACCCTGTTATGGATGTTATGGTTATGGATGGTATTATGATATCATATGACAATAAGTCAGGAAAGCCTTTATTAATTTGAGCACAGGGGTTCAAATGCAGATTTGATACAATATGAACATGCATGACATCGGTAATAGAATGAATTGCATACATGCTTTGGTTTGAGATTCTAGTTCTCTGACAGATGTAAGGGCAGAAGCAACATAATGTATGCTGCATTAATTCTGTGAATTCTCTATTCATTTTCCCATTGACAAGTGCAAGCTAATTTCTCATGAATAATGAAAGCTTTAGTTCTGAGGTTATTTTAGTGTCTTTGATCAGGAGTCTGACACACTGCCGAATGCTCCTGTGCTCATTTACAAAGCCTAATCAAACTTTATTATCTCCTGTGCAGCATGGAATGTCTATAGTAAGGACAACAACTTCTTGTGGACCTTCTTTTCTATATACCCTGTAATACTGTAAACTGGTGGTCCGGGGGTTATTATGGGCACTGCCAGCTTATGAAAAAGTTATGACTCATGCCATCTTTTTTTGCTTTGAGCTTGCTTTGCCTCTTGGCCTGCTTAAATACCATCAAAGCTCTTCTGGTACATAATAGCTTCAAAATTCTTATTTTCTGTGCTGACATTCTTGCCTTTTTATGTCTTTGGTCTCCCTTGATGTAGATCAACTCCAAATTATGGGTGTAAGATGAAAGCGTGGACATGAATTGATTCAGTCATGTCTGATGAGACAAGATACACAATGTTCAAAGAAACAACAAAAGCTGGAGGAATTTTCTTCGCTACAGCTGTGCTAACAGTGGTGCTTTAAGCATTTGCCGATGAGCTATGCAATCAGCAAACATCAACTGAAAATAAGTACTTCTATCTCAGTGGAGTGTGTGTGTGTGTGTGTGTGTGTGTGTGTGTGGGATAGGTTGTGACTGTGTGTTTTTGAGGGCGTGGGGTGAATGGGGCTATTGTAACCAGAATGAACTGGTTTGGGAGACAAAAGCAGGGGCTAGGGGAGGTGCACATGTAAGGGATATAGGAAACAAGAGACAGAAGCAGAACTTTTACTCTGAGTAGTTCGACAACTGACAAGCAAGTAAGTGCTCTCTATGTTTTAGCTCGTCTTTTACGTTAAATGTTTGAAACTGTAACTGATTAAAAATGACAAAGAACCTCCATCAACAAGAAAATAACTCATAGTTCATTTTTGAGTTCATCAGCTCTATATTTTCTGTAATTTTATAGCTGTAAACCTTAGAAATCATTATATATAAAGTCTCAAGTTTTGCCTCTAGTAAAAAAAACCCTAATTACTTGTGTTTTTTGTTTGTTTGTGTATTTATAATTATATATAAGCATAACACACACTTTTGCATTTTTTTCTAACTCTATAGAGTCTTCTTTGGCAACTTCTTTACACTTCATCTTCCCATTGCGTTTATTAGTCTTAATGTAATGTCCTATTTTCTGTGCCAGAACCCAGCACTTTCCCCACAAATCAACTTTGACATACTGCCAGTAAAGCTTTGCTGTACATGTATGTTAAGTTGTATGTGTGAAAGTGTATAGTGCTCATACTGTAGGAGAGAGGCATGGAACTTTGGAGATGGGTGTAGGGGCAGCAGTTAAGCTATTGCAGCATATTTTTAGGGGTTGATTCAAAATATTAGGAATGCATGTTTTTGCTTTCTGCTGATACAAGAGGCTTGGTGTGTGTGTGTGTGTGTGTGTGTGTGTGTGTGAATTTAGCACATTTCAGGTGTGCGGTGTGTGTATATAAAAGAGAGAAGGAGAGAGAGATAGGCTGGCAGTTGGGAGCACGTCTAGGAGAATTGCATATTATTAGCTTAACTTAGCAGTTTTGCTGACAAACTAGGCAACAACAGACAAACTGAACTAACAAACTGAACAAACTGATACATGGCCAGGGTGAGATGAGGATCAGACAGGTGCAGCGCACTAAAACTTGATTGTACAAACTTTAATTATTCCCAAAGTGCATACTTCTCAGTGAGGTGCACATCACAAATTCTCAGATAATTGTTAAGTGTAAATAGTATAATTTTTATAATGTATTCTCAGTTTTGTTGGTTTAGTATTGTTATAAGTATAATTTATTATAATTCAAAATATTAAAACTTTATATTTATCAGATACCTTAATATATTCATGCTGAATATACATTTACACCCCTTCTCCTACTCCTCCCCTTGCCTTTGCTGGTTTGCTGAGTAATAATATCATTAAGCACATGGTAATTTTAACTTTGGGCCTGGAAAAGACAATATCAGCCAAAATTATTATAATTTTAATATATATAAGACAAAATAACAAAATTAGGGAATTATCATGTCAGTAGATGGTGTGCTTATGGATGGCCTTATTCTAAACAAAACAGTATGTGAACCATTGGTGACACAGAATTTCATTTTTAATAGAAATATTCATTTATATTAACTTATTTATTTCAATTCAACTTAATGTTTTTTTCATGCAGTTTCAATTAAAACCTTTTCTGCGCAGATGTTTCTCAGTAAAAGCATTCCAGAAGATCAAAAGTTATAATCCTTCTCTTTCCTGGTAGGCTTTTAAAGCTAAACATCCACAGGAAGTGTTGACTCAAGGTTGGTTTGTGGTTGTAAAGGCTGTGTGTGTGAAGGATAATAGGATTTGTGCTTCCTACATTGAAGACAAGTGACCAGTGATTCCTTTAGAACTGGAAAACACAAGACAGTCTACACTCAGCAACTGTACCCCAAAATTTTATCTCATATGGGTTACTTCAGAAAATAATAAGAGGAGCAATAAACATAAAAAACTGTGTACATTGTATTCACAGCTATGTACCATTGCTATGGCCTTCATCTTGCAATTAGTGTATCAGATGCTGTTCATTTCTCTTAGGCTGCACTCCCTAAGGCTGCGCTGATCCCTGCAGTAGAGCTTTTCCTGCATATTAGAGAAGTAAGTAACATTTATGTGTTTGAATCAAAATATGAATAAACAATATTTATATAATGGTCATGCTGTGGGTTGAATGTATGATTATGATTCTATTCAATTGGTCTGATCATTAAAAATAATGCAATAATGCAAGCTCTATGTAAGTGATCTGACCTTTTCTGTAGAGGGGCTGCAGCTGCAGTCAGTGTCTACACTGGGTCCATTCTTCTACAGTGCAAATGTGCATGGTGAGCTCACAAACTCAAAACTAATTGTTTGCAGTTCTGTACATAAATCTGAATGTGGTTCAGGTTGCAGCAACAGAACTACATTGTGACCGAGGATACCATTTAATAGACATTGGAACTGAAGCATATTTGTTCCAACATATTGGAAAATCACACATTAAACATTCTGTAAACTGATACGTACAGAAAACAATGCGATGTGTATGTGTACAGACTGTCTCCACTCCTTCCTCTTTCTCTCTGCTCTGTTTGACTCTGTGGTATAGTTAGTAGGTCATACAGGGACTGATAAAGTCATTTCCGCTTGGCTGCTTTTCAAAATCCCTAATTACAGAGTCAACAGCAATATGCACACACACACACACACACACACACACACACACACACACACACACACATTCACCAGCTCTGAAGCCCTCATCTCTCACTTCTAATAATTTGGTCAGAATCCAAACTCTAAACTTGAGTGTCTGAGGAAAAAACTGTTATTTTTCTCACAGCACACTTGGCTTGGATTAAAAAAATCACAGAAACTTATGCTGTCAGCCTTTTATTATGAGGCGTGTCTGTGTTTTGCTTCAGTGATCAACCAAGACTCTTGGTCCTGTGAGATAAGAGTACTGTGTGTGCTAAATGCCAGCTCTGCAGAAGTTAAAATTAAAGGTTATGTGTTGTGATTCTCATTCTAAACAGTTAAAGCCCATTAAAACTGAACAATAGTGCAATAAAACAGGACCTTGCTTAAAATTCAGTATAGATGAAGAGGTGGTAAAAACCTATCCCAGCAGTGACCCACCTTTCTTTACAAGAAAAACACACAATTGAGCACCATGCAAACATTCTAAAGGTGCACCCAGAAAAATGAATTTAATTTTTTTTGGTCAGATTTATTTTAACAAATTTGACCACTGCTGTTACCTTTGGCACGTGTGCATAAACATTCTAAGATTTACAGGAATAATCTGTCATACAACAATAAAATGAAAATGTCCCCCAACTCCTTGGAATTGTTTTTCACAGTGTTCACAACTGACTTGTCTTTTCTAAAACCAACATTCACACAGCAGCCATCACTAGTCTGGTAGTTGAGATGTATGTGATCAGGCCATTTCAAGTTTTAATGTTATTGTTTACCAATTCTGTGTTTACAATATTCCATTCACTTTGTGATACAGAGAGATGTGGAAATGTCTGCCCTGTGTCATTACTGAATATGGGAATCATTGTGTTTGTTACAGTTACTTCTAAACTGGTGTCGTGACCCCAACGAAATTCTTAGATTTAACAACAATCGCCATAGTTTGAAAGTGAAGCTACAAATCTTGTCTCATCCCTTTTTGATCCAAATGAGTTACAGTAAATCTGAAGGGTTTAGTTTAACTGACTCCTGACAGAGTACAAGAGTGTATATAATGGCCACTGGTTATATCCTGATTCATTGTCAGTCATGGGGAAAGACTCCATGTCCACCGCAATAAAAACTACAGTCACTGAGGAAGAAGAAGGAAAGCATTTGTTCCTCTCCTTTCTGTGACACAGTCATTCCACTGGAAATAAATTCTCATACCATCATGACCCTGAAGAAATCTTTTCTTTGTCTGCTTTCATGCTCCTAACAAAGTCAGAATGGTTTCAGGAATGATCTTAATGTTTTTTTGTGTGTGTGTGTCTTGTGGCAGATGGACCTTTGGGCACTGACAGAGATAATCAGAGCAGAGAGAGGAATGTCACTCGAGGGAGTTTAGAGTTTTTCTGTCTGTTGACCGTGGTTTCTCATTCTGGTAGTGCCAGTATTTCACATTGACACAGTCACTATAGTGACTTATAATTTCTGATTTTAATGATGTGAAATGCATTTTTTTTCTTCTTGTACTTTATTTAAAATGACTGCTATCAAAGACTGAAAAATGTTGGATTTTTATTAATGTAAGAAAATAACTCGCAGAGTCTTGCCTCCCACTCCAAACCTGTGACAAGAGCCCAGAGAAAAACACAAACACAGAAACCTTTCACATGAAATAACCAAAACAGTATTTCATTGTATCCTTAGAAAGTTTTAGTTAGTTAGTTCAATGTATATCTACACACAGGATATATATAAACTAGCACACATGTAAACTATACCTGCCTTGTATATGCTAACTAAATCCCCTTTAACACTCCACAAAAACCTCTAATACCTACTAGCATCTAGCTTTTGTCTTCATCATGAAAGGGTACAATTGCCATTCAAGCCAGCATCAAATGACTTTGTGGCAGTCACTGTTGTGAGGTGATGGAAACACAACACCCAGGCACACACAGTAATTTAACCCCTGCTTAACAGTGACGCTAGGATGTGCAGAGACGTTGATGTGTAAATTAAAGCCAAATAAGCCAATTAAACGGGGATAATACCACTTTTTAGAGTATGCGGTTTCTACATATTGTGCAAGATGCAACACTGCAAAATGCAACACTAGCAAGACAGCAATTCTGACATGTGGTTGTAATGATGTTGCATCAGATAAAACACACAAAACATGTCTGCTGGTAATGTGAAAGAAGTTAATGGCCTATTGCTGCTACTTCAGTTGGTCCTGGAAATGCTTAGAGTGGTTTCCTCATGGGATGCTGCTATGACGCTTTTCAACTTCAGTCCCTGGACATGTTATTAGAGCTGCAGTGCATAATTGCAGCCTGGTTGGTGTGTGAAACATCCACTTTACCATGCTTCACCAGCTTTGCTTGAACAGAATATGACTGACTCAAAAAGAAACTGTGAAAAAAAAAAGTTTTGTCTGAGCTTTTCATTACAGTACTGATATATATAATAACAGATGTATTGTTTGGAATGTTGTTTCAATGTGGAAGATGTTGAGCAAGTATATTGTTAAAACAGATCACATTTCCCTCTGTACTGAGCTTAAAGGTTCATGCTTGACCTTGGAAATAGTAGAAGACAGCCACTTTCACGAATGAATAAAGTTTGCTCAGTTATTGTCATGGATTTCTTAATGACCACAACTTTGAGACATGACTGAGAGGCTGCACAAAACATAAGCAGATGCACCATTCAGATAGAAATTTCATATAGTCAGTACTATATCTTATAACTATCTTATAACTTTGGTTTATTGCCCCCTCAGTGTCGCACATTGTTTTTTGTGCTTGGACTAACCTCTGGTTGTACATGACAACTTAGCTCTTCAGGAAAGACTTCAAATTTCACTTTGTGTCCTGTGTGGTTCTCTGAGACAGACTAGATAAAGCTAATAATATCTAATGTCTGTAAAATGCTTGAGGCCTACCCTTGAAGAGAAAGTTTGTATGTTTTGCATTTTCTGCTTGTCTTTTTCCCTGTCTATTATAATTTCTAGATATATGGTAGTCAGCAAGACTACGAGATAAACCCACAGTAGTTTAATCTTTTATGTCTTAGATCTTTGACAAAACTTGGATGGACGTGATAATTTTTAGACATGTATTTTATTGTAATCTTTGATTTGCTTTTATGATATGACCACTTATTTCATGTTGTGTTTATGGTTAATGTCGGATTTCTTATTTTATGTGGGGTATACAGTGGGGTAACAGTGTAGGGTAGGTGCTGGCATTGTGGTTGATTAATGTGGCTGAACATGGTGATTGTCCCAAAATACTTTAATTTCACTTACTGCAGTTATTACTGTGATGAAGACAGCTATTGTCATAGACTGTGTTGAGGGGAACAGTGTTTGTGCAGTGCAGTGTGCAGTGACATACAATAGAAAATTAGTTTTTAAGATTTTAAGCCAGTTTTTGTTAACAGAAACACAGAAACACAGTACATCAGGAGAAATCGGACATGTTTTGCAAATGTTGTCAGGCTACCTGCAATTAATGAAATAAAAGATAGCTGATGCGTGATATGACTGCACTGTAAGCTAAAAGATATTGTCAACAAAGCAAACTGGATTCAAAAAAACAAATATGTGTTTGTTTTCTTGTATAAAGACAGCTAGTGTTCAGAAGTCCCCTGTTGGGTTATTAGAAGCTCTGGTGATGGCAGAGAGAGGTGCAGATAATGATTTCACATGAAATAACCCCAGGGTGAGGGTCAGCACGTAATGGTTTACCGGTTGTTAATGTGAACCTTTTTATTGCTGATTTTTCACTGCTGTGTGTTTGTACAGGATGAGGCCCGTGTTGCTGCTGCTGTTTGTCACTCTCATCACCATTAAAACTGTAACAGGAGGGAAAAACAAGAAAAGTAAGATCATCTCTCTCTCTGTCTATATTTCTCTTGCACTACAGGTCATAAGTTACAGAAAAGCTAAGATTAGCTCTCTCACTGTATGGCACAAGTTAGTAAATGCATTGAAATATTTGAGCACAGATCTCATTTAACTTCTTTACCTGAATGTTAATAATCAGCATCTCCTGTTTTTATTCTATTCTATGTCTTTTTAATTTTACATTCATAAGAAAACACATAGGAAAACATCCAGTTTGGGTGCAGATGATATTTGGTGAAAAGCATTAATGAATAATGTTTTTTGTCATATGTAATTATTATTATTGTTCATTATTCAATAATTTTATTTAAAATGGGCATGTGGGGGTTGCTGCATTAAAATATAGAACAACTCATATGGTTGCACCTCTAATAACTGCTCAGGTGCATTGCTCTGAACATCTAAATGCTGAAATATGCTTTGTTCACACAGCAGCTGTGAACTGCTGGTTGAACTGGCCAGCTAAGAGTGGCCACAGTAGCTCTGTCATTGGACTTATGGATTACACATTAAACAATATTGAAACTATGCATGCTTAAAACAACAGGCAAATCTTTACTCCCTCTTTACTCAGATAAAAACAAACCCTCCCAGTCGGAATGCACAAACTGGCGCTATGGCAACTGTGTCCCTAGCAACGGGGACTGTGGAGCAGGGTTTAGAGAGGGATCATGTGACCAGCAGAACAAGAAGATGAAATGTAAAGTACCTTGCAACTGGAAGAAATTCTTTGGAGGTAACATACACACTTGCAAGTGCACACACACACACACACACACACTGAATGGTAGTGCTTCATATGACTATAAAGTTAGAGATTTAATGGATGAATGCAGTAAGAGAAATCTAATGTCTACAACTACCATCAATTACTCAGCTTTATAAATACTCGGAAGGAGGAGATGACATAACATGGACCATGCAGCAGCTCTGCATTAATACTTACATTTACCTATAAGGCTACAATTTGCATCACTGTGTCAGCAAAGATTTAACTTTTATTAATTCATTCCCACACGTTTGGCACATAGTTTGCGGTGTTATGCCTGAAGCTTGTAACACTGGGCTCAGAGGTTTACACAGGGTGTTGCACATTTTTGCACATTGGCCTCCTCTTTTACAATACTTACAGAAAATGTGTTTATTGTTAACCATTGTCTTATTTATTTGACATCACTTCTAAAGTACAGGAAAACAAACTGCCTCACGTGAGAGTAAGCTTAGCTTGATTTTTCTCAAAATTAAGTTCTCAATTTCAAATTAAAAATTAAGTCAGTAAAAAACATTAATAATAATAAAAAAGACTTGTAATTTCCCCAAGAAGGATACTGGATAAGCAGCATGGTGGATGCTATTCAGTTTATATTTAATTACACGAAAGTCTCTTTATAAAAGACAACAAAAAGAACAAACTTGCTAACAGGCAGTAACCTTGATAGTTGTGATGATGTTAAAAGGCTGCAGTGGGATCCATATTTTTGCAAAGAGACTACATGTGTATGACCTTTATCTTTACAGAGAAATAACTCTAAACGGGTAAATTATACGAATATGACCAAGATGAAAAAATAACTGTAGCATTGCTGTTGAAATATAAATTAATGTTGGAATCAAATTTGACACCATACCTTGAAATCAGTTCATGCAAGCAAAAATTTGGCTGCCAACCCCTTCAAAGTTGTTACCCTGTGCTCAGATACTAGATTACTCCATGAAAGTTTCATTATGTAAATGTAAGGCACCATCTGTGATGTATGCTAGATGTCCTCTGGACATCAGCGTAGTGACCCTTCAGCTTAAATTTCATTTCAAGAGGAAGTGACAAATCCAGTGAGAGTGGTGCTTAGGGAGTGACTGTTCTGTTGGCGTAGCCAGTTGCTGGCGAAAACAACCAGCATGCCCTTTTGAACACACACCAACCTGCCCACTCTGTGTTTTTCCACTCTGAATTAGCTGGGTAGTCTCAGTGTCAACGCTGCAATTTAAAAATGTTTTTTCCCTCTGCTGAATTATGTGGTTCATGGTAGTTCACATGGTTCATGGGCAGCTTTGCAGATGCATGCAAGTGGTGACCAACCAAACGGTCAACACAGTGTAACTCAGTTCTAGATAGATGCTGCTGCTACCTCTAGCGTTCTAACTAAATCAACTTACAGAGACACATCTAAGTACATATTTGTGTTTGGCTAGTGAAACTATGCATTTCAGTTTTACCAGGGTGTGGCTCAGAGGTAGAGTGGATTGTCCACCTATCAGAGGATTGTTGGTTTAATCAGTTGCTCCTCTGGGCTGCAACCCGAAGTGTCCTTGGGCAAGACACTGAACCCCAAATACTTCCGCTGGCTGCTCCATGGTTGTACGAATGAGTGTGTGAATGTTACCATTCTGATGAGCAGCTGCCATCAGTGTATGAATGGGGTGTGAATGGGTGAATGCTGACATGTAGTGTGAAAGTGCTTTGAGTGGTCAGACAACTAGAGAAGTGCTCTAAAAGTACAGTCCATTTGCCATTTAAATAGTCAAGGCAAGCATTGATTCGTTATTGATGTGTATAACTGCAATTGATCAACATTTATTAATTAAGAAGAACCCTGTGGTTGGAAAGAATACCCTGTGATAACACATGTACTGCATACACAGTAAGTTAAGCTTGGATGCATAGTCTAAATTTGTCATATACCTGCTGCTGCACTGCCTCAAACACTAAGAGCACTGACTAATTGTCACTGACCCTACATCCAGCATGTGTTCATTCACCTTCTCTCTTTCTCTCTGTTCTAGCTGACTGTAAGTATCGGTTTGGTAGTTGGGGAGAGTGTGATCCAAGCTCTGGCTCACGGACCAGAACAGGGACACTGAAGAGGGCTCTGTATAACGCAGAGTGTCAGCAGACTATTTCCGTCTTCAAACCTTGCCCTGGGAAAACAAAAACAAAAACCAAAGGTTAGAAGTTTGCAAGTGGATGTTTCTTGTTCTTACTACCCAGCAGGTTTGGTCTTGACAGCACAGATGTAACTTAGATAGGGTATGGAAAGTCAAGGTCATGAGAAGATGGTTTCTAATGATTTTCATGGAACCTTGTTACTTTCCTTTGCACAATGTTATAGACAGTAAAATAAACCATTTCAGGTTAATCTCCCTAAGAAAGTCTTGTAGCATCAACCTGAGGACAAACTATATTAAACTCGATGTGTTCTATGCAGCATTTTGGTGTAGTGCGGTGTAACAAAAGTCCTGTATTGAGTATAGAGCTTATATACATTGCTTATGTTTATGCCTTATGTTTATGCCTTTGAAATATGTATCCTGCTGTTTCCCACTCCTTACATGTTCTGAGGAGACACTCCCTCACTTACCTGAATGCCATGCTCCTTTTCAAATACAGCCCAGTATTTTGTGAATGAAAGGTTTTAATCCATTTCTTATGAGTGTGTTTTCTGTCCAGGAAAGAAGAAAAAGGGCAAGGGGAACTAGAAAGGCTGAGAAGAGTCTCCGGGTACAGTCAAGAGTCTTCAACAAATAGAAATAAAGCAACAATTGCCTGAACAAGCTCTGACAGTTAGCCTGTGAAACTGATGGACACTTATAGATTGATAGCCTTATTTCTATATACATATTTTTAGGTTCTCTTCAGGCCTTCCCAACCATAACAAAGACAAGAACTTCTCTACATATAGAAAGCCTCTACATATGGACATTCTCTTCAATCACAAGATGATCTGTAGCATTATAACCGGCCATCACAGCTGCTTCCAAATCAATGAGCTTTTGAAATATTTAGTTTTTTAGTAAAAATCATTCTTTATACTTGGCCATCACATTATAAAAATCTTTTATTTTATATATTGTAAAAAAATGTTCCAAATATGACCCATTAGTACCAAACCGCTCATAGAATTAATGAATCTGAACATTTTTAAACCATAGCTACACTTGGAAGCTTTTCAAGCTGCCAGGTTTCCATCCATACACAAAACTGTCTTTCACAGCTCTAGCTAATTCTGTCGCAAAACAACACAACCAAGGATCCAGCATTTTTTAGTAATTATAACCACTTTATTTACTCGTAGATCAAAGTGCATTGGGAGTATCATCTTTATAAATTAGCTTTGGGATTACTATTCTGTTATACATTTCTTTTACATTGGGTATGAAAAGGAAAATAAATGAAAAGCATTAATTTAACCTTTCACTCTGTAAAAGGTTTACTGCAACAATATATATTTTCATTATTCTTTGGTTTATTAAATTTAAGAATAAACTTTGTGTTTACATTTAGTTCTTATATTTCAGACTTTTTAAACTCTTTACTGTATATCTGCAAGCACCATGTTTCAGTATTCTGCTTTATCCATAATTGACTCCAGGTTTTTTTTCAGTCTGGGCCCTGTACTGTAACTGGCCAAACCATTCCCAAACATTTTACAAATAAGTTTGGCCACTTTTAATACCATTGGCTCTTTATAAGGTAGAATTCAATGAAAATGTCCTATATTACTCTACATACAGACTTAAATGATAGATATAATGACTATGAGATCCTTTCTAAGCGACATCTAACTTGTCAGAGGTTACCTGTATCACTGGTGTTACTGCTTTCTAGGTTTTATTGTACTTATATGTTGTTTGTGGAGAATAAATTCAAGACATCAAGACGTCACAATATTACTGAAGTGGACTTTGTCAGGACTGGACATGGTGTTGCATCAAGTGAAGGGTAAGTAAGAACAAACAAGTCTGTGCACTACTGTGGAAAGCTGAACATTGGTTGTTGGGTGGATGATATTAGAGGTTGAAATTGGTAGATATGTTTTGTCATATCAGAAACAAAGTGTGAACTGATTTCTTAAATTCTAACATATATATTGTTTTGAGGTGCAATCAAAATGTCTTGACTGCTCAGACAATTGTGCTGTTGCAGTATTTTCGCACTAGTGATTTTTGCTGTATTTCCTCCCTTAGAATTTTTGATGGTCTGACTGTGATGGGCCAATTCCCAGTGCACAACCCTGCAAATGTTGAAGAGAACAATGTCTTCTTTTTATGATATGATGCGCTAACTTCCCTCTGTGATGCTGCAGGTGTTCTCACTGCTAAAACATCTGTTTGGTGTCGGTGTCATACCTAGTAATTATCCATCACATGAAGCATGAGTTTCACCCAGGTTTGAATGTATGTACTCCGCTGAATACTGAAGCCCCTGGTCACAATGCACAACTTGGTATACCGACTCACAACAGCTCTAGCTAGCCACTGTTGGCTCCTAGTTACCAGGCTGTGCTGCACTTGTCACGGCTAGGCTTTGGGGTGAGCTGGACCCAGACGCAGGCAGGCACAGAGATGCACAAAGATCTTGCAGAAAGTTTATTAAAGGCTTAGGCTTACACGTGGTCAAGGCAGGCGGGGTCAAAAACCAAAAAAAAAAGAACCAGAAATCCAAAATCTCTTCGACTATGACTATGGTAAACTTGGCAAAACATGGGGTCTAACAAACACATCTACAACTAATGCAACGACAGAGAACAAAGGCAAAGGCGAAACTTAAATAGGCAGGGGAGGGCAACAAAACGAGGGACAGGTGAAATCAATAGGCTAATCAAAGGTAAAGAAACAAGCAGACTACACACACCAGGGAAACGACTCTTCAAAATAAAACATGAAACAACTCAAAACCATGACAGAACCCCCCCCTCAAGGGACAGATCCCAGATGTCCCTAAGATTCAAAAAAAAGGAAGTCCATAAAGCTGGGTGGGTAAAAGGGGTCAGGAGGAAGGACAGATAGTCCAGAAAGATCAGGGGGTCCGACTGTGACGTGGCGCAATGACTGAAGCTGTATTGGTCCGGAGGTCAGGCTGGAGGGCGGCGACGTAGACATGGCCTCTCCGGAGGTGCTGACCAGGCACTGGGAGCGAGGGGGGCACTGTGAGCGCTTGGAGCGAGGGGAGCGCTAGGGACACTGGGGGCGCTGGAAACACTAGCAACTTGAGTCGGCCGGGACGCCGACAGGAGACGAGGTGCTGGAGTCGGCCGGGACGCCGACAGGAGACGAGGTGCTGGAGTCGGCCGGGACGCCGACAGGAGACGAGGTGCTGGAGTCGGCCGGGACGCCGACTGGAGACGAGGTGCTGGAGTCGGCCGGGACGCCGACTGGAGACGAGGTGCTGGAGTCGGCCGGGACGCCGACTGGAGACGAGGTGCTGGAGTCGGCCGGGACGCCGACAGGAGACGAGGAGCTGGAGTCGGCCGGGACGCCGACAGGAGACGAGGAGCTGGGGCCGGCCGGGACGCCGACTGGAGACGAGGAGCTGGGGCCTGAACAGGAGTGGCGTCCAGTGGGGAGGTGTGTTGCGGAGGCGCCGGCTTGCAGGGCTGCAGAGGCGCAGAAGAGCAGGGCTGCAGAGGCGCAGAAGAGCAGGGCTGCAGAGGCGCAGAAGAGCAGGGCTGCAGAGGCACTGGAGGGCCGGGGAGCCAGCAGTAGTGGCTGGCAGGCCAGAAACTGTGAGGCAGGCTGCCAGCAGGACCAATACTGGCTGGCCAGTCCCTGGGAGAAGAGCTGCTAGCAGGGCCAATGCTAGCAGGCCGGACACTGGGAAAGCTGCTAGCAACATTGATGCTAGCAGGCCTGACACTGGGAGAAGAACTGCTAGCAACGTTGATGCTAGCTATCCTGACACTGGCTTGAAGACTGCTAGCAGGGCCAATGCTAGCAGGCCGGACACTGGGAGGAGAACCGCTAGCAGCGTTGATGCTAGCTGACCTGACACTGGGTTGAAGGCTGCTAGCAGGGCCAATGCTAGCAGGCTGGACACTGGGAGAGCTGCTAGCAACATTGATGCTAGCAGGCCAGACACTGGGAGGAGAATTGCTAGCAGCGTTGATGCTAGCTGACCTGACATTGGGTTTAAGGCTGCTAGCAGGGCCAAAGCTAGCAGGCCGGACACTGGGAGGAGAACTGCTAGCTACGCTGATGCTAGCTGACCTGACATTGGGTTGAAGGCTGCTAGCAAGGCCAATGCTAGCAGGCTGGACACTGGGAGGAGAGCTGCTAGCTACACTGATGCTAGCTGACCTGACACTTGGTTGAAGGCTGCTAGCAGGGCCAATGCTAGCAGGCCGGACACTGGGAAAGCTGCTAGCAACATTGATGCTAGCAGGCCTGACACTGGGAGAAGAACTGCTAGCAACGTTGATGCTAGCTATCCTGACACTGGCTTGAAGACTGCTAGCAGGGCCAATGCTAGCAGGCCGGACACTGGGAGGAGAACCGCTAGCAGCGTTGATGCTAGCTGACCTGACACTGGGTTGAAGGCTGCTAGCAGGGCCAATGCTAGCAGGCTGGACACTGGGAGAGCTGCTAGCAACATTGATGCTAGCAGGCCAGACACTGGGAGGAGAATTGCTAGCAGCGTTGATGCTAGCTGACCTGACATTGGGTTTAAGGCTGCTAGCAGGGCCAAAGCTAGCAGGCCGGACACTGGGAGGAGAACTGCTAGCTACGCTGATGCTAGCTGACCTGACATTGGGTTGAAGGCTGCTAGCAAGGCCAATGCTAGCAGGCTGGACACTGGGAGGAGAGCTGCTAGCTACACTGATGCTAGCTGACCTGACACTTGGTTGAAGGCTGCTAGCAGGGCCAATGCTAGCAGGCCGGACACTGGGAGGAGAACTGCTAGCTACGCTGATGCTAGCTGACCTGACATTGGGTTGATGGCTGCTAGCAGGGCCAATGCTAGCAGGCTGGACACTGGGAGAGCTGCTAGCAACATTGATGCTAGCTGACCTGACACTGGGCTTAAGGCTGCTAGCAGGGCCAATGCTAGCAGGCCGGACACTGGGAGAGCTGCTAGCAACATTGATGCTAGCAGGCCTGACACTGGGAGAAGAGCTGCTGACAAAACTGGGGCTAGGTGGAGAAGCAGGCTGATGGCTGGTGAGCGTGAGCATGAGGGAGCCCGAGCTGGCTGACCGACTGTCAGTGAGGCTAACGAACTCCTTCAGCCAGTAGGGGAGGGAATCCACACACTGTGGTTTTGCTGCCGCCTTTCTCTTTGCCAGCCGAAGAGCAATATCCTTGATTTCAATGTGGGGGGTCTTTAGCCAGCGGTTGTGCAGCTCAGCCAGAAAAAGACGCAGTTCATGGCAGTCTTCATCCCTAAGCTTGCCCGCTGGGTCCATCTTTGGTCGTTGCATTCTGTCAGAGATGCACAAAGATCTTGCAGAAAGTTTATTAAAGGCTTAGGCTTACACGTGGTCAAGGCAGGCGGGGTCAAAAACCAAAAAAAAAAGAACCAGAAATCCAAAATCTCTTCGACTATGACTATGGTAAACTTGGCAAAACATGGGGTCTAACAAACACATCTACAACTAATGCAACGACAGAGAACAAAGGCAAAGGCGAAACTTAAATAGGCAGGGGAGGGCAACAAAACGAGGGACAGGTGAAATCAATAGGCTAATCAAAGGTAAAGAAACAAGCAGACTACACACACCAGGGAAACGACTCTTCAAAATAAAACATGAAACAACTCAAAACCATGACAGAACTCAAAACCATGACAGCACTGAGGATTAGCCAACACAGTCTATACATTTTTTAAATCAAATCTCATAAATTGGTGTGAAATATGACAGGGAATCTGATCTTAAAGGGTTAAAGAGATATTTTTCATTGTATTTTGACTTTAAAGCTAGCAGTTTTTGGCACTAACTGTTGCATTTGATAAGAGGGTCTATAGTTTAAGTTTTACTGGTTGTAATCTTGATGATACGGTGTCATGTTACTTTGATCTCTTTTTAATGACCTGATTTGCTTGTCACTGTAAAACACATACATCACACGCATATTCAGTCAATATCTCTCTGTCTGTCTCTCTCATACACACACCTACACATACCTAGCATGTCATTCTTCCTTTGATCTAGGCTGCAGAAGAAAGCCTTTATCAATAAATAAACAGCCCCCTGCAGCAAAGATTTATTTCTGCTGTCTTAATTTCATCCTGTCATGGTTTTGAGTTGAGTCCCGCTCCTGCTCCCCAGTCGGCGTCCCGGCCGACTCCCGCTCCTGCTCCCCAGTCGGCGTCCCGGCCGACTCCCGCTCCTGCTCCCCAGTCGGCGTCCCGGCCGACTCCAGCACCTCGTCTCCAGTCGGCGTCCCGGCCGACTCCAGCACCTCGTCTCCAGTTCACAGTGCATTCAGTGCCTGCTCCGCGTGCCCAGTCGGGGACGGTGGCCCGTCCAACTCAAGTTCCAAGTGCCCCTAGTACTCCTAGTACTCCAAGTGTCTCTAGTGTCGCTAGTGTTCCAAGCGCTCCCCGTGCCCCTAGCACCCTTAGCGCTCCCAGTGCCTGGTCAGCACCTCCAGAGAGGTCATGTCTTCGTCGCCGGCCTCCAGCCCGGCCTCCGGAGAGGCCTGTCCTTGGTCGCCGGCCTCCAGCCCGGCCTCCGGAGAGGCCTGTCCTTGGTCGCCGGCCTCCAGCCTGGCCTCCGGACCAATTCAGCTTCAGTTATTGCTCCACGTCACAGTCTGACCCCCTGATTTTTCTGGACTGTCTGTCCCTCCTCCTGACCCCTTTCACCCACCCTGCTTCATGGACTTCTTTTTTTGAACTGTAGGGACATCTGGGATCTGTCCCTTGAGGGGGGGGGGGGTTCTGTCATGGGTTTTGAGTTGAGTTTCTTGTTTTGAGTTGAATTTGTTTCCTGTTTTTATTTTGAAAAATGTTTCCCTTGTGTGTTTTTGTCTACTTGTTTCCTTACCTTGATTAGTCCATTGATTTCACCTGTGTCTCGTTTTGCTGCCCTCCCCCGTCTATTTAAGTTATGCCATTGCCTTTGTTCTCCGTCGTTGCATTGTTGAGTTTTGAGTCCATGACTATAGTCCTAGAGATTTTGGATTTCTGGTTTTGTATTTTTGGAGTTATATTTACCACGCCTTGTTTTGGATTGACTACCTTGGTTTTTGACCCTGCCTGCCTTGACCACGCGTAAGCCTAAGCCTTAAAAATAAACTGTTTAAAAGATCTTTTGCATCCCTGTCCCTGCCTGTGTCTGGGTCCTGCTCTCACCCCATAGCCAAGTCCTGACAGAATGCAACGACCAAGAATGGACCCAGCGGGCAAACTTGGGGATGCAGACTACCGTGAACTGTGTCATGATCTGGACGAGCTGCACAAATACTGGCTGAAGACCCCCCATGCTGAAGTCAAGGAGATTGCTCTTCGGCTGGCTAAGAAAAAGGTGGCTGCTAAACCACAGTGTGAAGATTCCCTACCTTACTGGCTGAAGGAGTTTAACCTCACTGACAGTCAGTCAGCCAGCTCGGGCTCCATCATGCTCACCAGTTATCAGCCTGCTTCTCCACCTAGCCCCAGTTTTGCTAGCAGCTTTCCTCCCAGTGTCCGGCCTGCTAGCGCTGGAGCGGCTAGCAGCCTTCAACCCAATGTCAGGTCAGCTAGCATCTACGTTGCTAGCAGCTTTCCTCCCAGTGCCCGGCCTGCTAGTGTTGGACCAGCTAGCAGCTCTCCCAGTGTCCGGCCTGCTAGCATTGGCTCTGCTAGCAGCCTTCAACTCAATGTCTGGTCAGCTAGCATCAGCGTAGCTAGCAGTTCTCCTCCCAGTGTCCAGCCTGCTAGCCTTGGCCCTGCTAGCAGCCTTAAACCCAGTGTCAGGTCACCTAGCATCAACGTTGCTAGCAGTTCTCCTCTCAGTGTCCGGCCTGCTAGCATTGGCCCTGCTGGCAGCCTGCAATCCAGTGTCAGGCCTGCTAGTATCAATGTTGCTAGCAGCTCTCCCAGTGTCCGGCCTGCTAGCATTGGCCCTGCTAGCAGCCTTCAACCCAGTGTCAGGTTAGCTAGCATCAACGTTGCTAGCAGCTCTTCACCCAGTGTCTGGCCTGCTAGCATCAATATCGCTAGCAGCTCTCCCAGTGTCCGGCCTGCTAGCATTGACCCTGCTAGCAGCCTTCAACCCAGTGTCAGGTTAGCTAGCATCAACGTTGCTAGCAGCTCCCCTCCCAGTGTCCGGCCTGCTAGCATTGGCCCTGCTAGCAGCTCTTCTCCCAGTGACTAGCCAGCTAGTATTGGTCCTGCTAGCAACCTGCCTCACAGTTTCTGGCCTGCTAGCTGCTACTGGTGGCTCCCCGGCCCTCCAGCGCCTCAGCAGCCCTGCAAGCCAGCGCCCTGCAAGCCAGCGCCTCAGCTGCACACCTCCCCACTGGACGTCACTCCTGTTCTGGCGTCGGGGGTCCCAGAAGACGCCACTCCTGCTCTGACTCCCGCTCCTGCTCACCAGTCGGCGTCCCGGCCGACCCCTGCTCCTGCTCCGACTCCCGCTCCTGCTCCTCAGTCGCCGTCCCGGCCGACCCCTGCTCCTGTTCCGACTCCCGCTCCTGCTCCCCAGTCGGCGTCCCGGCCGACTCCAGCACCTCGTCTCCAGTCGGCGTCCCGGCCGACTCCAGCACCTCGTCTCCAGTTCACAGTGCATTCAGTGCCTGCTCCGCGTGCCCAGTCGGGGACGGTGGCCCGTCCAACTCAAGTTCCAAGTGCCCCTAGTACTCCTAGTACTCCAAGTGTCTCTAGTGTCGCTAGTGTTCCAAGCGCTCCCCGTGCCCCTAGCACCCTTAGCGCTCCCAGTGCCTGGTCAGCACCTCCAGAGAGGTCATGTCTTCGTCGCCGGCCTCCAGCCCGGCCTCCGGAGAGGCCTGTCCTTGGTCGCCGGCCTCCAGCCCGGCCTCCGGAGAGGCCTGTCCTTGGTCGCCGGCCTCCAGCCTGGCCTCCGGACCAATTCAGCTTCAGTTATTGCTCCACGTCACAGTCTGACCCCCTGATTTTTCTGGACTGTCTGTCCCTCCTCCTGACCCCTTTCACCCACCCTGCTTCATGGACTTCTTTTTTTGAACTGTAGGGACATCTGGGATCTGTCCCTTGAGGGGGGGGGGGGTTCTGTCATGGGTTTTGAGTTGAGTTTCTTGTTTTGAGTTGAATTTGTTTCCTGTTTTTATTTTGAAAAATGTTTCCCTTGTGTGTTTTTGTCTACTTGTTTCCTTACCTTGATTAGTCCATTGATTTCACCTGTGTCTCGTTTTGCTGCCCTCCCCCGTCTATTTAAGTTATGCCATTGCCTTTGTTCTCCATCGTTGCATTGTTGAGTTTTGAGTCCATGACCATAGTCCTAGAGATCTTGGATTTCTGGTTTTGTATTTTTGGAGTTATATTTACCACGCCTTGTTTTGGATTGACTACCTTGGTTTTTGACCCTGCCTGCCTTGACCACGCCTAAGCCTTAAAAATAAACTGTTTAAAAGATCTTTTGCATCCCTGTCCCTGCCTGTGTCTGGGTCCTGCTCTCACCCCATAGCCAAGTCCTGACACATCCACTGACTCACATTTTGTTGAGGTATCACATGTCATATATGCAGATATTTGTGAAGTCTGCTAAACACTGTATTGTTATATTCCACAATCTTTATTCTTTCAGCTTTAGTATGATGGAAAACCATCAACTGACTAAAAAAATGTTTTATTGTCATTGTGTTGACCCTGTCAGGGATGCAAGACATTGCTGATGCAAGACATTGTGCTTTGTATGAGTGGTCAAAACATATAGGGTAACTGTTGGATGACAGCAAGAATATTTCAAAAATGTTTGCAATAACACTTTATTATTACAGCAATAGTGGTGCATGTAATAAATGTAGTTTATTTGGAGGCAAGGCTTGGTGAATTGGAAGCAATGTTTAGGTACACCTTGAAAACTCAGTTCTTTAGGAGCTGCAGCTCCTGTTGGCCATCCTCAGGCTACTTCAGACCACTTGGGAATCCAGGGAGTCAATTGATTATCACAGGGAAACCCATGGCTCACCACCAGCCAGTTCACATCTTTTTTTAGGTTCTGTCTACTTAGCAACACAGCATTGAGGAATCAGCTGTAATCGTTTTTAAAACATGTACGATTACCTACACTGGTGATCAAAGTCACTGTTTTACTATAGCCATAGCCAGTTATTCTAGTATGACTGAAAAGGTTGGGGGTCTAGCTGGCTGAAGACAGCGCAGTGTTCATCTCTTGACTCGCAAGTGAAGCATGACTTAATGTTTGCTGACAACAAAGATTTTCACATTTTTCATGACTTGATTCATGACATTTTGAGCACGCTAGAATTATCACAAGTTCAATCTTATTTGGGCCAAGGATAGTCTGCCAGTTTTTGGTTTTGCTAGCTGCCCAAGCCTTACGCCAGACTTAATGGGCACATTAAAAATGCCTGTGAACTTAGGACACTGAAAATGTTTTACATGTTGACCATGCTCTTGAGTTGTGCCAAAATATCTTCTAGATACACAAAGACAAATCAGTGAAGCATCTCCCTCAGGACATCATTAATAAAAGTCTGAAAAACTGCAGGTGCATTTGTCAAGCAAAAGGCAATACCAAGTTTCCCAGTGGGGTGCTTAATGCAAACTTCTACTTATCTCTTTTCCTTGGACAGGTGGTAGGTGTTATGGAGGTCCAGCTTGGAGAAAATGGTGGCTTGGTGGAGGGTAAGGAAAGCAGTAAATGTATGGAGTACATTTCTTAACCATAATTGTCTTTAAAACCCCTGTTATCAATTCTGGGGCCCATTCTTGTCTTTTTCATGGGGTGGAGGCACAGAGTGGTCTATTGACTTATGGAGATGAGGAGTGGCTGGAAAAGCAGAGTGTAGACATGTGACTCCATTTGGTAATGGAAGAGGTGTAGACCAGTCTATGTGTTTGTTATGTAACTTTAACCATGGATGTAGAGAAGTGGGAAAGAAAGTAATTAGGAGAAGGGGCAAGTTTGGTGAGTACCCCAGGCAATAAGTTTACTGTTAAAGACAAACACCTGTTAAGCCAATAAAGTTGTTGTCAGCTTGCAGTTCACTAAAACTTGAAAAGAAACTCAGTTTTGAGACCAGGAAACAGTTCCTTTAAGTTGGATTAAGGGAGGAGGCGAAGAGTCAACTGCAGTATGAATAAAGTCCCCTATGCCAAAGGATATGCATCGGCCTGTCCATAGCAGGTGCATATCCTTTGGCATAGGGGCATCCTGACACAGTGAGTCTCCTCCTTCCCAGCTGCATGGATTCGTTAGATGTACCTGTGAACTCAGTCACGAAAAGGATGGACCCAGTGCTGCATGAGGAGGCGCAGTCAAGGAGGCTTGAATTGAGAGGGGGGAACGGGGAAACTGTCTGCTCCTTCCCTGTGTCTCTCAGGGAGTCGATTGTCTAAGCAAAGGGCTAGAGAAGTAAGCTCTTCTAAAGATGCGGTCTTATTCTGAGCTGCTAGCTCATTCTTTAGCTCCAGTCTTAGACTACACAAAAATACTCCTTGTAAAGCTAGGAACTGAAGGCATGTTCCTATTTGTCACGGGGATGTCTGGGTGGGACAACAGTGGCCCAGAGCTAGAGAAGAAGCAATAGGAGAAGCTGAAGATGTAAGTGGTGAGTTGCATTTAACCATGGTGCACTTGGACGCTGATCTTAGACACACGGGTGGATAGGTTGCATGCATCCATCACTTTCTGTAGGGCTGCTAGTGCTGCTATACCCAATAGTAGGCTAAAAACAGGTATGAAAAATACCCACTAGCACCATCATTAGAAAAAAACTGGGAAAAAAATTGGAATGAAACACACAGAGCACTATAAGACAGAATTATCCAGCATTGTGGTGGGGTTGAGACCAGGCTTTTACCGAGAGGTGATTAGCTGAGAGGGAACAGGTGTACCTTGTCTGCTGCAGAGGGAGGAGCCAGACAAATCACAACACAAAGCCAAAAACCAACAGAATCATCACAAATAATGGTACAATGGGGAACACTTTTGAGAAGTGGAGCTCATATATGCAGAGAAGATTTGCTTGTTTGCTTGCTTTACAAACTGCAACCTATGAAGTATACTTAAGTAGTCAGCGATCAACTTAAACTAAACAGTACTTAAAAGATCTTTCACTATTTATTTTAAGGGATTGACTGATAATGAACAAACTTAACTTTTATTTTTATTTTATTTTTTATTCATTAATAATTGTGAAGCTTCTGCTGTTGTGGAAACAGTTGTATATGTTATCTAACATTATTAACAACTTTTAACTAACATACATTCTTTAATAAAACTGGTCATATCAGTAATCTTTTAGTTTTCCCCTTCTGAAATAAATATCTGAACGGGTCTCTCTCTTTCTCTCTCGTGTATGTGTGTTGTGTGTGTGTGTGTAAAACATATAGATATGTATGTGTGTATAGATGTGTATGTGTCACTGAAACACTGGTATTGTAATGTGTGTGATGCGTACAGCTTCAGGGTCACTGTTTCATATTCTTGGCCATGATTATTCATCCTCATAACGAGACAGACTTTTTCAGCTGACTATGATGATGATCATTACACCTTCACCATGGCAACACACTGCCTCTCCTCTTCTGACTTAGTGAGGAAGTGATGAGACTGTTGAAATCTGTAGTAAAGAGAACACAGAATTTTGCAGATACAAGTCTGTGCAGTTTGCCCATCAAAAAACCCCCAACACCTTTCAACAAATGCTTATATAGCTTATACAGCAGAAATAATCATTTCTGAATATTTTCTGCAGAAACCTAACTATTAACTATATGCTTGTTGGCCATTTAGTTCATTTGTCTGATCCTGACTGTTAATGACCTACTCCTTCAAATCTAGGTCAGCTCTGATGTTCTGATCTCTGTGTTCCATTCCATCGACACTAACGGAATCGACTCTGGAATAAATGATGTGTGTAGTTTCTATCCGTGTTGCCATGGCTACAGTGTGACGTTGGCATTACAGTACCAGTGGGTGGGGTTATCTGCGGTTTCCAAATCTGATGCTTGCTTAAATACGTAAAAGAAGATTAAACAAAACATTTAAGAGATAAATGCATAATTATTGATATTCCTTTTTTGTTTTGTTTTCATCTTTTTTGATTTCTTTCTTGCTTAAAGTATTTTTCCTTGACTCTAATGATTCAGCTTCCCTATGTAAAATGCTTTATGTATGTGCATAGTTCTTTTCACATTTATCTGCTGAAGAGGAAAGTTTGTCAGTTTCTCTGTGCTCATATCAAACTTCAGTTTATTACCCTGACGTACCCCCCAGGATCTGTAACACCACACAGTCCACTGTGGTCTGATATGCAAATTGAGATGTGGCAACCTGAAACCTCAGAATAGATTCAGTGAACTGTCCAGTAATTACATTTTTGATAGGAAAAATATTTACATATTCAGATTTTCCAATGAGGGGGAAGAAGTAGATAAACTTTCAAGAATTATACTATGTGAGGCACAAATAATTATTTAAAACATACTTAGAACATGTCTGGAAGGGTATTTAAAGTTTTAAATTTTTGCCTAATTGATAATGTTTGTTTCCAGTGTAAATGTAATACCATTTTAAGTATAAGTGTAAGTGTGCGTGAGTGTAAGACAACACACATTGTACAACCTTTCAACAGCAGGTGTTTATTAGCATTACAGTTGTGTATCCACACAAGTTTCTGACATATCTTTGATACATTTTATTGAAAAAGTAAAACAAGCTGTATTGGGCCAGGCAATGCTCCATGTTGACCTGAAATTTATTCGTCTATTTAAATTGTGTTTTGCATGAAAAAGTATCAGAGAAAGTACAAACAGCCATAAAGCATTATACAGAGAAACAATCACAAGTGAGTGGTAGCCTTTGAACTTTTGTCCTTTCCCAGAAGCCACAACAAAAAGTGAAAGTAGAGAGAAGACCTAACTATAATGGCACTCAACATTTAAAGAGTAAATCAACCATGTTTCATTAAGGGCAGCAAACTAATGTTTCACTGCTATGTGGGACAAAGTACTTTTACTGTGCTTTTCTTCAGTCTAATTTGAGGTACAGGTACACCAATTTACACTTTAAATACTCTCTACCAATACTTACTGCATAAATAATTATATCATTTACTACTTATTGCAGTTAGTAGTTTACTACTGAAAACCCACTTTCTTACAGCTTTATGATTTAATCCACTTACTTTGTAGATTAATTTTCATTTTTACAAAGGAAATTAATGAGCATTTCACAGTCTTGTTTTTGTTTATCTCCCTTGGTTTATCCTCTCACCTCGCCGTGTTGTACAAATATCATCTGGGGTGTGTGGGTGGGTTACGAGTTAAGAGCATTATCAAGTGACATTAATGCTTTGCTGCATTTGTAATCATGTTTGTTTGTTGTTTTCTTTCCAGAAAAGCAAAAGCATGAGTTGAGGTGTCAGCAGTGAGAAATGCTTTAACAGACATTAACAGGAAGCTGTGCTTCTGCATGCTTGACTACAAGAAACTGCAAGAGACTGGCTGGTTTTACACACTGAGGAGTACAATTGTGCACAGCACGATTGTGACATGCATAAGCGGGGTATTTTCAGCTGCTTTTAAGCTTGACTTATAAGAAGCTGTAAGATGCAAGTGGCAAGTTCTCAACTTTTGTCCTAGTTTTAGCAACCACAATGTGGTTTCACCTGACTGAAAAGGCAGCACCGTATGGCAACAATGCTGTCAGTGTGTATGGCAAGACAGTTTAATTAACATTAATGAAAAAGTGACACTATTTTGTTTTAGGAGAGCCCCAGTAAAAAATGGAGTGAAGTAAAAGGAGACAGGTGAATCTGGTGGGCTCTCATTGTGATGACCAGCTCCAATGCATGTCTCTGCCACAGCTTTCTCACTGCTGCATACCGTCCTAAAACAGACAGCTGTGAAAACATAGCTTTGTAGCTATTGGTAGCACGGCTTCTACTATGTAGTGAATGAAATAGCTCACAAATGAAAATGTTTCATGATTTTGAAAATACTTGCACTAAATCCTGATTAGACTTAGGATAACCCTGACTTTTAGTAGAAGTATTTTCAAATGTTCCAAATGTTAACAGGAAATGTACTTAACTCCCTACTACTGTGCATGCCATTTACAGTTTGCACAGCCAAACACACATTGAATATTGTGAAACAGAATGTCATCTAAATATTGAAACACACTTCCTTGCCGCACTTATCTAAACACATATTGTTCATTATCAATTAAAATGAGCAGTGGCATTTCTTTCCCCTGAGAGTACTTGGATCCTTGGAGAGTTTCTGGACCTGTGAACCACGGCCCAAGCATGATCCAAATTCTCGTTTAGGAACCTTTTTCCTTGTGTGGAGGGTACACAGTAGAAACAATGGCTACACCTTAAATTCCTGTGGTGGGAATAGCCTAATTGAACGTTTAGTCTTTTAGTTTTGTTTACAGCCCAATTCCACAATCCAAATCCGAACCCAAAACATTTGCTACATTTAGTGTTGATTTACCCTTTAAAGAGTCATTCTGTTAGCGTAATGTACCCAGCTCTGGGGTAGCAGAGCAACTTTAAAAGCATACACATCACATATACAGATGGTTACCAACATAAAGGAAACATTACTAAGACAGTATATGTGGGTGTTTCCTTTAGTTTGGCATTTATATTACAGATTTCATGTTTACAAAACACATGTTATCTTAATATAGGGAAGCACTCTCCCCCAAAAAGGAATAAATCAGTTTCTCTTCAATATGGTAGAAATATTTTGTTGTTACTTCACCTTTGAGCTAAACTTTTAATAGCAATGCTCTGACAAAAAAATAAGACTACAATTCACAATGTCTTTAGATAACTATGAGTACATGCTCTGTACATTGGGGAATAAATACATTTCATATACTTTGAAAGAACACAAAGACTATGTCTCTTCTCTTTGGAATGATTCGGTATGTGAAATATTAAGCTCAAATATTTAGAATTATAGTGTTGTGTATTTACAGGAATGTGCTTCAAATTGACATTTGAACATATGGTGGTATATCTTAAACTAGTGGCTAGTTACTACCATTGTATTGTACATTACATTGATTTTTAACATATAGATCATTAAAAACATTTGGACAGTGTTTCACAGTAAGCTACCAGGTGAAATGAAACATAGAATTGTTTAAGCCAACAAAGGTGTCTCAGTTGATTGTTTTAGTTTGGTAGCTGTATGGGGTTCATCTTGCAGTATAAAACAGTAAATGTGATTTTGAGCTATCAAACTCAAAATGTCACATTCTGAGTGAAATCTTCTAATTAAAAAATTAAATCTGTCATCAGCTTTCATCATATCTTTGAAGTTACCTGCTTAATGAAAGTATTTGTCAAATACATGTGCTATTTAGCCACTGTGCCAACAATGGAAATATTGTTCAACTCTCTCCAAAGCCTTTGTGATTCTCTGTTGGGTGACTAAGACTGCTTTCAAATGTTGAAACTATGCCTGGAGTTCTACAGACGTGGAGGCAAAAAAGATCTTGGCAGTACAGGCAGGACAAAATGTATGTACAAACAGTTACCTAATTTTCTTCACTGTGGCTATTTCAGAAGAAAAGTGACACGATGTTGAAGTTGTTATATGTCTCTGCCAGTACACTGCCATGTGGGGCTAAGGCATCTTTATGACCTTCCCTGTGAGGCTGCTCTTTTGGCTCCTTGGGCAAAAAAACTACCTTGATAAATATGAACATTTCTGACATCCCTGCATCACTTAGCCCAGGGAGCAAAATTAAGAAATGCTTGATTGTCTTAATGTAGACAGAAAATGAAGTGTGAAACTGAAAGAATATTAAATTCAATATCTGATCAAAGATTATTTACAGTCTCTGGTAAACTCTGGTTCTTTATTCAACAGTCCTGCTTTTTGAAGAAACTTCAATCTCACTTGCCCAACATACTGTATAACCACAATCCAAAGTACTTTCTCCTTTTGGTTCACACCTCTGCTCCTAAAGCACAGAGTGATAATGAAAGTAAAGATGCCTCAACTGGGAAAAATGTAAATTAGCAAACCAGGAATAATGTCATGTTAAAAAGTAAACATTTAACATGAGAGAAAAAAACTAAACAGTTCACTTCTCTCACTTCACATAGGTATTGCTCCAGGCTGACAGGAAATAAGGACACAGAGAAAAGGCGACAAATGTAACAAAGGTCCCTGCCTGGACTAAACCTCTAGACTTGTCACAGCCACTCCATTCCTTCACTCGAACTACATTTCTCTTTCCCCAAGCCCCTTTCCATCCATCTAACAGGTACTCTCAGACTTCCCCCTTTTCCCATTATGTGACCTGACCCATCCTTTCACCTACATCAACCTGAAATTGCTTGACAATAACCAAAAAGGTCTTCTTTTAATTCTGATAATGAAAATGGTAAATGTAGGGTAGAGACACTGTAAAGTGGGGTGCTTTACATATTAACCCCACCCTCCAAACACCCATTTAGCCACTTTAATCAGATACCAAATTAACATTGGTATTTCCAGTTAAGATGATCAAAACCCTTCTGGAGAGGCAGTAGACTGGTCAGGATTAATAGCCAACAGGAGCCATGTTTGAGATGAGGACAGGTACAGGTACCTCTGAGCAGGGAAATTGCATCTATACTCCATTGAGTGTCTAACCTACATGAAATTCCATACAGGAGAATGACAACCCTTAAAATGGGATTAAAAGGAAAATGGGTCCAATATAACTGCTGTATTGACTGCCAACGAGGGAAATTTCTGCTAACAGGGCAGTTTCTTTCTTCTGGAAAAGAGACTAACCATCTTATATTCTGCAATACAATATGAAAATTGTTGTTCTTTGACATGAATTGTTATTTGTTCAACAATTTATGTAATTCTTATTTTGTGACTACCAGAAAAGGACTACAAATAGCATTTCATAATACAACCCTGTGATAAATGTTAAAATGATAATACATGAATGTTGTACCTTAATTAAAGCTGCAGATGCTGCAGCTTAAATTTATTAAAATATAATTTTACTAATACCAGATGTTTCCTGCACTCCAATAAAATGCACATTTAAAGTTTTCATGTACACAGGCTTGTACCTTCACATATCTTCCACCTAGAGCCAGGATCTGCCTGTTAAAAGGATGTTTTTCCTTGCTTTGGCCAAGTGCTTGCTCATGGTGGAACTGTTGGGTGTAATTAATAATAATGAGTTTGGTCTGGATCTGCTCTGTTTGTAAAAGGTCCTGAGAAGGCCCTAGTTGTGATTTGGTGCTATACTAAATAAATAAGTAAATAAATAAAACTGAATTGAATTTAACTCTATCCAAGAGTTATGAACTTTTTACATATTGTAAATCTGGCTATTTAAAAATGTTGCTATGATAATGATAACAACTATGGAAACTTACTATAAAATATGTTTATTCAATGTCTTCCACACATTCACTTCAATTCAAATCAATTTATTTATATATCACCAAATCACAACCAAAGTCATCTAAGGGCACTCTACAAACAGATCACGTCTAGACCAATGAAGCAAATAAAGATATTGGAGATATATGATCTCTCTCGCTAATTCCTGTCAGTACTCTCGCTGCAGTGAACATGAATTCAGCTTTGTCTAAAATGAGGATGAGTGGTTGTGAAACGGCAAAGGCATACACCTTAGTGGTAAATGACAGAAGAACAGTGGGGTTAAAGAGTTCTGTGTCTCCATCGGTAACTGAAATCAAACTCACAGCAGAACAGTGTGGAGCAAAAGGCCACACTAGGTAGCAAAAAAAAAAATCTAGAAATTGACGGGTCTTGGTTAAGAGCAAACTAGTGAATGGGAAAAAATGTTCCAAGACCAGAATCTATTCTCACAGCCCTGCTTCAGTCAGTCCCTTGAGTAAGTTGAAGCTAGTGTTTGCCAGAAAACACAAATAGATTACTAGTACTTTACCATCAGTAGTTTTCAACATTTATAATTAAAAAATATTTTGTTGCACCTATAGACTTTAGTGAATAAAGAGAAGTACGACAACCAGGCCAGGTCAAACAAGTCTACTGTTTACAGTATGGCGGCATATATACCCATACACACTCACTGAAGATTTCGTGAGGTTCAGTATAAGAATAAAATAGACTGAGTCATTAGATTTAGTCAGTCCTCTTCAGTCCCAGGGTGGATGAACAGGATGTCATGATTTTCTTTTTACATCCCTTTTTCTCTTCAGTGTGAGCAATAGGTGGCTGACAAGGTCATGACAAGCTTCTGAGCCATGCTAAGCTGACACGCTCACATTATAAGCAGACAGAAACCCGTCCCAAGTCCTGCTGAGCCATGGAGGATTTTTTGGCACTTTGGCTGACTGGTAGACATTTAACTTCTCAGATGGGATAGCTACATTTAAAGAGCACAGATCCTTGTTCAGCGTGAATAATATCTGTCATTAAACAAACAAAAAAAACCTGCACAAAATTCCCACCTGACAAATAAACAAACAATTGGTTAACAAGCAGTTCCCATTATTCCTAACAGGTCACTGTTACTGCAGTATGGGATTAAACCCAGTGAGATTGATATGAAGAGCATGATTTTATTCTGAACCTGATTTTAGATCCATTATTGTGTTTTCAGCCTACCTGTCTGACTTAATCTACAGCATGATCATTAAGGATTATGGATCTATTATCATTATAATTATGGCCTGTTTTTCCACCACTATCTCGATTTTCAGTCTATCTACCTGTATTCCATTCTCTGTTCCTAGAGAAGGTCTTTTTAGATGGGTTTGATGACACATGTGCAGGTGTGTGGGTTGTATTGTCCTGTCAGGTGGAAATGATGTGGAAAGAAATCACTGTCTCAGAACAAGCAGGTTTGTTCAGGTTCTATAAAGATTAGCTTTCATTCTAGAGTTTCACACTCTACACTACAACAGTATGAGACAGTAGTATTCCTCACAGATCCTATATTTTGGGAAGCAATCTGAGTCTGGGCAAGCTAAGCAAACCTGATGTGAATAAACTGAGTTGAAAATAGGACAGACAATAAATAGACGCAATCCCAAATACAGGGGACCTGCACAGATCCCAATAAATAGAACACCAACACTAGCAGCAGCATGATGCTTTATCAATTAACATTTAGCTGCAGTGGAAAAGAGCAGCAATAATTTCATTTTTCTTGTCTGTCTGCCAAAACACATTTTTTAATAACTCGTGACAATCAAGCTTCAGCTCTGTTCCCTTATATATTGTAGCTATTGCGGCTGCATAGATAGACTTTGAGTCAAAGTTTTTGTTTCTCGCTTGTTGTGCTGCAAACATTTGTGTATTATTTGACCAAAATGCTTGTCCTTAAATCAGCCATTGTGGGGCATTGGATTTGAGCATGAAAGTTTCTTCTTACAGTTCTCAGAGGACCATATTTAGATCATAAGATAGATTTTTTTATTCATTTTTTTCAGGTATTTTGCTGCTACCAATAGAATTAGTATTTTCATAAACACATCTATTTTTTCCATGAAGTGGGCCCCTTATAACATACTTATAGCATTTTTAGATCCAGTGAGGCTCTGGGAATAATTAAATCATTCTAACCTTATTTCAGCAGTTTAAAACCTTTATATTTGGGGTGCAATGAACTAGTGCTAGTGCAACACCTTTAATAATGTCTTATTATGGTGCTCCTTTGCACTTTATCTGAAACTTAACAACAAACCATTTACAAAATGCAGGCACCCAATGTAAAGCAGCCTGTTTGAAGACAGTACAGATTAGTCTGTGACATTCAAGTAATTTGTAACCTGATTGTGATTAGCTGACTTATAAACTAGGATGACTAAAGTGCAGACTGACCATAAGCTGTAACAGGGAAAAGTGTCTCCGTGTACAGTTATTTACATGATCAAGTTGTATGAAAGCTGTTTGTTGAGGCACAACTAGCTTATATACATTTAGCTGTTATTATTGTTAATAAGCTAACAAGCTTCCAATTATGCTAACACAGTGTGTGGCCTGCTTACACTTACATAAAAGGGACCAAACTGTAGGTTATCGTCACAGAGCCCCAAAAATATTTTTTTCTAAACTACTTTAACATTGCCTAAACATACTTTATGCATTCCCTTTGATCCAGAGGAAGAGGAAGGCTGGCCTCTGATGGCAGCATTACGCATAGATACATTAGGGGATAATATTATTTATGAATATTTACAATGACATGTTGTGACCACAGTGGGAGTGAGTGCTTATATCGTCTTCTGACTGCCTGCTGCCATTGTTGTGACTGTGACACGCTGTAGCTATTATTATGACTTATGAAGCTAATCTGAACACCTGTAGTTGTACATTGGAAATGCTGTCATATCTGACAGGGGCACAGTGATTAGTTCCAACTTGGGCAAAGCTGGGCAGGTTGCAAAACTGACTTGAACTGATTTGCAAAATAAATCACAGTTGCTCAGCTTCTGCAGAAGCTTTTCTCTTAAGAAGCAGTCCCTCTGCTAAATCATCCATCCATTTCTCTAAATTCATTCATCCATTCTCTATCTCTCTTCCTCAGTCCCCTGTTATGTGGTTTTTCCTCTTTAACTTCCTCAGCAACATACATCCTCAGTCTTCTCCTTCCAACTCATGTTGTACATATATTTTTATACTGGAGCAGAAGCAGATTCTTGAATGTCTTTTTGAATGTAGTGTTGACAGTGTAGTCAAGATGACGTAAGGCAGCCAGTTGCTGAGGACACAGGGCAGATGCAAGAAGAGCAATATCATTGCATACTGTGATTATGTGATAATGAAAATGAGAGACTCTCAAGTCAACTGCCTTGCTTCACAATGCTTTCTTAGTTAATGTTAATACATTTTTGGCGTGCTTACATTCGTTTCTGTGACCCTACATAGGTTGCTCTGATTTATTCCAAGACATTTTTAAACGATTCGATTTTTGTCTTTTGGTTCTATCTCTGTCAGCCTTTGAAAAATCATTTTTACTAACCCATCATTTAGGAGCCTGGGGAGCCTTCCGAGTATTTAGAGCAGTGACAAGAAAATGCACACCTTCTCATCAAAACAGGGTATTCTAACAGCACTTCTACCTAACAGTTTGAAAGACGTTTATCCTTCACCAAAAATGTGGTAGTGGGCACCATAAAAACGTAATTAGTCTGCACTGTGTCCTATTTCCCTCTGTCCTATCCTCTTCCTCAAATGACAGGATTTTGATCATCCCAAATTCAAAGTCCAATCACTTTATTTATTAACACTTTTGCAAAACCACTCAATGGTCAGATGCAACCATCTGACCATTCATCCATCTATGAAGTCTACCATTCATCCATCCCTTGTATCCAAGCATCCATCCAGTAGCCTCCATGTTCTCGCCCCTCCACATTTACTAGTAGTATCTGTGATCACATTGATCATAGTTTGTGAAAAGAAATATTTCCATTCAGTGTGTGATATGATCTGTCTAAGTGGAAGCTGGGCAGGTTAAGTGATCCCTGATTTGTACTTACATATCTCGCTGGGTCTATATGTAGATCCCCACTGGCATTGGATGACTGGCATTCAGTTGCCAACAAGCCATGGTTGCTCATGTCCAGCAGATGTCTCTTCTCTTTAGATGGACCCATTTTACTAAATTCTGTCTTCCATTTCTCTTCTTTAGTTTCTTAAGCCCTCTGTCACTCACCCTTCAACAATATTTCTTCTCTCCCTTCCTGTGTCCCCCATGGTGGTTTAGCCCATCCCCATCCATCCCACCCTCAGTATTTTCCTTCCATCTCATCTTGTACCTATATTTTTATATTGGCACAGCAGCAGGTTCTTGAATGTCTTTTTGAAAGTGGCGTTGCACAGTGCATAACATGCTGGGTTGATAGTTGAGTTGACATAACACAGCCAGTAGCCAATTGCCCACACAGTGTCAGGGACACAGGACTGGCAGAAGGTTGAGATCAACACCATGACGTTATACGGTGTCCATGTGATGATAAAAGCCAGCAGGATGGCAAAGATAGTCTTGGTCACCTATTGAGAATAGGGAGGAAAGAGGTGATCAGGACAAAACAGACAAAGAAAAATCAAAACACAGATAGAAGGTAATTAATTTGAAAATCAATTTGCTTTGAGACTTGATTGATAGAGTTAATCTAAGACAATGAACTGTGACTGCTGTTTTATCATCAATGAGGCACTATTACTATAGTGTAAACATATAGTAATAAAGTGTCAGTTACAGTCAGTGATGTAACAATAATAAGAAAATCACTGTGAAAGAATATCTCACATACCCAGATTTCAAACCTCTGCAGTTTTATTATCATACTGCTCTAAAATAAACCAAACAAATACTAATACTAACACTGAAATCCAGATTTTACTACCTACCCATTTCCCAAAAAAAGTAAGATGATGGTGTGATCAGTTTTACAAACCTTCGTAAGCTAAATTGTGCTTGCAGTGGGCAGTTTAAGGGCCAGCTGCCTGGCAACTGCTGGGCAATTCTTTGTTCTGTATTTTGACTTGGCAACAGTAGGGTGCAACATCAGGTAACAGGCTGCACACCATATGTTTCATCTATATGTTTTCTTGTACTTTAAGGCTGTGGAGAGCCAGCTGTATTTTAAAATTCAGGGATTGATTTGCAATTTATTTTTAGACAAACATAGTAAGTTTTACTCAGATAACAGACATTCAGACAATCAGACATTAAAGTCATTGAAGACTCGTTCCCTTCACTGATCTGTCTGGTCTGTCTGTGTGTATAATTCAAGTAACCAAGATCCTTGAATCCAGCCCCTTTATCTTTTCCCACTCTGTTTTTCTATGGTTGCCACACTCACACACAGGGTAGCAAAAGAAAGCTAAAAATGAGTGGCAAAGAGCTGTGTGAGAGTGTCAAACTTACAATTTCTAAAACACTTCATGAAGTAGAAAAGCACTTGATTAGTGTGGTCCAGTCACAAAGGTTTTGGTTTGTTTTGGTTGTTTTTCTTTGTGTCGATCTAATTCAGATAATTAGGGGGCAGATTTTTCATACAGTTCTCTTCTGCATCTGAACACAGCCTTAATAGTATGACCAGTGAGGTCAGTGGTGTGAAATAAAATGCAAATAAAAGCAAATGGAGAGATATGTGAGGAAACAAATTTGTCTTGAGAGGCATCCTCTAGCCTTGCTGTCTATTTTATATTAACTGACTGATCTGATCATCACCCTCTTTGATCACAGTGATAAGTGTACAGCTCTGTGAGTTGGGCTACTGTTTTTTTTTAAGCAACATCAAAGGAGAAGATTTCGAGCTAAAAGTTTGACATATTCATTTCCTCTGTCTGAGAATAATCCCGATATTATGTTTTCAATTTCCGTAATATTCTTTTTGGGGTTGCATATACGAGCTGCAGGCAAAGATTTTTTTCTTTTTGATTGGCAATTTCCATTTTATTACCTACCTTATGTTACCTTATGACTTTGTGTGTATGTATAAAACTCAGCTAAAAATGAATAAAACTGTATAAAACATGGTTTGAGTGATGTCTGCCTGTAGCAGCAGTAAAATAGGTCAATGTTTGTTTTCTTAAACTGACTTCCAAAAACAGGTACCCAAAGGCAATGCTTTTTAATCCTTTTGGGGAAACAGGGCCTTGGTCAGTGTTTTTGAAACTGAGTGATGTAACAGTTACAACTCAGGTAGCTAACTTATACTAGATTCTAAAATACCCCTGCAGAGGAGGTTCCAGACCAGGTCTCTGTTTAAAGGGTTCACCTTATGCTGTAATTGCAGCAAACTAGACCTTTGTAGTACTCATAGTTGGTTAGTGGGTTCTTATAATTACTATTAATAATTATTATAATTTATTCATTACATTTAAAATTAGTGCTTGCAGCTCCTGTACTGCCATCAGAAAGGCTGGTCTGAGAGTTTGTACTTAATTTCTAACTTCCTCCCCAACTGCTGATGTTTTGAATTTGAAAAGTGACCTGTGGTGAATGCAGATCAAATTAGAACAGCATGGTCTAAAATACCTGTGCACGCACAGCTCAGATGAACATTTCCAAATGCCATCTGTCAGACTGAACAATAACTAAGCGTGTAAGTGACTGCAGAAGAAAAGCAACTCATTGTTGAAAACAGCTGCTCCATACCATTCACACACTGGTGGACAAGGTAGTCCCACCTGTACATCAGCATATGTTTCCATGCAAAAAACAATACTGTTAGCTTTGTTTGTTGTCATGGGAAATTAATTGCTCTATACTTTGCCCAAATGATCAGTGAAGATATTACCTGCATCATGATACAGTGTGCTTTTATCACCTGCTCTTTAAACTGTGTTTTTTCACACATTTAAAGTTCACTGAGAAAACATTACATATACTATTTGTTATTACAAAATTACAAGCCAATGATTGAAATCCTCAGCAAAATTGATGTCTCATATGTCCAGTGTAACGTTAACTTACTTTCTTTTCTCTGGCAGCCATCTGTCTTTTCCTCTTCACTTGGCTTCTGGCAATGCTCGCAAACTTTCGTGCCACAGTCCTAGGGCGGCTGATTGGGATTGAATGTCTCTCGGCTCCCTCTACAGGAGGGACAATCTCTATAGCTGTGATGCATTCATCTCCAGCCTGCTTTGTTACAATTTTTATCTTGGACCACTTCGAAGCCGAGTTGATCTTGGGCTCTGCAGGACTGGCTGTTGCTGTGATGACCAGGTTAGAATTTGCCGTAGCCTGTAACAAACCGAAGAGAGGTTTTTTGTTTTTTTTTTTACAAACTTTTATAACCAGTGTGACTTGCTGCTGGGTGCATTAAGATGTATGAATTTGGGCAATTGCTTCCATCTGGGACAGACTGCCTGTGTGTGCATCATGTCGCGGTTACCTCCCCTGACTGCTGTGCTGTTCTGACAGGAAGTATCTCTGCTGCCCTGCTAGAACAGTGTTTTTGATCTATGGCCATCAACTTTCATTTTCATGTTAAGAATATAAGGTAATTCTGAGAGAATGTAAAATGGAATGTCTTCAGTTATAAAAAATTAAAAAATTACTTAGACTTAAACTTCTGAGTAATTTGTAATTAACTGTAATCCCTCTTCACTTGGCCTCAGTTTAAAAGCTATTGTCCGGTGGGGAAGTTCATGTTTCTGTTCTTCTGGTTTCTAAGGGAGGGCTTATCACCAACTATTTAATTCTTTACTTATACTATAGCAACAGTAAGCTCATACAGCTCTGTGTTTCTCCACAATGAGTTTGGCGTCAAGAGCAGTCGTAAAAGTGAGATGTGCCTGTAATCAGTATGTACTACAATGTATAAAGCTGTAAACACTGTTTGGTCCTGCAAATCAGCACATGACCAACAACAGACCAGGAATTTAAACCAGGCCAAGTTTACGATGATTTGGCACGAAAACAAAACTGAAAAAGGCAAAAAGGACGCCGAGGCGGATGCTCGTCGGCGGAGCTCCTGCTCCGGCTCCTGGAGCTAGCCGGATTGTTAGCTAGCTCTGTGATGTAGACAGGAGACATGGTCGTGGAAAGTGTGGCTGCCCTAACCTGTTAATATAGGAGCTGAATGAAAAAACAATGCACATGCAGACAGTGTGTCCAGGGACCCAGGCACTGAAACCTTCTTTCTGAAACCAAATGTTTTCTATTCATAGGGAAAACCTTGTGAATACAGACAACTATGGCTGGATTTGTTTGATGACTTAAAAAATATGATGATTCTCTGAATTGTCATTGTAATGTTGTGGCTATTGGGTAAAATAATTTACATCTGAGGACATTGTGACGCCGCAGAATTTTATTAATAGTTTAATGCATCTATTAGTTTTTATGCCTATTTATAAATAATTGAAACCTGAGATCAAGGGTTTCTTTGATTTTTGATTACATTACTAATTTTAAAACATAAATCATATATTTAAAATAATATATATATAATATTATAAATATAATTATAAAATAATAATATAAATAAAACAAACTAACCTCAGATATCCCCTTGTTGTTGGTGTTGTCCTTTGGTTCTGCTGGGGGAATAAAAGCTGTGGACGAATCATTGGAGCTCTCTTTTTCCTAGACAGACAGACAGACAGACAGATAGATAGATAGATAGATAGATAGATTCCTTGATTTGCAACAAGCACAATACCACATTTACAAACTATGAACCTTCAGATTGGCTGCAGGTAAAACACACAGTAAAATTATTGTTCTGACAAACTGCTGGGCATAACCAAGCAGTAGATGTTGGTGTTGTATGAGTCAGTACCTGTGTAAGTCCTGGACTGGGTTGTGCCAAAGGCTGTGGCTGAACTTGTTTTGGTTCCTCCACTTTACCGTTCTTCACAGCCTCCAGCGCAGTGGTAGTTGAATCCAGACTGAGTTTGGGAGTTGAGCGGGGACTGGCCTGAGGACTGGTGTCATTGTTATTGTTTTGCTTTAACATGTGACTTTTCATCAAGCTGGGAGTTCTGGAAAAAAAACATTAGAGAACATTTTTTTCACACAGTTAAAAAAATTGATAAATAGATTTTCTCTATATGTAAACTGCCATGAGAGCTATGAGCTATTAAGCTATACTTTCACCTCAGGCTACTGAGAAAAAGTATTTGTTCTGGATCTTAAGCAAAAATGAATTACTATTTTTGATTTGATTGTATGCAGTAAAAGAATGCTTTCAAAACATATAACACCAAATTAAGAAAAGGTTAGCACATTAAGATTGTTTAATTTCATTGAACTCTTGCCCTTTATTCTTTGCTTTACTAATTTATTTATAAATTACAATAGCATTTATCTGAATCAATTAATGGACTTACTTAATTCCCTTTTTCTCTTTCTTCTCTGGTTTGTGTTTCGAGACTCTGCTCCTGGAAGCCAGTGAGATGTGGATGTACAGAACTGTCATAATAATGACAGGAAGATAGAATGCTGCAATAGCCGTCCCAAATGTTACTGCAGGATTAGAAAGGAACTGTATAAAGAAAGAAAGAAATCTTTTGTCAGCTACACAGAAGTATATACTGCTTATACAGTATAGAGTACATTATAAAAAATAACCAGTTTATTAGGCACAGTTGTACAGTTATAAAGTTTTAGTGTAAGGATGTAAATGATTAATGTCAACAGTTTGAAATGTTGGCATATGATATGATATGCAGTAGTAGCTTCTATCAACGTATTTTTGTGAGCTTTTGGACAAACATAAAAAGTGTGCTAAAAAATGACTAATTTTGAAAAAAAAATATTCTTAATATAGCAACAAGGTTTTATGTGTAGTATTTTTTAAGATAATTGCTTAATGGGAGATGTAAACCCCATCTGAATAAATTCTGATGTAGGAGACGTTTAAAGATTTGAACATATAAATGAATGTATGTTACAATTTAAGCCCTTTGCAAAGCCAGTTCCTTTGCCACATAATGGCAAAGGCAGATGACAAGTGTTGTAGCTTTTCTTAACTGGAGAGTGCTGAAGGACGAGAGAGGACGGAGGGCAGACACAAAAACAAAAAAAAACTGAGTTAGTGAACAGCAAGGACCCTGGCAAAGAGGCTGATTAGAAATAACACAAATAACACAAACTTGAAAACAACTCACATTGTTTGATCCTAATTATACTTATGTGAGACATTTACATTATTTTGATGTTAATTAATTGATAATTAATTGATGTTTAGGTAAAAATAAAAAAGTATGGAACAATGGACATTTGTTTTTGAGATTTTTTTTTGTTTGTTTTATTTAGTTTGAGGAAATATCATTATTAGACTTAGTATTTCTTAAAGTAGACATTCCTGTTGAAAGTCTCCAGTGGTACATCACGTTGCACCGGGGGATATATCTTGCAAATTACACAACACTAGTATGTGAAAATATTTACTCTGGAGGTTGAAATGTAAAACAGCTTAATTATTGGAGTGCCTGAGACATTCACTACATGTTGGTGAATTCTGTATGTTTCACAAAATCGTCAGACTTTGAATGCGCATATGGTTTTGATTGCACAGTACCTTACTGGAGACAGCATGAATTCATACACAGAAGCATGCCTTTGTAACAAACAATGTTTTTGAGTGCTGCAAAAAATGCGTCAGTGAAATAAGATTTAAATAGGCCAAGCAAAGGAGAAAATGTCCGACATCACATCCAAATCCAAGAGCGATACTTCATCAATGCCCTCTAAACAAACGAAGCGTCAAATTAACAACAAACAAACTGAACAAACCAGAGCATTTTCTGATAAGATGGATCATGAGGACAACTTCAAATATATCATGTCTGAAGGAGAATCATTCCAGACTACACACTGTTACAGAGTATTGTCAACTGCAAAAATAAAGGAAGTAGTTTATAAGGCAGCACAACAGTTGGCTCCAGTACTGGTACTGGCTGTGGCCAATGCAAAACTTAATGTGCTGGGAATCAGTTAACGTGTGGTTCTAGAGGATCTACAAGTTTGAACTCATATTTTGAAGTGACCAAAGAGCAGATGCTAAAACATATATTTGATGGTGACGGTCTTGACGGATTCACTGAGCTTTTAAAAAATGTCTAAACAGAAAAAAACTTGAATAACTGCTTTTTTACTCTCTTTCCACTTCACTGTTCACAGTACTACAGCAGTAACAAGGATAACAAAATATAGCAAAAAATAGCATCACCTTAGGCTATCAGTCATGTAAAGAAGTCAAAGGTAATGGACCATGGATGACAGGAGCAGGGTCAGACATTAAACAGAAATTGAACAGCAGTCATTTCTCCCCAAAACCACTGATCATGTACTGTGAGTTCCATGTATATAGCACTTAATTTAATGTTAGATGTTAGCCCTGACATGTGGTTATATTTATAGTTAATAGTTTGTCAGACTTTGAATATGCTTATAAATTAAACCATAATATGTTATGGTTTAATTTATTATGTACTGTACCTGAATATAACACTCTCCAGGTGGTACTGTTCGCTGTCCAACGATGAACTGCCAGAACAGGATTGCTGGAGCCCACAAGATGAATGACAGGATCCATGCTGCTGCTATCATTAATCCTGCCATCTTAGTTGTTCTTCTTGTTGGATATGTTAGGGGCTTAGTCACGCAGAAATAGCGATCAAAGCTTATAATCAATAAATTCATCACTGAGGCATTTGAGACAACATAATCTAAAGCCAACCACAAGTCACAGACAACTGGCCCGAGTGGCCAGTAGCCCACAATGATGTAGACTGTATACAAATTCATGCTGAAAACACCAATTATCAGGTCTGCGCATGCTAATGAAAATAAAAAGTAATTATTGACAGTTTGTAGGTGGCGGTTTACTTTTATGGACAGCATGACTAAAATATTTCCTGTAACAGTCACAAAGCTCAGAGATCCTGTAACCAGGGCAATAAAAAACATCTCCAGAGCTTTATATGGACTTGCTGTCCCTACTCCATCGTCCACAGGAGAGCAGGACGTTGAGTCATTGGTGGAAATGTTGCATGATGTGTTCGGGAACAGGTCGGCTGACTGGTTGACTGATGATCCTGTAGGAAGAAAGAGAGGGATTAGTAGACAGACAAGGACAGATACTGATGGCATAATCGTCACAGTGGCTGATGTCCTGTAAAGGTTTGTCACTATTTTTTGGCTCGGAGACAATGAACAACAGTAAATTGCTCATGCAGCTGGGTTAGCAAGATATTAGCATATAGGTACAAAGGTGTCTAATCATGTAACTGGTCCTGGTGCTGGTGATAGACTATAGGAGAGTGGAAAGTGGAAAAGTATTTCAAATTGCTAGCTGGAAAAACAAAGTGGAAATAAAAAAATAGCACAATAATTTATGCTAACCTCTAGTGATAACGCAATGCTTTAACAGTTTAAAGGTTGCATTAGAGGTCATTTTTAAGAAGCTAAAAAATCTGAGCTGTAATCCAATTTAAGACATTGGTTGTGGTAAATTTTAGTCTTTAAATTGCTTAGTTTGGCAACCTGACTAGTGCTGTAAATGAGTCAGGCAAGCAACATATATCAGCGTATATCCAACACACTTTTACTCACTCTTTTGCCCACTCTTGCTGCCATTAGCTGCTACAACATTGTAACAGAGTCTCATCATCATGCTGGCTTTGCTTTTTTCACATTGAACCAACCAATGCCAGCACAACACAGATTCAGTGGCATATATGATGCCAAAGGGCACAATTTATCAATTTTCACACCATCAGCAGCCTGGCTGAATGTTGAATGTAACCTTATAAACACAACTGGGATTGATTGAGACTTACGTTACAGAAAATATAAAATATACAGTGGACAAAAAGTCTACATGCCCTGGTGAAATTGCAGGTTAAGCAAAGACAGAAACAAAAGAAATGTAAATGTCTGTGTTGTTATAGTTTTAATGTTAATTTATAACAAAAAGAATCCAGAGACAATCACATGCAGCTTGTTCTTTGCTGACTTTATGTTTTTTAGACAGGAAACAGTTTCAGTCCACTGATTAAAGATCTCAAGGATCTAGAAGTATTGTGTTGGGGGATGGCAGTTATTAAGTTATTAGAGGTATTGTATGTACTGCTATGTATGTGCTGGAGATAATCTTGGTTATCATAGTACTGGTAACTTTGTGGAAAATTTCAGCGAGCGTTCCTGTCCACTAAGCTGCCAGTCTTTTGGAGTGTTTATTCATGTTACAAGATAAAAAGTTGTGTGTCTGGGAACGTATATAATTAATTAAAAAACGTAACCTCCTAATCAGGAGCAAACTGATGCGAGTATGTTCACGACTTGTGATTTTGATGTGTGCATGTTTGAGCTAGCAAGTCCCTCTGTTTCAGTGTTGTGGAGGAATATCACTTATACAGCAAAATGGGATGTGAAATGTAAAATGCTATAAAAACTTACTGTGTACAATGTTAGCCTGCGACTTAAGGAAAGCTACATCAGCTAATTTGGACTGCACTTTATTTTATTTTTCTGCATTCTAAGTTTATTAAGACAGTTAATGTGCAGCATATGCATATACAGGCATTTATACACCGTAAACACTGAAGGACCTTTGAGTTGCTCTTATGTCAAATACTTATATTTGTGTTTATGTAATTTGATTTAATTTCACAGTGCTTGTTGGTGTTTATTGATATCTGAGGATGTGCCATATTAAATGACTGCACCTGTTAAGAGACTGTCTCTTTAGTTACTGATACCAAGGGATACTACAGGTCCTTTTTTGCAGGTTTTGTGATGTAGACAGAGAAACATTTCGTTTGAGTCCACTGGTTTAAAGAGAACAAGACAGCACATTAGCAGCATGTACAAGAACTAGGAGCGAGACACACAGACTCAAACTATGTGTAAAGCAAGAAAATCTCCTTATTATCATTTAATGGGATATAAAGGATGACACTTCAGTGATTATTTTTAATTATTCCCTCCAAGTCTGTACTAGGGGAAGGTATATGACAAGCTCTGCTGGCAGTGGCATGGTTGGCAAGCATTAGAAGGGAATCCAAATTGTATCTACTATTTATCAAAGAGGGAGAGCTACCTACCAACATCACACCTATCCAGTGTTAGAGGTTTCTCATGCTTAGTAGAGATATGGTATCTTTCAAATATTTTTTGTAAAGCACTTCAACAGAAAAGCTAATTTTATTGAAACTAAAAGCTGTGTATTGTGATACATAATATATGTTCTGTAATGGTAAGATTTAGGTAGTCTAATGGAATGCACAACAAATTGGCTTTTGTTGTTTGCAGTTGGAATGCCTTATTTTTCTGCTGCTGATGCCCATCTATGAGCCAAATCAGATCATACACTGCAATACTAATCTTGTTATTGTTTTGGTATAGCAACTGGTATTACTATAGTACAGGTCTAACAACTTCCTTTGGCATACAGTGGTGTTGTGTTTGTCTGACATACTCTGAATATCTCTGAATATATTTATTCATTTATTTTGACTGGCTCAATAGCAGCATCCCTAGTTTTTAGATATTAATTGTTGCAATCTGTTTTCCTTGCAGACCAAACAACATGTTTATCACTGATTATACTATCCATCTTAGGCACCACTAAAGATGATCTTTCCTTTTGTGAATACAATGCCAGCACATCAAGTCTGTCAAGCAGTAATTGTTACAAAATGACAGTGAATATGGGTGATTGACTTGAAAATGTCAATGTTCCTGAAGACAGTGCCTGCTGGTACCACAACCAGCACTACAAAAGAGAAATGTCCATCACTAAGGACTGCAGAGAATAAGTACAGATCAATGTTGATGAACTGAAGCTGACTGAATTAAACCCACCAAAATCTCAGTGCCTAGATGATTGTAAAGCATCATTCCAAAATCTGTCCTGATATGATTAGACATGGCACTATTATTGGCAGTGGATATGGATCCTTTTGACTTAACCAAAAATGCACGTGTAACATGTGATCATGAAAATGCTCTAACCAGCATGCTCTCGAAGGAACAGAAGGGTTTTCAAATTCACCCGTAGACATAGCTAGAGGACCAGTTGACCAGTAAGGCTGCATTAGATGGCAGCCTGACTGTCCACTGGGCGAAACTGAAGAGTCTCAAAAAAGGCAGAGGGAAATAAAAGACTTCTGCCGTGTTGAGGGGTCCAGCTGGTGCAGAAGGAAACCACTTGAATCATTTCTTGAAAACAACCTACAACCTACAAAGACGCATTATCAATGCCAGCACATCCCCTTCAATTGCTGAGCTGGCCACTCATTGGCCATTTCTTTTCACACCAAAAGAGCTGTCCAGCCAATTCAAATTACGCACAGACTACAGCATTCTGGATAAAATGGAGCAGGATATGGAAGAAAAAGTGAAGATGATTCACTTCCAGCGGATGTCAGCTTCTGAAGATTACATTGGTATGATCGTGATGCCTTCAACAGTTAAGCTGAGGGTCACAGAGTAACATTGGCTATGTCAAATTTTCAACTTTTTATTTATTCTTTCCACACATTTTTTTCACTAACTAAGAGACTGAGATCATTTTCCTTGCTATTAAGAGCAGGTAATTTAGCAAGTAGCTTGGATGTCTGTCTATCATTTTGTCATGCCAGTATACCAGATCGTCCTGAGACTCAGCCCACTGACTTGTGTCGTTTATACTGGACATGTTGGTCACATGCATCTCTTTTTACTCTTTTGAGATACTCTTTGAATTCCTGCTGTGTTGTATAATGGACAGATTTCATTGATATGTCATGGTCAGGCTGGAACTTCCGCTTGCTTTTCATCCAAATTGGCAAGAGGAGAGGTAAGTCAAATTTTGTTTAACTATCATAATCATATGTGTTTTTGTTTGTTAACATGTCAGGATTGGCATCTTTAGTTCTGAAAGGCATTCAATTATTTGGGGAATTTCAGTTAAATTGACCATTTTCATATACTCATTGATTCGACCAAGAAAAGGATGTCACATGTGATAACTCACTTCTTTGATGTTGCCATCACAAACTCCTGCAAAGTGGAAGGGACTGATCCAATAACATGGACATAAGACACATGGACACAAGCAACTGAAACACTTCGGAATGTGAAAACTTTTTTTGAAATTCAAGTTGAATGTATTCTTGATTTAAAATCACTATGCAGCCACAATATGTATTTTTTTTTAGCTTCTCAGTTTGACTGTCTTGTCACACTAAATGGGTCTTGTGGACCACCACATTGGACATGCTGTAAAACTAGAAGATACATTTTTTGTCTGGGCTCCAGACCAACAATTTCTTTTTTCACATCTCTGCAGATACCCAGAATGCAGTCCCAAAATATATGAGTAAAATCTCCCATCACAGTCTATCCAGCTATGATGTATTGCTATATATGTAAATCTAGTATCAGCCTTTTACTTTAAACTAAGATTTGGGGTCAAAAGACTTTGAAACATCCAAGCTAAGCAAAATGACGGGCTTAAACCTTGACGTTCTCCTAATATTATTTGAATGAACCCTGTTAGGCCCTGATCTAATGGTCATCTATCTAATTTAGCATTCTGAATAGTGATGAAATGCCCTCCTAACAACACCATATCCTTCTTTTACTGATTTAACTAAAGAACGTCTCCTTCTCATCATTTGGGTAATGTGAAATCTGTGTGTCCTCTATAGATCCCATCACCATTACATAAATTTCCATGTTATATGATACCTCAGAAGATACAAGATTTAGCTTGTCCATATTATTTCAATTTGAAGGGCACCAGCTAACCTCCAAAACAAAAACACAGAAGCTTTACATCTCCTTCTGAACTATTGTACAATAACAAAAACATGAGCAAGAACAAAGTGAGAGAAAGATGTGGCCTCCCTCTCTGGGGAAATATGCACTATGTGCATTTGCAGCTGTTGTCTAAAGCAGCAAAAATTCTCATGTGAGTTTAGATTTAGCTCTTCATGTAACAGATATTTATGTAAATTTGTCACTTGTTGAGTTTTAACTAGATCTTTTTCATATTTCATAACAAAGGCAGATATTATGATTGTCCTTGTGTCAAGACCCTTGTTGTTATGCCTCCTTGATTCAAGGTTGTTACACTTCACATACAGTTTAGCAGCTGATGTCTCCAATCCTGTCATCCTGTCCTCTGTGTTTCTAGGTGTCTTTTGCATGAGCACTTCTCTTTGCTCCAGCGAGGCTATCTTTTTCATATGTTCCGTTGTGTTTTTATTTAGAGCTAAATCATTTTTTCCAAGAGCTACTCATCACTCCACCTCCTGCAGCATGGCACCACTTTTGCCTAAATGACAACAGCAACAGCAACTGATGTTGAAAAAACACTGCCAATTAGTCAGGACTAATTCTTTCGATAGCGTACACTGCTTTTAAATCTGTTTAGCTTTTAAGCATATTATTATATGAAGCACATGTATTAATAACACTTTAACATATGTTTTTGTGGAAGGAGACAGGCAAAACATTAACATATAAAAATGTATTTATTTATTTTTACATGTAGGTGAAGTCCTCACAGCAAACAAATAAATGATGAGCATTGAGGGTCAAGTGGTTATGGAGTACTCAAATTGAAGACCTTCCATCCAGCCCAACTACCAAAGAAAATCACAGCAGACTGCATATTAACTGAATATTTAATAAATGGTGCCCTCGGAACACTCTTTACTTTGGAACAGTTTTATTCATTTCTAAATGCTGGTATTAATACACACTGGAGCCTTTAGAAAGCTTGTGTGTTAGTTTGCTATTCAAAGAAGGGTCCAGTTTTTCAAAAACCAAACTAGTTCTAATGCAAGAGGTAGTGATCAATTTTAGAATATTAGATTAAGATTATAACATACATACAGTTTAAGAGTTGTTTTTTTTCAAGTAATGAGATGAAACTATATTGAGTTTAAATAAAAGTTTTGTTCTATTTAAGCTCTGACTCTGGTTATATTTAACAGGGGAAGAGACTCTCATGCAATACTGATGAATTTTGAATTAACAGCATGCCTGATCTCACTTTAAACAAAGAAACAAGACAAAGAATTCCACAGCAACATATGTACAGCTGGGGAAATATGCACTATGTGCATTTGCACCTTTACTGGCAACTGTAGAGGCCAAGTAACCTCTGTCCCTTTGAAGAGAATACAAGATATATTGCAATAATTGTAAAAAAAAAAAAGTATATACAAAAAAACACATGTATTAGGTATCCAGTAAATACTGTAAATATGTTTACAGCAATTAACAGCTTCTTATTATAATATTTTGCTTATTTATTTATTGTAAACTCTACAGTCAATTCTTTACACTGTGACTGATAGTATACAATTAACATGCTGCTGCAAAAACAAGACACTAAGAGATGCAGTGCATGGAAAAGGGAGATGCAGTGCATGGAAAAGGGAGATTCATTTCAGCAGCAGTCAAACAAACCTTGTCAAGCTTTCAACATTATTTTGCATTTTTAATATAGAGATGTGCATATTGGGAAATTCCTAAGGGTTTTAGCTGGACAATGAGGACTGATAGCTCAGTCATAAAGCTGGTCGTCCACCTGTCAGAGGATGGGTGATCCCTGGTTCCTCCAGGCTGCATGTCGAAATGTCCTTATGCTAGACCCTGTCTCATTGATGTACAATTAAGTGTGAATATTAGTTTAAATTCTGATGAGCAGCTGCCAGCAGTGTGTGAATGAATAAAACACAGTTAATTTAGTAGCTGACATTATAATAAAATAGTTAGATGGAAAAACTAGAGGGAGAGGCTCCACTGGTGTAAGTTCAAGCATGCCAAGTCACTGAGTGAGAGAGTAAGTAGAACGATGCTGTATTTAAACATGCATGTACTGTATGTATCTGCAGTGTTTAAATCATGTATCATGTGAATGGCATGCCTTAATCATGTAAGGCATGCCATAGTGTCCTTTGACAATGACATATTCACTGCAGCTACCAGTAAATCTTACATCTTAGTTTGCAGCAAGAACAGCCTCATCGTGTAACAAACATATTAAAATAATCCTACACTCGTACTATCAAGTTACCAAACAGACAGAAATTTGTAGGTAAATTCAGTTATTTCCCAGATGAAATTACCACTTAAAATCATTTGAGGATTTTCAGTTTTGAGGGTCTCAACACAGAATAGACACAAAAAAAATATCCAAGAATGGTTTCTTATCAGCCATCTCCTGTTTCATTATATGTTTAAGTGTTTTCTTTCTTCTTCTTTCTGTCTTTTTTGCTGCTGTTTGCATTATCATTTTTGTCATAATCTTGTTTTATCTGTGTCTCAGCCCTCATTGTCCCTCTTTCCCAGGTTTATATATCAATGAACTTTCCTTGATTCTTTGTCAGCATGTGTCCGTACCTTGTGCTTAAGATCACAGCTCTGCTCTGTTTGTAGTCCTCTTGTGTTTATTGAATCTAACAGACTTCACCAGCTTTATGAACCTTAATTTTGCCTGGCCCCTTAAAATGCATTTCTGTCCTGTACTCAAACAAAAACAGCAATGATTTTCACCTCATGTATCATTTCAAAATATTCAGCCTATTAACTTACTTACCTGACGAAATAGTTTATTTTCAACAATTAGCACATAATTAAGAGTTTTTGTTTCCAAGGTGACAGACTATTAAGAACTTTTCACGTCATGTGCAAGTGTTACTGTTTATAGTTTCCTAATTAGACTGCAAAATAGCTTACACGTTTTTACATTTCTTCTGAAGCAGCCTGGCCAAAAATAAAGATAAAAACACATCTTAATTCAATCCCAAAGACATACCGATGCGCACAGAGGAATTGGCTTAGATCTTCTATGAAATATACAACACAGACAGATGAGAGGCACATTACCACTAGTTACATCACCATCATCTCACACACCCATGTATACATGAGTAGCATTCCAGCAACAAGGCTGTAGTCAGCCTACTGTTGCAACATTTATACGTCTCTAACATGTGCATACACTTGCACAGTCAACAGACATCTAGCAGCCAGCACTCAATTAAAATATTCATGCAACATTCATAATATTTTAAATTATACAACTGTAGATGTTTCCAGTTGTTTCATTCCTCATTTACCTATTGCAACCGGAAACCTTTTTTTCTTCATAAAAAAAAGCATGACCTGCTCGCAAACTGAATGCTTAAAAATAGAGACCAATACACTATGACACAATATAGTAAATAATAAATAGCAATAAATAAATATAAAATGCTGTACAAATTTTGAATTCCTGTAATGGAAATGTAAAAACAGTATCATTCTTATGTAAAGGGAAAGAACAAATCTGTATTATTATTATCCTCTGACTTTATATTATGCATGTTCTCAACTAATCTTGTGACCTACCTAATGAATCTAACTATAAATTATGAATCCTTTATGTATCTCACCACATGCTTGTTGAATTCTCTGCAGGTCATCAGATAATTGAGTTATGAACACAAGGTGAATATGAACAAATACACTACTCACAATAAGTTAGGGATATTGTGAGAGACTCAGTGGATGTCATACATACGGTGTTTGTTTCACTTCAGAGATTTTTGGGATAGGGAGGCAATTGTATTGGGGTGACAGACACACCTCATTTTGTGTTTTCCACGTAATGGTCTCACTGTGTATAGTACAATATGTAAATATTGGGGCCAATACCAAAAAAAAAGACAACCCTTTTCAATGTGGCATCAATTTCAACATTCTGTGGATATAAAAAGCTGGTATTGTCAGTAAGTCATTCCAAGTTCATCATTCAAACAGCCATGAACACACGACGTCACTTAACGGACGAGCAGTGCCATAGCGCACCTTCGGGTAGGTGGCAGGCAGTCAGATGTTGCTCGTGAACTTGGTGTGTCTCAAAGTGTCATCAGCAGACTTGCATCAAGACACAGAACTACTGGCAGAGTTTGTGACAGACCAAGGAGTGGAGCCCCACGAGTGACAGACCGCAACGATGACCAGTACCTAAGGACCTATGCACTCAGACATCGTTATGCAACTGCCACACAGCTGCAGGCCCGTGAGGGGTACTAGGGTTTCCAGACAAACCATTCGCAACTGACTCCACCGCTTTGGCTTGAATGCCAGACAACCGTTGCAGGTGACTCCACTGACACCAAGACACTGCCGTGAATGTTTGCAGTGGGCACAAGACCATGTGACCTGGACAGCAGTGGTCTACCGTCCTGTTCACTGATGAGTGTTGGGTCACCTTGCACAGAAATTATGGTTGTCAGCGTTGCTGGAGAAGGTGAGGTGAGCGATACGCTGAGGTCAACAGGGTTCGCTTTGGTGGAGGAGGTGCAACAGTCTGGGCAGGCATCACCAGTCAGCGCAAAACAGATTTGGTTATTGTAGATGGCTCAGTCACTGCACGTTCTTACCTCAGAGACATCATAGAACCCATCATCATCCCCCAATTCCGCCAGCACACCCCCAACTTTCTGTTCATGGATGATAATGCTCCATCACATCGTGCCAGAATTGTCACAGCTCGACTTCAGGAAGTCGGAGTGCCTCATATGGTATGGCCAGCAATGTCCCCTGACCTGAACCCCATAGAGCACGTCTGGGACCAGCTGAAGCAGAGACTGGATGATCGTACCCCACCCCACGTGACCTGGCAGAACTGCGTGTAGCACTTGTGGAAGAGTGGAACGCATTGCCTCAGAACAACATCATGAGGCTAGTGAGGAGCATGAGACGTCGCTGTCAAGCTGTCATTGCGGCAAATGGTGGAAACACCCGCTAATGACATTGTCAATTTTTGTTATTTGGGGCTATCCTTGTTATTGTCTACATTTTTGGGGTAATAAATATTAAACTAATGAAAATGGTGTTTCTTCTCATTCATTATTAGTAATATCAAAGGGAACTTTTACTTATTTTATTAAAATTCAGACCAAATAGAAAAAGCACTCATGTAAATAACAATATTCCTAACTTATTGTGAGTAGTGTATGCTATGCAGAGGGAGAGACAGAATAGATAGTGAATGGCAAAATGCTATCTATGGCTTTGTTGTGCTACTACTATGTACTGAGTATATAAAAGACACCTTTGAAGCTTGGGCCTCATTACGCACATTGTGTGTTTGACTGTGCTTTAAGTTGATCTATAGATGCTGAATTAAAGCTTGTGGAAAGACACGTGCTTTCTGACTTTGCGCTTTATTCATCAGGTATTGCCGCCACAAATTTGACATCGTTGGCAGGATCACTTGTGTAAAAGGACATCTGGAACTCAGCAGTGAGGGAGGTTGAGTATTGGACTCTAACTTCAACCCCTCCCCGAAAGAGGGCAGAAAACCACTTGAGAATCATAGCCTGCTCACTGCTGTGGTCCAGTGAACTAGGTGGCATAACAGCACTGTCTTTCCAGTAAGTGTAGAATTCAGAATTTGGTAAACTCTCAGTACCAAATGGGTGACAGACATGTCAACAGGGCAATTTGTTTATTTTGGGTAAAAAAAAATTGTAGAATTGAGGCAGCTTCAGGTCTAATGTCAGGGAAGAGTGCACGAGTGTAACTTTGCACCTGAGACAGCATAAATATCTATTTGTCTATAGTCTCTCAGTCTCATTCTGTTGTTATTATTATGCTATTATTCTATTCTCATTTTGTTGATTTATTTGTTTGCTGTCTTACAATTATTCAAAAACTGTTCTATTTAAAAAAGAGAGAGAATTGGATGTTCTTGTGGATGTTCTCAGAATTAAATTTAGTCAGAGTTTTATGCTTGTGTTGCTGGACATGTCACTAACTTTGCAGTCTAAGCCTTACTTACTGACATTGTAGGTCTCCTTTCAGTTTGAAATAATTGGTATCTTGCAAATGCTGCCCAGAGGTCAATTGCACACCCCACAGCATCACCCTGCCAGTGTAGGTTTTTGTGTGTAGGCCTCATTTAGGTACAGAAATACAATTAATATGATCAAACAAAACTGAGTGTGGTCACCTCTTGGCAATGTCTTTGGAAAGCAGAAGAATGGTGTCAGAGGCAGATCTCACTAACACTTACTGTTTACTCTACCAAATCTTCAAAGTCAAAGTCAAAGTCAGCTTTATTGTCAATTCAGTGCTATTTGTAATGTAAACACTGAGTAAAAAATATAAACATATAAAAATATTTTTGAAAACTAAAGGCATGCAAAAAGAAGCTAAAATAAGATAAAAATCATATCATCAGTTATTAATATAATAACTTAAGGCACACAGCATGGCATAAAGTCGCTGGTGCAGCACCTGAGTTCAATGTGTGTGTGTGTAGGAACGAACAGTTTCTGGGGATGACAGGGTTCAGTTGTTGGAGGGGGACCTTGGGGGTTCAGAGTCCAGAGTTTGTGTGTGTAGGGGGGAGAGGGGGCAGAGCAGGGAGAGAATTGAGCTTCCTGACAGCCTAGTGGATGAAGCTGTCCTTGAGTCTGCTGGTCCTGGCCTGGAGACTCCACAGTCTCCTCCTGGTTGGCAGCAGACTGAAGAAGCTATGTGATGGGTGGGTGGGATCACCTGCAATACAGAGGGCTTTGTGGGTGAGGGTGCTGTAAATGTCCTGAAGGGAGGGGAGAGAGGCACAAGTCATTCAGCTCATTCAGCAGAGAGCTGTCACAGGTCTGGGGTGTGGGCTTGTCATCTGTAATGGTCTATATCAATGGGCTATCCTCCTGGACTACTGCCTCCTTGGTCTCTCTGATGCCTTGGGACAGGTTGTCCCTAGCTGTCTTCAGGGTGACCTCATCCCCAGCTCTGAAGGCAGTGTTCCGAGTCTTCAGGAGCCTGTAGACCTCAGCCACAGCTTCTGATTGGCCCAGACAGTGATGGTCTTGGTGTCTGTGACATCATCGTGATGTAGGCAGTGGCAGTCTCAGTGTACTCCTAGAGGTCCATGGTGATGTTGTAGGTGGCAGCCTGCTTAAACATTCCAGTCTGTGGTGGTGAAACAGTCTTGAAGTGCCTCTGAAGTACCCTTCCAGCCACACACGAACCTGCTTCCGAACTGGTTTGGTATCTTTAACCAGTGGTCTGTATGCTGGCATAACAGTGATGTGATCAGAGGCACCAAGGTGGGGGCGGGGCAGGGCCTTGTAGGCTCCTCTCAGGGTGGTGAAAACATGGTCTGGTGTGTTCTTTCCTGACCTTCTAATCTCTAGTCCAGTTGACAAGCTCCACTGACCAATCAGGTCTCTTTTTTGTAGGTTAGGTTTCTAAGCTCTATTTGCATTGTCCTTGAAGCCAACTGTTGTACTCCTTTTTCCAGCTTTCCCAGAATGTGGTAGGTAGGCTCCAGACGAGGGGTGGGCAAACTTTTGCCACAAAAGTGGGCCACATTGAGTTTTAAAATTTGACAGACGGGCCAGGCCAGCATCATTGTGTGAACTAATATTTATTACATGGAGATATATATATCTCAAATTAGCAAAGACCAGCCACACACACACATATATATATATATATATATGTGTGTGTGTGTGTGTGTGTGTGTGTGTGTGTCTTTGCTAATTTGAATGCCAGCAAATAACTTGCCTTCGTGCTTGACTCTTAGATGGTAGTTTGTCGGAGAAACGTGTTTTGCTGAGCCTGTAAATTTGCTGCCAAATTAACAGTAGCTGCCTGTTCTTGTGTTGACTGGTTGCTAGCGTAATTAGCATGCTTGGTGGAAAAGCGACGGCTGATGTTGAATTCTTTGAAAACTGCAACAGTTTCTTGGCAAATAAGACATACAGCCTTTGACTTCGGCGAAAAAATATTTAGTTAGTTAAACACTCGGCACTCACTGTCGACTTTTCTTTTATTTGGTCCACTCATTGCTGCAGATGGGTTCAAAGCAGTGGTAAAGTAGAAGTAGAGAGAATAGCTAGCAGCTCCAGCTCCAGCAAAGTCAAGTCAATGTGTCATTGCGCCACCTGGTGCCGATAGTTTGCCCATGCCTGCTCCAGACCCACTGCCATTGACTTCTGAGGTTGCTGCTGTTAGTTGTCCTTCTGGGTGAGGAGCATGGCTGGGGTGAATATGACAGACTGATCTGGATCTGTGAGGACTGATTAGACTTATGCAGTCTCATGCAGTCATGCACTCATGCAGTCATGCAGTCATCTGTTCTTCCCGTATAACACGGTATCGGTATCGATGGGGTCCACATCAGTGTTGATAGTATCCTTTATATGGGCCATTAGCAGCTGTTCGAAGCATTTCATGACTATCACAATTGAGTTTCTAGGCATGGAGATGATGGTAGACATCTTCAGCCACACTGGCACCATAGTTTAGGAGAGTAAGGTGTGAAAGATGTCAGTCCACACCCCAGTGTTCTCGGGAGCACCTTGGTCCCAAGATGTCCGCGTCTGCGGCTCTGTGGAGGTCAATTCGTCACAGCGATCTCCTCATGTCCTCAGCAGACGCACCGAGAGGCTGCTCATGTGGTAGGACTGTAAGCCTGCTGCTGGGGGAGGAGTTGGCAGCTTAAAGTGGGCAAAGAAGGTGTTCTGTGCATCAGGAAGAGATGTGTCCCAGGGCATTCAACATCCGTCCACTTGTAGTCTGTGATGATCCTGATGCCCTTCCACATGCTCTAGTGTCATTGGTAGAGAAGTGACCCTGTATCCTGAGGGCATGAGAGGCCTTTGGCTTTTATGCCAGCTTCCAGTTCCCTTTTCAGTGCTCTCAATGCGACTGTCAAATGTTCATTTGAAACTTACAGACTTAAAAACTCAGACTGGATTCATGGTGCAGTATTATTATACTGCATAAATGCAGCTGTTCCACAGACAGTGAAGGAGACATAGAAAGCGGGAGTGATTAATAAACAACTCCTTGGCTATGAAGACATTAGAATTGGGAGAGTGTACTTGCTTATACACATAACATATACACAAAAAATATCAAACATCACATCACATCACCTAGTTGCAGCAACTGTGTGATCAGTGATCAGTCTAAATGTTTGATACTAAGCCGATTGGCAGCAAAAAGATCCCACTTTAAAATGTATGCCATCTTCACCGTTACAATTTCCTATCATTTCCCATCAGATGTGGAACTATGCAAAGACATTACCCTCTGTGCAAGAATTACATATTTTCTTTCAACCATGTTTGTATATTAATATTAATTCTTTCTTTGCGTGCCTTGAAGGTTACATTGGACTGCAAAGTGGACTTGAGGGTAATTTAGAGAAAATGCCATCAATGTTGCATTGCACCGAAATTCTGCCTTAGCCCAGCGATGTTGGGTATATTCCCAAAAATGATAATATACATATCTATCAGAAACCTAGAGGGTGTTTCTTGGTCCCACCACTAATTAAATAATCAGTAATTGTATTACCAAGATGGATATGGTGGTCTTAAAAATTAAAAAAATAAATAAATAAATCTGTATATGCAATGCTATGTACACATGGTGACAACTGAGCTGCAGTATTTAATATAATCTGCTGGCTGACTCTGATTCTACAACCTGATTGATAACAGTTGGACAATAAACTTTCACCTAAGATTGTGGTAATTAATATCCTGTCATATTGACAGAGATTAGGACAGTTACTATGTATCTCATCCTTATCCTCTATGTATATAATACCAGAACCTCATAATAGGGAGGCAGTGGATGGTACCATAAAATATGTGCTGGGACTAATACTACTTATTTAGCACTGAGAGCATGAGAAGATGGTGAAACTGGGTCGTGAGTGACCTTGGGCAGATGAGCAAACTGGTTGGAGTTAGGAAGAGTTTTCTTCTCCATTGGGATCGTACAAGGAATGGAATGCTTCCTAGTAGGAGAGTGCTTCCAAAGCAACAATCAACCTCAACTAGCCTAAATGGTTCTGGCTGCAGTCATCAAGCTTTTGAAAAAAGGCAACTCCAATAGCTTCCTTGACACAGAAATGAACAAACCAGGTAATGGAAACTGGTGAAAACATTAAATACTACAGTTCTTCAAAGAAAGTCAACATATTGCCTGTGAGCAGCTGGTAAATAAGCTGTCACAAGCACTTGCTCAGTTCATTTATTAGAAGAAAACTAGATGTTCTATAAGCAAAATCCTTCACTATACAGTTAAAAACTACCTAGTTTGAAATAAAAATGTCAATAACAAATACAGATTACTTAGCAACTTCCAGCCATACATATGCACTCATACAATTTATCTCTATTTATTTATTGGCTTTAAAAGACTGAACCATCAAAATACAGTCAGTATATTATCTGTATTGGTTAATCTTCTCCTGTTTACAAGCAGAAACCAAAATCTGCCTGTGATCAAGACTGTGAGAAAATGGGTCAACAAGGCAAAGCTGGAATTATAGGCCTGCTTTGGTTGGAATATTTTTCAGCTGCTACAGCTCTGGACCACCTCACTGACACTGTGACACGTTGCATAAATCTTTGCAAGAAAACATCTATACAGACTAAAATTCAATAAACAACAAACCCTGGTTCATAGATAAACTTTAGCAACTTTGCCACTCCTGGTGAAGAGGAGGCCTGAACCCTATAAAAACAGGCCAGACAGACTGACAGAGTAGCACAGAGGAACTACACTGAAAAGTTGAGAAACAGGATTTCAACTAACAGACCCGCAGTGGTGTAGAGAGGCCTGCAATAACAAGAAACCATGCTCTCACACTGTAGTGACCTATCAACTGGCTAACAAAATGTATTTTACCATAGGAATGACAACATTCACAACCCCCATATTCGGACATAACACAACCATCTTTTCTCTGCCTACTTCGCCATGCTGAACACGTATAGCGAGGATCTATGTGAGTGTAATCAGGAAGAGGGAACATGAGAGAGACAAGAAATACCTGAATGTATTTGTTGAAAGGTGTGAAAGGTGAAGGCAATAGGGGTCCCTGTGGTAATCAGAGCACTTTGGCTGTGACCTCTAAACTAGAAGAGTGGCTCCAGCAGATCTGAGTGTCTGAACTCTCTGTCCAAAAGAGCGCAGTCCTAGGGACAGCTAAGATCCTGCGCAAATACCCTCAAGTTGCCAGGCCTCTGGTAGAGGATCTATCTATCTATATGTGTGGCTGTTTCTGTATGCTAACTATATGCTTACTAAAGCAGTGTAGATTAAAAGTATGTAGAGACAAATAATTCAAAATAGCACAATTAATAACATGAGGAGATGGCCATAAAACATTTTTAATGAGAAGTGGAGGAAAACCAACACCCTTTGGATGCTAATAACAGAACTAAAGTCATTATCAGGAGTAACTGAAATTGAAGCCATGAAAGACCAGATGCAAATGCTACATGCAGTGATTTAAGATAGCACAGGGAAAATCAGCCAAACCCATAGTTATTGATATTGTTATTGAATAATACCCATCAGGACTGGCTCAGGTAACTGTAAACCATCCCTCAGTTATGCTGCTATAGGCCTAGGCTGCTGGGGGACATTCCATGATCATAGCCACACTTCTACTCTCTCTCTCCTCAGACCCATTCTCACAGTTGTAAACCATTTTTACATGTCATTAACTTTGTGTCCTCTTTCGCCCGTAGTCTTATGCTTGTTTCTCTCTGGTCTCTCTCTCTCCCTGTACCTTTCTACAGGTACCTCTGGCTCCAGAGCTGCACATTTGATCTGTGGCCTGGCTCCACTGACCTGCCCACTGTGCACTGCTACCATTTATTATTCTTATAATATTTATTACTATTATCATTGTTGTTGCTTCCAGTAATCCAGTAGTCCACTTACAGTGTTTAATTTTAAATTTTTGTAACAAACCTGTTGTAATAAGGATGGATTGGAAAGATGACAGAGCGCCTTGTGGATAGTGCTGTAGGGTCACTGCAAGAGACAATAGATTCTATTACCTCCCTTAAAAAAAGGATAGTATAAAGCGCATTAACCTAAATTTCAGCAAAATTCCAGAAAACTTGAAAGGAAATAGTACTCCACTGTTTTTTAGTACCCAAAGTTTGCTGCTACAATTATTGTCAGTGCATTGGCTAAAAACTAAACACTCACACAATCATCGTTCCCCACCCACACTACTTGTCAGACTTGGCTCTCTGTGACCACTTCCTCTTCCACAAAGTGAAATTCAAAGTGAAGGGTTGCCATTTTGACACAGTAAAGGACACATTTACATAAACTGACTTCAAGAGCACTTTCAATGTTTGGCAGGAGCTCTGGAATAGTGTATCAGTGCACAAGGTGGAAAGATGACAGAGCATATGGGAGCTGTTTCGATTATGGTTTTTATAGGAGTAGTCAGAAAACATTTTAATCACACCTTGTATTTCAACCTTGATCAGACAATGTAAAAGGAGCTTGTATCTTTTGGGCAGACCACAGGTTGTCAAACTCAACAACAGATCAGTACAGGTGGCCCTCAGGGATGGGGTGTGTCCTCTCATGTCTGCTGTAATTATTATTATAAATCAATATTAGGACACATTCAATTAGGATAGCTATCTCTATGATATAATAACTTTCTTTCTGCTTTTCTCTCTCCTGTTCAACTTTTCCAATCAGTTAATTATTGGCATTCCCTTTTCTTTATGTAACCACATCAAGAAACAAATTAGAGTTAGAGTTTGCCACAGTCTTGACCCAGCCATTCATATCATTGCTGTCAAACTTGTCAGTCCGTTTTCTGCTCTTCTGCTGTTAGCCGTCATTCCAAAGCAATAATCACTGCAACAATTCTTCACCACATTCACCTCCTGTTCATCACATTGTGCATAAGTCCACTTTTCATCAGATCCAGATGTTCATCCATTCTTCTTCTGCCAGTGTCTATACTCTGTCCACAACGTCATTACCACCATGTCAAAAATGACATTAAAATAGGGTTAAGTTGCCTGAAACTACTCATTCCCAAATTTATTTATAGTCAGCAGTAGCAATTTGAAACTTCACTAATTTTATCTCTACAGTGACCCATGCCATAACAATTTCCACTGCAAATGTTCAACGCATCTGATATTCTCATAAAGAACTCATTGTGTTGTGCAATTTATATTACACTGAATTTACACATCAATTAGACATGAAGGAATTATTGACTTCACATAAACAGTAAACCAAATTAGCAGAAGAGAAAAATTGGAAAGTAAAAATTAAATTAACATTTTTAATTAATGATGGCTGAAGAACTTATCAACAACAAGACCACAATCAGATCATATCACAGCAGACTAGTTGTCCTTTTTAGCTTTAAACAGTTAACATGCATCCCCGTCTGTCTCCTGTCAAATCCCTACCCCCTAATTCCTCTGTTGCCACTCTGCATCCTACCCTATCTCTCCTTTTTATATTCCCTGTTTCCATTTTGATGCCTGCTGACAGGGAATGTGCCACTAACAAACATATGGGTCTTACGCATACACATTCAGACACACATACCTGTGTATGTGTGTCTGAACGTAATAGTAAACGCAATATAACACGTGCAGTATCCTCAACTAGTGGTGGACACAGAGTAGACGATGTTTGCAGAACAGCAGGTTTTAATGGATGTTTGTGGCATTTCATTAGGATTTTCTATTGTTTCTACACCAAAAAAAATGTGGGTGTAATAATTCTGGTTGATTAATGACCCAGTCATCATATCTCTTTTCTCCATTTGCTCATCCTTATACAAATGGAAGTGTATGATCTCACTACCCATGGAACTGGTTTACTATAGCTCATTCAAAGTTGAGCTACAAGTAATACTTTTCATCACTATCCATCAAATAATGAAATACCTTGTCAGTGAACATTTTACTGATTACACTCATTAGAAACATTTTGATGACTTACCAAAGTCATTAATTAACAACTTTTCCTCATTTGGTGGACATTATGTTCCCCTCAAAAGGCATCTGTTGTTGCAATTTACCTGTACATAGAGTAGATGTAATTTCTATGTTGCACAATAAATAAGGTTTTAATTACTGATGTGCACATATATTGCCCTTGGTTTATTTACTAAGACACATAAATTTACTACTAGACTGAAATGGCCCTGAAATCGTTAAATGCAAAGCTATAAACAATCAATTGCAATGCTGTTTTCACCAAAAAACAACACTTGAAGCCAGATTTATTTTTTGTTCATGGTACACAGGGAATCTGAAAAAGGCTGAAGTTATAGTGCAGGAATTTTCTTTAGGAATTTATCTTTTGAGTAGAGTAGCTGATTGAAATATGCACCTCAAAGGACAGCTTTAGAGAACCAAAGATGGACTGTGCTGTAAAGGTAGTTTGAGTTATAACTAGGAATGTTTAGATGCTTCTTTAACGCCACGAAGTGCTATTTACTTGTATTAATCAGTTAGTATTGCCAACGTGTGAATGGACTGTGAGACAAGTGAGGTAACCAGTGAGACCCACTTCTCCTTCTCTTGCGTACAATAACTTGTGTACTGATATCTGTGTTGAAGACTCTAAAAAACCAAAAGAAACTGGTCCTAAATGTGCAGTAGCTTGGCTTAATGGCTGCAAGTACACTTCAGCCATCTTTGAAGACTGAGATTTAACATAACAGCCCCCTCTAGTGGGGGCTCTAGCTGATATTTACAAAAAGTCATTAGCAAGACTGTGACTAGTTGTCATTGAGTAATATAATAAACAAATATTAGCCATTAGTATTTTGTTTGACTGACTTTTCACACCTGTACACTCTACACCACCTTTTCCTCCTTCCAGTGATCAGGGAGTGCAGCCTTTTCGAGTATGTATCGGGGACACTTCCTGTGCAGGTTGAGAATTGGTCAGGTGAAGAAATGGTGTGATGCTTTTTCTGCCAATGTCAGCGAATCCAATCAGTATGGCTGATTAGAAGCTTTTTACAAAGAAAATAATCTCAATATAGAACAAAGTCTGACAAGACAATCTGCATAGGCAGTTCACTATATTTTGAAGTAAACATGTACATTTTAGTAGCAAGGTATATAATTTATGTTAATACAAGTTAAGTTGAGCTAGTGGAGATTAGAAAATATAAAAAGCATATATACTTATATTGAATCGCAGTTATAAAAATAGCTGGTATTAAATTGAAAAGATGAATATGATATGATGATGATAAAAGCTTTGTTTTGTATTTTGAAATTAATCCACTTTAACCACACACAAACCACCAAGTATGTGCAGTACACACACGTGCATGCACACTCTCTCACTCTCTCTCTCACACACAAAAAACAAACAATCAAAAACAACTTTACAACACAGGCGTCTGTTCTCTGTCAGAGCAAGGATGAAAATAAGATAGAATTAGGAGAGGAGATAGGGAAGAGAGGGAAGCAAGGAGAAAAGAAGAGTTGTTGATCGAGGGGAGGAGGCAGGGGAGAAATCACCGAAAATGGAGAATAGTGGGGAATGCTACATCAACCCCCTGATGTATTATCTAGAACGCAGAGCTGTCAATCATTCTATTGTACAGAGGGAAGCATTTTTCCTTCTGTGAAGTTTTTTTTCTGTTAAATTATTAACTTATTTACCCAACATGCTGTTTTGTACAAGAAATACTCAGTGGCAACATGAACAGTGAGGAAAGATGTAAATATGCCCATGATAAAGATCTGTAAGGAGTTACTATCCCAATTCTGTTCCACCAACCAAAAAACCAAACGTTTTAGACACATTAATTTAATAATCAAACAATATTATATTATAAACAAACGCTTACAATACATCAGTCAACCAATGCAATCAGACAAACTGATTATTGCCATTGACACTATGCGTCCTTTATTTTTTGATGTTATTTTTGTAAGGTTATACTGAACTGCGCTTACAGTTACATAGTGTTGTTTCTCATAATTTATATGCCATTGTACAACTAAAGACGCCTCAAAAAGACAAATAAGTGTTAATGTACTATGGGTATAAACTACTTTTCCCAATCATCTTTTCTTTTAGGTATGTTAGCCTCTTAAAACACACACACACACACACACACACACACACACACACACACACACAAACAGTGGCATCCTCACAACAATATGCATATAAACTGTTTTGAGGCAGATGTGAGTTTTGTGCTAATATATTTACACACATTGTTCATATTATATATTCCTATATTGTGTAGTCCACATATACACGTCTAATAAACAATACATATATTCTCTTATTTTAACACCTTTTTGCTTTTATATTCCACAGCCAAAATAGGAGGGAACGAGATGAGGTAAGGAAGAAGAAATGGAAACGGTAAAAGATTAGTGTGACTAGGGTAAGGAGGGGAGAGGGAGTCTTTTTAATCTCTGAAAACCTAATTCTGTTTGTCTTCGCTCACTCACTGTTGTTATCTCCTCCTTCAACACCTCCTGTCATCCTACGCCCCTTTCTCCTCATCATCTTCATTTTTTCCCTTTCTGTCGTTGGAGAAAGCTACAACTCTCATTGTTCTGATTTAGATTTCCAAGACAACATATGCTTTCACAATTTATATCACGAATAAAGGAAAACATCCTCTGATAAGTTTTCAAAATTATTATTATATATTATATAATTATTATTTTCATGTGAAGATCAAATCATGTACAGAGGAAAACCTACATTTATCTATTATTATGTATGGGTTAGAGACAAATCTGTTTCTTCCTCTGACAGACTAACAATTGAAAAACAAAGGTGTCATCTGTTTAATTTGTATGTAGTTGTTTTTGTGAGTTCATGTCAAGAAAATTACTGTAATAAGTCCAGCCTTTTAATTAAATTACTATCATACTGAGAACACCTTTCACCTTTAGGTCTCTTGTTGTTGAAACTTGTTTTCATTTGTCAATATTAACTCGTTTAACTAACTAAGTTTATCTGTGTATTCAATTGTTTTATTTTTTAACTTCACATTGTCTTAACATTGACTAAATGCATTTTACATATCATCTTTCCTTTATGACGGTGCGTCATAATGCTTCAATACAGATATTGTGAGCGGTAAGACACCCAATAAAACTCACTTTAATCACCTTGTCAGGACGGTATGAGTCTACATGAATAATAAACATACATTTCAACTCAAAATCAGAACTACACTAACTGATGGAATGTATGACAGAGTTAGTGAGAAAAAGCATACATGATTAGCATATGTCGTTTCTTTAAGTCACTGTTATAAACTCGGGGCTTTTAATCAATCCACCGTCTTTTATTAAACATAAAATGCATTTACTTTGAATCACCTTGATTAACTGTGGTCGTGTCCGTTTAGATAATTAATTGTGCCTTCGACTCACCATTGAAGTTCCAGAGAGGCTGAAGCCCTCCAGCGTTACTGTCGTTACTCATGTTGCATGCCGGAGCACCAGCACCTGCCAACCTGAGACCTCTCGTCCTTATTATTCCGCTTTCTCTCTTCTTCACTTTCCTTTCTCCAAGTTTTTCACCGGCTGCCGAAACAAAATTCGTCCGTAGTCCTTTAATTCTTCATCCCGTTTTCATCTAATTTCATCCTTCCGGAAACCAGAATCGGAGTTTACTCTGGACTGACGATCCTTTCGTTATTGTTTATCTTTCTGGTATTACACAGACCAATTTTGTATTGAAAAATTTCTTCTGCAGTATCAATCAACCGCTTTGTCATAAGGATCTATAATAAAAACAGATACCAAATCAAAACCATCCAGTCAATTACATTTATTGAGTATTAGTCGATTCTCCCGGAAAAAAAAAATCTATGGCACGATTTCTCGCGCACCAGAAAGCGTGTAGCTCATTCAGAGCGAGAGCGAGCGAGAGAGAGAGAGCGAGGGAGAGAGAAAGAGAGAGAGAGAGAGAGAGACTGAGAGTGAGAGAGCGATCTGTGATGTCATTTTTCTCAGCCAATCCTTAATGACTGAATCTGTTTTGGGTATCAAACATTCATTTCATCGAAGTGCTGGTACTGTGTTTATATTATTAAATAGAAAGTATAATAGAAAATTGCCTTTTTTATTTTACCATAGGCTACTATAGAATCATACTTTTGCTTCAAATCACAATACAAAAACTATTTTAATTGATTAATGTCTTCAACTGCCAATTACTTAGTTCATTGGCTGATCCTCCAACAATATGGCGTTTCATTGTGGAAGCCAGTATAGGAATGGTTTTATAAGTAAGACAATAAGAACTATGAATTCATTGTTAGTACACCTTATAGCTAACCATTATGGAATAGAGTGAGACTAAATAAAAAAAGCACTCACAACACAATACACAATAAAATAGTATATTTTCTAAATTTTGACAACTGTATCACCATTATAACAGATCACATTATTAATGACACAACATAACATATTATCGTCCACTTCAACTGACTTCAACTGTAACTCGCAAACCTAACGAGGTGACTCACCCACTGCCCCTATTTGAGAGACTTGTTGTAGACTCACCTCCGCCCATTCCTTACGCCCAACAGCATTGCCATTCTTGTTCACAATCTGATCACATCCTGCATTGACTTCTATAACTCCCTACTTTTTGGTCTCCCTCTCAAGTCCCTCCATAAATTGTAACTGGTCCAGAATGCTGCTGCTCGTATAATCACCAGAACCCCCTCCATCAATCACATCACCCCTGTCCTTCAGCAGCTCCACTGGCTCCTGGTTAAATATTGTATTGATTTCAAGATTGGACTGAACTTCTGCTTATCAACCTACCGCACTGTCAGGTCCATCCACCTCTCTGCCCACTTGACCACATTTGGTCTGAGAGCCCTTTAGTCGCTCTGCCCCCTGTCTTTGGAACGCTCTTCCACCAGACATCCATAACACTGACTCCTTCCCCATTTTCAAAACACATCTCAAGACACATTTGTTCAAAATGGCTTTCACAATCTGATTAGCCTGATTTGCCTTTCTACATTTCTTATTTTTTTGTAATGCTTATTTATTTTATTGTTGTTGGGGTTTCTTTACCCTGTAAGGTGAGCTTGGGTGTTCTAAGAGGTGCCTATGAATAAAATGTATTATTATTATTATTATTATTATTATTATTATTATTATTACCAAGGTCAAACTTCGTACCTTATGACCAATATGTGTGCCACCACTCACAACCCTAAAGCAAGTTCTCTCAATGCAAAAGCAATAGAGTTTATTAAATTTTGTATAACTTTTTGTTTGCAGACAGTTATTTAAACAGATTACGAAAGTAATTTGTACAAGGTGTTATGGAGGTTATGGATGTGAAGCATCAAGTTTCTAGTGCCTACTTTCCACAGGAGCCCCAGATAGATTAAACCAGACCCTGAGGGATATGTTACATACTTACTGCCTTGAACATGGTCCAGAATGGAATGAAGGCTTACCCCCGTGTTGCTTGCAGTCTGGAAAACAGTCACTGGAATTCAGTTTCTGCCAACTGGGTTTTTGGTCACACAATTAGAGGCCCAGCTGCAGGAACAGCTTAAGCCAGCTCTAGCAATCAGTCATGAATGGTCCTTGGATCTTCCAACATCAGACACCTAGGGGTGTTCAGGCTTCAAGTAAATGGGCTCACACCTGGATCCCATGTTTCAGCATTCAGCTTCCAACTCTATGTTCCCTTGCCCTTTTTATCCTGCATGCATCTTCCATCATGTTTCCAACAACAGGACAATGCCTTTGACAATGTCTAAATTTAGTCACTGCAATGGTGTCTGGGAATCTGAGCTCTACTAATGTTGCCCTTTTAACAGGAAGCCCCACTGGTGGACTTGTTAGGATGTGGCCTCTTCCTAGACATGACAAAGTCAATGAACTGCCTCACTGGTTATTGCTGCCTGCTATGAGAGATCCCATGTTGATGACATTTGTTGACACCTGTTTAGATGCTCAGCACCTGGTTGTGGCACAATTGGTGTTACTGCTCCACAGGGGCAATAGCTTCAGTGGTCTTCCTCTCTGACATAGTGGGTATCTGAGGCTGTGCTGCCACATCTGGACTGTTCTACATGAGTAGAGTTCCTCCCTGCCTGGATCTCCTCCTTGCTCTAGCAATGTCTGGGAGCGCTACCAAGTCCGATCATCCTAAAGCCACTGCTCCCACCAGCACACTATGCAACAGCCATAATTCAACCTGGTGACTCATGTGCTTCTTCACAGTCCTCCCTTTGCTTTCCACCAAGGACAATACAAAGAGGTGCCAATGGAGTCTCTGCATCAGTATCTCCCTTGTCCATGTTAACATGACCTAAGGCAACTGAGGAGAAGCTGCAGTTTGTTCTTACTACTGTACAAGGTGATGTTGCTGAGGGATTGCAGTAAGCCCAACCTGGCTCATCTTTCTTTCAAAGCTTTCAGCAGTGATTAACAGATCTATAATATCCAATGAAAATTGTGTCATGATGCATGCTGGACAATGCAAGTAAAAACCTTGCAGCCCAAGTTAAAAGTTCTATAGTTGATAATTATTTTGTTACCAAATCTTAGTGTGAACAGACGCTTGCTTAAATCTTCTGTGTCATAAACATTAAAATTATGCAAGAACACATACGGTTCTGTTCAAAAATATGTGTGTTCCTAAAAATACTTATTTATTTTTTGATTTATATGGAATCACACAAAAACTGACACAGACTTAGGACTGCAGACAGTAGGACAAATCTTTTCTACACCATGAGTAGTGCTGGTCCTCTTCTCCCTCTTCTTCTGACTTTGCCTAGAAATGACTTTGAGCTCAATAGAAAGTGTTACTTAAAATTTTCATGTGTGGCAATGGAAGAAAATATTCTCATCATAGACAGGTATAACTTTAACAGAGGATGCAGAAATTGCCAATCATACTCTCTTTTCTGCTGTAAAACCAAGGGGACATTTGACTCAATTTCTTAGGGGGGGAAAGTAACATGTAGACCTCATTTTTCAGAATGTAACAGTATAAAAGCCAGCAAAACACAAAACTTGTTTCCTTTCCAGTAACATGTTCCCAGTAAATGTCATATTTAAATTCAGTGTTAAAAGCAATCCTTCAAGAGACCCAAAGTAGGATCCCATCACTCAGGAAGAGTAAAATGATTACAGCTTAAAGACATAATAAAAATCTGAAAGACACAGTTCACACAGCCATCAAATCAAGCAAAACACCTTGCTGTTGCAGTTTATGAATTATACTGCAACAAAGAAAATGAACAGGTACTTTGCAAATCTTTTCATCCATTTAAAACATTTTTTTTTTGAAATTCCAATGAGGGATGTAGCCTATTATTGGTGTCTGAGAATACAATCAAACTCATTATCACTGTTTCTTTAGTATTTAAAAGTCTTTCTTTACTAATATAATTTTCTTTCTTTCTGTAGAGAGATTAGTTTATGTCAGTCAGCACATTCAGTGGCAGGCTGCTGTCTCTGACTTGCTCTAGGGACAGGCTGAGGAAGTCATTTGTCCCACGGGGCAACCCCACCCAGGGAGGACTCTCCTGGACTGTGCTAGACTGAGTTAGTCTATGATAGACTGTTAACAAGCCACCTAATGCGCAGCTATAATCAGTTACTATTTGTAATCATAGTTGCACAATCAGTTACCGTTTTGCACAATTAGTCACTGTATATACACATTTACAATATACATTATGTTTAGTAATGAGTTTGGTCTAGACCTGCTCTGTTTGTAAAGTGCCCTGAGATGACCCTGGTTGTGAATTGGCGATCTATAAATAGAATTGAGTTAAATTGGATATATCTTGCTCTTTGCTCTTATTTTCATTTGATTTTATTTCATGATCTTATTTTTATATACTCTCATTTTTACTTATATTGGTATTATGTTGATACATGCTGTTTGCACAACTCTGAAGCTGCTACTGGATACCTGGATATCTATCACTTGGTGTTTATTTGAAAAGTTTAGACCAATCTTTAGATTCATTCTTATTTATCAATCTGAATGGTTACAGTAATCTTTTTGTCTCGTGTTTTCATTCTTAAATGACTGTAACTGATATTGTTTATTGTCTTGATCTTAAATAAGGCTCACTTTTTATGTGGGTTTTTATAAAAAGTCTCAAATTGCACTTGAACACACAAAGACAGTCAATGGATAAGTAGCCACCCAGCTTATATGTTATGCACCTGCATTAGAGGAAATAACTGTACATACCAGCAGGTGGAGTAGTCTGTCACTCACAAAGGAAATTGCAAGACTGAGGACTGTGGATATATATGAAGAAATCATACACAAAGCAGCGTTTGCTCAGCATTTACTCTTTTGTTCACTACAAACTGTGTCATAACTACTTCTAATCAAGAAAAAATCTGCATAGAAAGTTCAAATGGCACTGATGCCATCAGCTCTAGGTCTTTTGGTTGTGGTGAACGATGCAGTGTTCACCACAACCACAACATCTTACTGAAGTACATAGTGAAAAGAAAGAATGCCTTCTTTCACTGGAACTATTAAACTATTAACTAAACAGAGGAGGTGGTCAATGACACCATTTATCAACCAGTGACTCTGTCAGAAGCACTGCGGAGCATCCTTTCACAACAAAAATCATGTGACTCTAACAAGTCACATATGCCCTTGACTGTCAAGAGACTAACAACCCCACAAGGCAACCCCACAATAAATGTCTGTGACTCCTCAACAAACGGAACTCTAAAAACATTTTAAATAAGAGGTTAAACTTTTTCAAGAACCTCAAGCAAATCCTGTTGCTTTCTTATAGCACTCAGAAATACCACAACTTAGAATGCTGAGAATCAAACGAGTAAGTAGATTTGCTTCAGTATTTTATTAAGGAAGAGAGTTTAAGATGATCCCTTCCTTTGTAATATATTTCATTGCACTTTTATACATTAATATTTTGATATTGAAACACTGAAATATTTTACATCCACTGTGCTTAATTAGTAACAGAAGTTATTTTTAAACAACATATGCTAAGTGTTTGACTTGGGTTGTAAGCAGGAAGGAGTGATAATGTGTGTTTAAGCCAAAAATCTTACATAAGAAATTTGATGGTCTGCTTGCCCTGATATACAGAGATGCACACAAACACACACTGCACTGTGTCATTATGGATTGAAGTGGGCTGATTTTGGCTCAGCCATTATCTTCTTACACAACCCACTACAGAGAAGAGAGTCTCGGTGGGTGCTTATGTGTTTTGCCTGTGTGTGTGTGTGTGTGTGAGCACTTACATTACTCATGCGCTTATGTGCCATTTCAAGTCATTTCTAAAATTGCACACTAATAAAGCAGTGTGTTCTATCTATCAGCCCTCTGCCCCCTCCTTATCAGCAGGGCTGTAGAGTTTGATTGTGAAGTGTGTAAGTCTGAAATACAGAAGTGATGCAATTACTATTGCTTTAAAAGAGACACTGAAAAAAGCTTTCCCAAACCTGGTGGCAGGACTTTCTCTGTGCTCTTATTGTTATTGTGAACATGGATTAGCATCCACAGTATAAATGTTAAAATAAAACAAACATGATTCTTATTATAAGGTTGATGTTTCTCTCAAAATTGTTATGCAGAGGTAGTGTTGTGGTGTTGCTACAAGTAACACCATCAGACCACCAGATGGTGATATAATACCCTTTGGGGATGAAAGTATTAACTGTCATGTATAAAACATTCAGTAGAATCTACATTTATATTCTATGTATAGGCTATAACAAAGGTAAGTGTAGTAAACGATTCCTGAAATGTTTACATATAACTGTTGATTAACCCAGAGTGGCTATTGCAACCTCTGATGTGAGAAAGGATTCAGACTATCTGTACATAGTGATTAGACAATCTTCCACCAACTGGAAAAAAAAGGCCTTGGTACACCAAAGGTTCAGTGGTTCACATAAGCTTAAAATTCATACTCAGCATAAATAGTAGCAGTAAAACAGATCTGTGTTAGACAGAATTAGTGTCCACTTTTTTAACAATCTTAACAATGTTAAAATAATGAGTATTCATAATTGTATGTATATGTATATTCCTCATTAAAACCAATGAAAAACATGATTATATTGATAAACTGTATTATCTGCAACATGACTTGCTCAGTGTTTTCCTAGCACACACAGGCCATCTGCTCACAGACTTTTATTAGGTCCAATGCTCACACATATGAACATTTACTTAGACTAAACACAAAATTTGATTGGTTGATGTGCAGTCTCTGCCTCTGGTGTTCAGCAGTCCCCCAAGGTCCAAGGAGAGAGCTTATGGTTAGCCATTAAGCACCAGCTGTGCCAACTCAACAGCATGTTGACCATGCCCACCTGGATATTCTTGGAATCACACACTGAAAACTCAGCCTTGAACTTTAATATGTTGGATCTGGAGGAGCCAGTGTACTGGTAAGAATGCATGTGATGCCTTGACAGAAAGAGGAAACTCATTCCTTTGTTTATGCTTTTTATGTGCTTGTTTGTGCCTTTACAGGATCAGTATCAGTAGTGGTTCTGTTTGTTGTTGTTGCTGTTAGAGCTGATTTAGAGATAAATAACTGCATAATAGTTTGATTTATTTCTATTATATAGTACAGTGTCTATATTGAGCAGCCCAGGTAGTGGTTTGCAAAACTAAGACTTCTGCAAAGCTGGTCTATATATATGGTATTACATTTAAAACAAAGCTACTTTGTGATGTGTAATGGGAATACTCACTAAACTATCACTATAACTTTGTAACCTTGCATCTCCACTGTTCACTTGTCATCTTTCCATGGCTGTGAACGGAGCTGCAATTAAGTGTTGAACTTACAAACCTCTTAGCTACTAGGAACTTCAGTGAGTTATACAAAGTTGAAGGGATCTAATCAAAGCAAAACACAGAGCCTGCTGTTAAAACTGCTTGCAGGTGTTTTGTAGCTATTCTTGTTAGGTTCATAAGGTGGGGTGATGTCCCAGGAAAAGGGAGCAATTGTGTCTAAGTTGCTGGGGTCTGTGGCAACAACTTCATCTGAGGGTTCGTCTCTCAAGTCACTCTCAGCTCTCGCATCAGGCTCTATATGGAAGGAAATTTCAAAGTTGTAATGAACAACTGTAACCACAAAACTCCTTGCGTGACAAACTCAAACATAGCCAAGTCCAAGTCCACGTCCAAGTCCAAACATACACCAAACAGAGCCGACTAGCTATTGCTTGAAATTCTAAAGGTTTTTTTTCACTCCCATAAACCTTAGTGTTCCAAAGTTGTGTAAAATGAAGAATACCACATTTCTAATCAGGTTTAAGGCTTCAAATGTCACTTCTGTTGGAGTTCTACTAAGCTATAGTTACTCTTACTCTTACTCTTTTTAATGACAGTTTTGGAAGTTTTAAGGTTGAACAGTGTGGTCAAGCAGTTCTCACAATGGCAGAATAATAACAGAGGAGAATAATTTAGAAACTTAGCAATGTGCATTAGAAAGACAATCATGGGAACATTTCCCCCTAAACTGATATTCAAGGTCAACAAAAATATGATATACCATAATATCATAATAATATATGTAGGCTCCCTGAACAACACATTTATTTGTTATTTTACTGGTGCATTCCACAATGATGTGTTAATTGTTAATTTCATCAGTTAAAAACATTATTTAATTTACTTACATATTATCTGAAATCTTGGATTTTTATGGGTCACAAATATGATTGAAACTGTAAAGTCAATGAAAACAGCTCCGGTCTTGAAGGGCTGCTGTAACTTTTGCAAACCAGCAGATGTCACACTGCGACTGAGTTTAAAACTCTGAGGCTTTCAGTTCTTTTTCACCAAAGGACAACCCAGATCAAGCATATCAATTCTCTTTTTTGAGGAATGCACTGCATACACTGTGAATGCATTATTTCACAGCATACAGATAAGCTCCACCATGACCACTATTTGGTGCAATGATTGTTCTATGGTTATGATATTACCACATTCTACATATAGTGGTTAGAAAACTGAGCTAAGTGTTGTAGAGCAGAGTTGTTTAGAGGAATACTTTCTTCAAATAAAGGGCAACTGTGGCTGAGAGGTAGAGTGGATTGATCAGAAGATTGGCAGTTTGATCACCAGCTCCTCCGGGCTGAGTGCCTAAGTCTCCCTAGGCAAAAGAATCACTAAACCAAATTGTTCCTGGTGCTGTGTCATCAGTGTGTGAATGGGTTAGTTTCCTTAGTTTACTCAGTTTCCTTTCGTGTGAGTGGGTGAGTGCTGACTTGTAGTATAAAGTGCTTTGAGTGGTCGACTAGATGACTAGAAAAGCCAATGTCCAAGTACTGGAGTTATATATTAAATTACAGTTTAGGAGATTTGAGCACACATTTTCTTGATCCAGGTATAATCCACTTAACTTCCTTGTCATACTATGACCACTTGTCTCACTTCTCAAAGTTTTCATGCATTTTGAACTGAATGAAGCTCTCCGACACAGCTCAGACAAAAATGTCATACAAACAGCAGAAAGGTCTCACACACCTCACTAAAGGCAGTAAATCACTGCTGCAATTCAGCAGTAAATCACTGCTGGTGGATCATGGGCATTGTAGAAGGACTTTGGCAGATGCAATACAGTAATGACAACCTAAACCAATAATGTTCTCATCAATAAATTAAGTGCATGTTTTGTATTTTTTGTTTGTTGTTCAGCCTTGTGTGTTCAGTTGCTATTTGCTGAATGCAAGCTCTTTCAGAAATGGTGCTGTTACATATCCTTGAACACAAGAGCTTACTTAAGTATATATTGTACTAAATGTACATATGTACAAGCGGATATTTTGACCATGTGTACACCAATAGCCTTAGTGTTAGCATAGTGTTAGGAATTGACACACTTCTTTTCATATTAGTGAAGTTATAAAAATGTATACAGTCATGTTTTATATTCTGCAGTCTTAAAGGTGTTTTACCTTTAAATGTGGAGCAATTTACATGTTTTAATCACTTTCTATTGCCAGTGTCTTAATGGACTGCAATGTAACTGAAACAACTGTGATCCTTCCTCAACTTCCTAACGTGCCAATATTAGTGTGTGGATTGAGTAATATGTAAAGGACTAGGGCCAGTTTTTGAGGAGAATATGGGTTAGGGTTGGGGTTAGTGCAAAACAGCACATTCAACAGGTTTCTTTTTTCTCATTATTAATGCACACATTGAAGTAATGGTGGGATTGTAAGTCATCGTGACTTCGTTAACTCACTAGCTTGCTTTTTGCAAGTTTTTTTTGAACATTACAGACAGGGCCTCTTGAAGTTGTTGGGTTTAGTCGACATTATGACTATAACTATAGCTATAACTATGACTACTGCTTCTGCACACCTTTTAAAGGATAATTTTCTATTTTTTCAAGTCCTTCATTTAACAGTACTTATAAGTCCCAATATGATGGCAATATCATCTATCTATCTATCTATCTATCTATCTATCTATCTATCTATCTATCTATCTATCTATCTATCTATCTATCTATCTATCGCTTCATCAATAAAGCCCCAGGAAAATATCACTGTCTCTTGAGTGCCTCTCTGCCTCTCCAACCATGTTCTAAAAATAGAACTAGTCACCAAGGAGCTCCGTCTAAAAATTGTATTTAATGGTAAATCGTTGTTAATAATTATTGTGAGGAATCTTTAACGTTAACATGTGATCAGGCAGTTTCTTCACATATATGAATATTTATTATTATTAATAATAGTATATTATTATCATTAAAGGTGTACCATGCAACTTTATGTTATTCAGAGGTTTGTATCAAACAGGTAGCCCTTTGTGTTACTCAGTACCCTTGAAGTAGCTCTCATTTTCAAAAAGGTTGGTGACCACTGCTCTACATGGTACATTAGATTCTATCTTGCATATTTACTTAAAGTTCTAGCTTTCATATTATTTATAGTCTATCCATTTCTGAAATAAATGTTATTAGTACAGTACATTTACAATACACGTCACCCATTCACCTATTTATATGGACAGTCATTCGCTGATGGTTGAGGCTGCCATGTAACATAACAACTGCACATATATTTTACTATAATGTGTTACTGTATATTATATATGAGACTACAAAATATATTTTGTTCGTTACCTTTTTTGCTTTGGTCCTGAAGGTCGTCCCTGTAAAGACAGTTTCCTCCAACCTCTCTTCCCATGATGCTATCTTCAGACACCAACAGGTTCCCCAACAAGAAGTAAGTGGTCATCTGGCCTTTGCCCTTCACCTCAATCTGCCCACGCTGTTGTATGTTGAATCCTCCATCCTTCAACTCACTAAAGAAGAAAAAGGGATGGTTTGAGAGATTGGATGGGGGCACACAGAGAGACATCAAAGTAAGTAAAGTTCAGAGGATAACATATTTAAAGTGATTACCACTTACTTGGTTGTGTTTTTTCAACATTAATTATGCATAATGTAACAGATACACACTCTTAAAACTGCAATTTTTTAAAATGTCAAGAAATCAACAATGTAAGTGTCAGCCTTGTTCCATCTTTAATATTATCATATATGAAACAAAAAGAGAAAAATATAACATGTAGTTAATCAATAGGACCATTTCAAATGAAATCTCCAGTTTACAGACAGAAACTAAAATTTACTAAGCCTGTGTGTTTTTCAGGCGGCTGCTACAGACCTGCGACTTTGTTGCAACTTTTGAGCCAAGCTCTATGCAGGTGAAATCAATTAACCAATTAGACATGGAAAACAGGCGATACAAGAGGAAGACAGAAGTAACTTAAAAAGACTACCAGACACTCAAAATCATGAGAGTTTGCTGTAATCTGATCCTATAATTTTTTTTTACATTTTATTACATACCTGTGACAATCAGTTTCAGGGAAAAAAGGCACTTCCTCAGCATTACTGCACACACCTGTATGTGGAAGTGCTGAGGTGAATGTGGTCGGGGACTCCATGACTCTCCATCCTAGAGGCTGTGTTAACAGTGTCTCCAAAAAGGCAGTAGCGAGGCATTTTCTCCCCTACCACCCCAGCTAACACTGGACCAGTGTGGAGACCCACACGAATCTGAAACATGCATAAACAATATGTCAGCACAAACATAGTGGCTGAACAAAATACAATTGTGGTTTACTTTGTAACATAAACCAGTAGCAAGTGTGTCCCTCTAGTATGTTATATTTATATAAGGAGTAAATGTGTAGAGGGTCATCAGGTTATATGTGATATGGTTGTGTCAACTGCATTTTGATCTAGCTAATAATTTGTTGGTTATTGAAAATATATATGTGGAGCGCTTTTAAATGTCTGTAATGTATATCCTGTTGTGATTGTATTTGTCTGACAGTTGCCATAGACAGAAAGGGGAATTGTGAAAGAACAATGCTCAGTACAATAATAAAGAAGATTCTGTTTGGTTTCAACAATTTTGATATCTCTTCCAAAGGTTTGATGAAATTTGTTGACAGAAAAAATTATCATTCATACAGAGTAATGAGGAAAAAGATTATGGTCAGGGATTTTGCTGTTCTTGGAAAATGGTTATTTAAGGTTTATGATTTTCTGACAACCTAATTTGAAAGTGCCACCAGAGCAAAGTGTAATAGAATTGTGTCTAGTTATCTACCAAACTTTTAATACAAATGTACATAATGTCTTTTTATCATGTGTTGTTATGTTGCTGTAGTATTAATGATGTCTTCTTACAATCTATTGCATTGTTAATAATTGTTAAATATATTAACTTATATAAAATGTGCAGGGAAAAAAACACATTTATGACTTGTTGCACACATTAGTATAATAATAATTTTTGCATATAATATTATCAGAACCAGAAAATATTTTCTCAATAAAAAATGATCCAGAAAAAAAAAAAAACGTTGGCGCCAATGTAAGTCAGTTAGCCATAACAGTAGTAATGAAATAACATAACAAAACTGTAAGGCTGTAAAGTTGCATAAACTAGGCTACTTGTCATAATAATGAAATTATGACAAACCACTTAATAACAACTCAATATTATGTATCACTTTACTTGGAGGAGAACAAAAAAGTAAGTAGTAGTATCATTATCCTTATTACTAGCACATTCAGAAACAGCAATAGTAATAGCAATGCTTTTCATTTGTACTTGTATATGCACAAGTACAAATGGGTAGATGATGTGATCGCCTATTATCTTAACTGTGTTTATTTTATTAATTAATATAATAAACTCCCCTTATTCCATTAATACCTCAAGATTTGGCTGTTTCCATCATTCTGGAAATTTCAACATGTGCAAGTTATGTTATGGGAGCAAGTTTTGTATGTAGGCAAGTGTGCAAAGTGTTGCTTTGTCAGTGAAAGTTCTTTTCTTTCGTTTTCTTTCTTTTCAGTTCTTTTAATTGTTGGTTATTATTTTTAGTTACTTTCTTTAAGCATGGAAAAGAATTCACCTTGTTCTCTCTTTTGGTAATGATAGACATTGATAATTTATTCAGTGGTAAGGGTAAGCCTAAACATGCATGAAAAAACTGACTTGTTTAAAAACTCTTACCTGTATGGGTTTGCCTGTCACAGGGTTGGTGACCTCTCTGGCTGCTATCCTCATACCCAAAGCGAAGTTGGCTACTCTGGCAGCATGGGTTTCTGTAGGGACTGGGACACCACCCACCACCATGTATGCATCACCAATAGTCTCAACCTGTAGGAAACCAATAAACCCATAGAGAATTCATACAGTATTTCATACGTCAATATGAAATTCCAATGCACAGTTACAGACACAATTAAAATTACATACTTCTATTAATGTTATATAGTATGTCATAGGAAACGTTAAGCCACTAAAGTAAGAGGGATTTTGCTACTTTTGTTAGTTTCTATAGTTTACAGGATATCAAAATAGTAAATTTGTGGCCAAATGGGTATTAATTGTGACAGAAACCTTGGCACCACCTTCTTCAGTAGGTGTACTCTACAGTCAATATGTAAATGATGCACAGAAAGTGGAAAATGGCGGAAAGATCAATTAAAGACTGCATTTTAACATCCACACAAAAGCTTCCTTGTTTGAATGATTATCCCCAACCACCACAATAGCTATCTAAACCTTGATCTTGATGTGAAGATGAACAATGATATATATAAGTTGGATGACCTTGTACCTTGTAGATGTCATGTATATTGGTGAGTCGGTCGAACTTGGAATACATGGAGTTCAGCATGTGAACAATATGGATGGGCTCACAGGCAGCACAGATGTTTGTGAAGGTTACCACATCACTAAACAAAATAGTGCACACCTCAAAGTCCCCTGAAAAAGACATTTGTTTTAACAGAGCAACAGTTCAGATATGTAAAGACAGAAAGCTGGATTGACAGACAGACTGACCAGCCTCTACGCTCTTCCCATCTTTTAGCTGATTGGCTATGTGGCGTGGCAGCATGGCATACAGCAAAGTCTCTGTCTTCTTTTTTTCAGCCTCTAGGTGTTGCGACAGGATTCTTAGTTCCTCCTGCAGATACACATAGAAACACAAATAATATTTCCCTGTCTGTGTAAGGACCCAAATATGACTGCTGAAGTCTCAGATTTTTTTTCAAATTACCAAGCAACACAAATTGCAGCTGGAAGAAAAGTATTGGAAATGTTGGAAGAAAAGAAGATTTCCAGAGTTGTTACAATTTATCATGCCATTAACGTGAATGTCTGTGCCAAATTTCACGAGAGTCTATTCTATAGTTGGTGTGAAACAAAAGCCAAAAGCAGCAACCATGAAAGAAAAGTCAAAATATTACTGAAATCATTCTGAATTCATCCTCTGAGGACCATCAATGTTTGTACAAATTCCACTGCAATTCATCGAGCTGTTGTTCTCTCTCTTACTCTCTCTCCTCAGACCCACTTTCACATTTGTAAGCCATTTTTCATGTCATTAACTTAATGTACTCTCTCGCCCCATAGTTTTGTGCTTGTTTCTCTCTGGTCTCTCTGTTTCTCCCCAGGTATCTCTGGCTCTGGAGCTGCACGTTTGATCTATGGCCTGGCTTCACCGACCTACCCACATTCTACTGCTACCACTTATTATTACTATTATAATAACAATTATTATAATTGTCGTTGTTGTTATTATACTGATAGTAGTAGCCATAGTAAGGATTGTATTGTTTTACCAAACATCAAACAAACATTACTGTCAGTTGATTAATCATGCCATCTCTTTCTCTCTCACCCTCTGTCTCTCTTTCCCCCAACTAGTCAAGGCAGATGTCAGTCCACCTAGAGGAAGGAACTGCGCCAGGGTTTCTGCTTGTTAAAGGAAGTTTTTCCTTGCCACTGTCACCAAGTGCTTGCTCATGGTGGAAATGTTGGGTGTAATTAATAACAATGAGTGTGGTCTACACCCGCTCTGTTTGTAAAGTGCTCTGAGATAACCTTGGTTGTGATTTGGCACAATACAAAAAATTTTAATTGAATTGAAAATTGAATTGTTAAGATATTTTAGTCCAGACTAGAGTGGTCAACCTACAGACAGCCCAACCAACTGACCAACTGATATTGCAGCAGTGGCAGAGGCATGCAGAGTCTGCTAATGCTTTATATGAGGGGTGAGTTGGTTGGTGACAAAAGTTGGCAAAAGGTGTACATCCACATTATCTGTCTTACGCAGATGGTTTTCTTTCTGCTAATTTTCTGGTGTCATGTACATGGATACCTTGTGTACTGAATTCGTCAAATTTATGTATATAGCCTAATTTAATTATTTATAGTCCCACTTCACAACTGCATATTTTCTTGTAAAGTAATTAGCTGTGAAATGTTCTAACTCTTACAGTAGCATTTAATAAATACCTTTATTTCCAGAAAGTTGTTTGTTATCAAGCTTATAAACTTGGCTGCCATACTGGTGTAGCAGGATAAGCTTTGTTCCTGCCCTGTTTGAATGGGCTCTGTCACCAGGCACATCACCTATTAGCCAGTCATGATCATATATAGGTAGGGCACTGCCATTTCAACCCCCTCTGGTTCTCTAAGCAGCTACTTTGCCTCAGCTTCTTATTTTCCTTGCCCTTATTTTAAGTCACTATTAATTTAATATTTTGTTCAGACATTGTGCTTTATATTAATCTGTGTAGTTCTTTTATGGCCAAATTAGTTTTTATTGGTATTTTTTGTTTGTTTAAGTTCTAAGGATGTAGCCGTCAGCCACTTTTGGTGGTTTAACATTATTACATTTGGTTTCTTTGTGTGTAACCCAACTACTGTTTCCCTTGTGCTCGCAGAGTTGAAGGTCCAAAGTGGTGGTACTGGTGACCCTGGGTGGCAGTGAACCTTTATGTGTGTGCTGTGTTGTTCACCCTGCTTCTTGAGTTGCATGTGGATCGCGGGTCACGGGTGAGTGGTGTGATTTTTTTGTTTAAGGGGACCACCCTCGTTAGTCAGTTCTCCCCATTGGTTAGCCTCAGCTCTACTACCATCTCCTTTCTCCCCAGAATGCTAAAGTGTGGATGTGATTTTAATTCATTTTAATGATTCAAATATTACTAAATATTACTATACAATTTTTTTTTTTTTACAGTAATTGAAACACGTCTCGTGTTTGGGGTAGACTTGAACCTGATCATCTCCTTCGTGTTGTAATTGCTGCCACCACAATGGCATGGAATATTTCAAAAGGATACATGAATTGAAAAATGCTTTCCTACTTTTTTCCTCTCTAGCTGGTTGGTGAGCTCCATCTCAGCTAGACGTTGCTGATTGAGGAGAACTAGGTCTCTTGTGACATCATGCTGTGCCAGGTCAGCTAGATGGAAGCCAACATCTTGTAGTTCCTGGAGGCTTCGTAGCTTTGGAGAACACAGGTACAACATACAACCAAGAGACTCCATCCACAACATCTGACCTACAGATAAATCAAATATAAGTTAAGCAATGGAGTCAATCTCATTTACATATTCTGGAACAGTCAACACTGCTTTTGGGTACCCAGAGGCCTACTTAGTTTAAAGTTTATTATTTTGGTCTTCCACGTTTCATGATTCTTTATAGCTTCTTTATAGCGCCATTCATTTTAAAAGTGTCATTCTTAGTGGACACATACTTATCATATCATCCATGCTCAATAACGACAGAATCTTACCATGTCTCAACTCGAGCATAAACTTAATCAAATCATGTAAATTAACCATATCCCCTGATCATGTTGTACTTATTCTATGTCAATCGCTTTGGATAAAAGCGTATGCCAAATGACAGTGTAGAAATTTATTCTTCTTCGACATTTTCTCATCCAAGTAGGAGTTTCCCTCATTTATCATGTAATAATGTGAAATGTTTCATGTTTTAACAATATAAGTTATCATGTAATAGTGTGAAAATTATTACAATATAATGTGAAATGTTTCAATAAAATGACAAACAACAAGTCAACAAGTCAATTCACATAGGTTGTTCAGGCACCCATGTGAAATGACTCAATGCCTTAGTTTCCTGACAGCACTGAGAACCATGAATCAGGATGGACTTGATGTTAATGTTATATTATATAACAGTAAACTCTCAAATTTCTAGATGTTAAAAAATATCTGGAGTTTTACTCAAAAGATGTGTGTGGTGTGGTCATTCTTTTAAGTCCCTTCTCTGTTCTGGCCCCAAAATGGTAGAATGAATTGCATACTGAAGTCATTGTCTAATTGCAAATGTAGCTTACACCTTTTCAGATTACATCTGCACACCAGATGCTAGCAAATTAGTGATGTTTTTAAAGGCCTTTCTCAAAAATCACTTTTACCATAAAGGATGATTAAATTGATATTTTGGTAATTTTTTATGATATGTGTATAAAATGTACTATGGCACCCTTCATAACAACCCACCTCTTAGTTTGAGTGTGGTGTGTTTGTCGTTGTAGCTCTTCAGGACAAATTGACTGTTGATGAATTTTCTGATGCTCTCGATGGTGAATGTCACCTGGAGGACAAACAGTAATGGCTCAGATACTGCTCATCATCATATTCTACTGCACTTTATAATTCTGTTTGGATTAAAGTTGCAATAGCAATTCACTGTATTTAGATTCAAAAATGACATTTATTTGGATTTTATTTGGGACAAATGGGCCAATGTCTTTACAACAGAAGTTAGCGCTGTCAGCAGTCATCAGCAGTGAGTTTGTTAAAAAAAAAAAAAAAAAGTCAATAGTAATTTTCTGCATTTCTTTGAGAGCACTCAGGTTCAAATGGTGTAGGGAGTACCAAAACAGTCAGGAACAGCCAAGGCAGCTGTTAGATAAGGAAATGTGAGCAGAATTTTAACTCTTCAACTCTAACTGTTTGTACCACATGAAATCAGATTCTAGTACAGTTGCTGTTATTGACTAATATCAGAGGTTTTTAACTGAAAGACTGGTTGAAATGGAGTCAACATAATGGACTTGACATAGATACTAAGAGAAATACAATGAGAACTCCCAAGCACTTACACCAGGGAACAGCTGATAGTGCTCTGTAATACAGAGTGCTAACCCAGAGTGTAATAGAGTGTATAACAGAGTGCTAACCCAGGAGAGACCCAATATCCCCTGCGAGCTCAGGAGGAGACGGAAGAAATGTTACAGACAGTCCTCCCGTCAATCATCATTGGGGATGTCATCATTGGGGATGTAAGATCTCTCCCTAATATGTTAATGGCACTGATCTGACATCAGAGGGAGTAGTATCAGCACCAACAGGTCCTCTTTCTTATCTGGAGACTTTGATCATGTCTCTATCCTGGATTTATTCTATTCCAACACCAAGTAGGCATATGGCTCATCACCCCTCCCTCCCCTGGGAAGATATGACCACAATCTGGTACATGCTGTTTTTCCAATGACAAACCCTTGATTAATCCTGACATTAAGGCTCTCCTTAACAAAAAAAGAAGGCCCGTAGGCCAGGCAAGAAGGAGGACCTGAAGGTCATATGGAAGGAGCTGAGGAGGAGTGGGAAAAACAGCTACAAAAGGAAGGTAGAGGAGCAACTGCAGCAGAACAACATCAGCAAAGTCTGGAGAGGCCTAAAAACCAGATTTGAGCGGATGATCTGAACCTATTCTTCACTAGATTCACCTCCAGAGTCACCTACCCCACCCCCTGCCCAGTCATCCCAGCTGCAACCCACAGTATATTGTCCCTGCCCCTCCCCCACCTACACCTCCCTTCACATGACACTCAGCTCACAGACACCCCTCAATGCATCTCCTGTAAATTGCACAACCCCCCAAGACAAACCCCTCAGTGCAAATCTTCCCCGCTCACTTCTGTCCCTCACAACAATTCAGGTAGGAGATGAGCTCAAGAAGATCAAAGTGAGAAAGGCGGCAGGTTGAGTTGGCATCAGCTCCAGGCTTCTCAGGTCCTGTGCAGACCAGCCGTAGACCAGTACATCTTCAACATGAACCTGAAGATGGGGACAGTGCCATGGCTATGGAAAACTTCCTGCATGGTGTCAGTGCTGAAGATTCTGCACCCCAAGGTTCTCAACAGCTACAGGCCAGTGGTGCTGACATCCTACCTGATAAAGACCCTGGAGAGGTTGGTCCTTTCTGCCCTCTGGTGAGACCATCAATGGACCTGCTGTAAGCTTGCCTACAAACCTGGCATCAGAGTGGATGATGCTCTCATCTTTCTCCTCCACAGAGCTCTTTCTCACTAGGAAAAGCCTTGGAGCACTGTGAGAGTAATGTTGCATGATTTCTCCATTGCTTTCAATACCGTACAGCCTGCGCTTCTGAGGGGCAAGTTGGACAGTATCACAAAATGGTATTCGGGTACCTCACCAAATGTCCACAATATGTGAGGACACGGGACTGTGTATCTGACACAGCTGTCTGCAACACAGGGGCACCGCAGGGAAAGTCCTGGCTCCATTCCCTCTACACCACCCTCACCCTCTACACTTCAGACTTCTCACCTAACTCACTCTAACTGCCATCAGCAAAAGCTCTCCGACAACTCTGCAATCATTGGCCTCATGATAGAAGGAGAAGACAGGGAGTACAGACTAGTGCCAGCAGAACCACCCCAGATCAATGCGGGGAAGACCAAAGAGCTGGTGGTGGATTTCACACCAGTGAACATCCATTGTTCAGTACAAACTTGCAATGGACCCAACTGTAACTTTAGCAACTTTAGCAAATGTAGAATTCTTGGCTTTGTGAATGTGGATGTGTAATGTGTTTTACCTGTGGATGTGTAATGGTGAAATGCTGGTCCACCCTAGCATCTCTGGCCTGAAGACCTGGAACAAATTTTTGTATGTTCACCCCTGTCTGCCTTACAATCAGCTGACAGACAGTGCAGAACAGAGATGAGAAACAGAAAGACAGAAAGGTGGGTGAAACACAGAATTCCACAGTATGAGATTGAGACAAAACAAAAAAATGAATGTTCCAATGAATCTGATCAAAACAAATTGATACCATACTCTTAAGGAGCTAATAGAGCACACATACATATGGAGCCTTACATCTTGATCAAAGACAATATGGAAGGGGAAAGCATTGCAGAAAACTCTCTCTTCCATCCACAGCTTGTTTGGGTAACATGGACTAAAAGTGCATTCAAGGCTGCCTGGGGAGTAAATCAAGCACAAGTTGCTGAAGCCACCTTTAAAACATAATTATCTAATACTGAATGATGATTAAATTGCTATGTTGCATTTTATGTTGTGCTACCACATAGATTCTTCAGCAGACTAATTTCTAATATAGGTTATGGTTGTTTCCCTGATATTATGAGCATAAAAGCATCTTTCCAATTCATAAGGATTTACAGGTCAGCAGTTATTTACAGACCCTTTTACAGTCAAGTCAAGTTTTACAGCCATAAAAAATATGTGCGCAGGTGATGGCAAAAGAACTAGCGCTTTGGCAGTTGTTCTATAGTCAATAAGGAGTCTGCCATTTCTGTCTGAATTCAGAGTGATCCAGACAAAACATGTCACAGGAAATGATACTTTTAAAACCTCTTCAAATTTTTTGCTCTAAATCAATTCAATTAATAATAATAATAATTCATCAATTCAGAAGTCATCAAACACTAATTTGCTCATTTCCAGGAGTTAAATGAAAAGACAGATATCAATCTCAGATCTCTGTTGACTATGGAGAAGAAGTTAGAAAGTGTTAAGCTTAACTTAGCATAATAAGTAGAAGAAGAGAGCAACAGCAAGTTGTAGCTCTCTCTTAAATAATAAAAAAACATGTAACAATACATGCAGATTTATTGTGAGGTTAGATACTATTTCCTGATAAAGAACTGTTTATTTGCAAAGTACCTCTGTGCAGCAAGTCAACCTCTAATGTTGGTTAGTGAGATCAGGTTTTCAAAATCATAAATTCTGAGCATAAATCTATATGAAGTTAACCTTTTTCTGAGAACACCACAGTCCTTATCAGGTCCCAGCCACTCTTTTTCTCGGCCATTGACACACACCTGTCCTTCATTGTTCTGAATAATGCTTGCTTAAAAGAAATCACACAGAGCACAGGTGTGGCAAGAATTAGAATCACACATAACATACAGAAATAGGCTATACAGAAAAACCTACAGACACCCACCCCTCTATGACTGTAATGGTCCTGGTTTCTAGTTTTGCAAGCTTGGTTGGTTTGTTTGACCAAGAAGACAACATGCTCTTTTTTTCCTGTCCGTTCATCCTCCTCTGATTGATTGAGAACCATCATGGTCACTTTGCTATTAAAAAAATCTCTTGCAACTGCTTCCATGATACCTGCATAAGATGAAAAAAGAGAAAAAGAGAGAAAATTCGTTTTTTGTGTAGATATCTATAAGCTGACATGTTTCTGTATCTGTATTAAAGTGAAAATGTTCTGTTCAGAGACCTTTATTCATATGGCTATGTGTAAAACCCTCTCACAGTGTACTTAAAAATGCAAGAGAGTGAGAAAGTAACAACTCTAGAAAGTTGGATTGCACAATTCATCACAGTTATACAAAAAAGACTCAAAACAAAATATGTATGAACATTTTTATGTTGTTTGCATTGTGTCATCAAAACATAAACACAAACAGCTTGTTTAAACCACCATGGCATTGCCCTTTTCCCACATCAAAGAAAAATAAACCAGAAGAAACAAACTACTTGGAAAACTTATTCCCTCTCACACATCTTTTTGTAGTTATCAAACTGATTGACTCGCCCACAACAAATGTTAATTTTTCATTCGCAAGTTCTCATCCAACAAGCCAACCACTGTCTGACTTTGGAATCTGGTTGGCCACCACTGGTTATCCCCACTAACAGAGGGCCTTCTTAAGGAAAGTAAAGCAATATAATTACTATCTCAATCAGTAAACTTGTAATTTTAAATCAATAACACATATTATACATACTATTGTGCAAATGTCTTTAATGTATCTGTTATTGTCACTAATAAGACAATTATGCTAGTTACAACTGTATCTGTGTGTTTGTTTTTATCTGTGTTTTTACCAGGCACAATATGGTACAGGCCCTTCCTGTCAGAATAGTAGTGAAGTAGCATCTTCCCTTCATCTGTCATCTCCACTCGGAAAGATGGCGCGTTCATTTCCTTCAAGACAAGAGGTATGATTCATATTCAGTTTTAAGATTTAAAAAAAAAAAACCTTAAATAACTTTAGTCCCCCAAAGTAGCATGGGAACCAGAGTCTTCTATAGAGCACATAGCCTTGATCTGTAGTTTGTAACATTCATTTTAGTCATCAAGTTTCTTTGTACATAGGTGGTAATTACCATGTAACATATTTGAAATATATTTGAAATTACCCCCAATTACTAACATTTATCAACATTAACCATTAAATTGACTTCAACATTTTTAATAAAAATATTCCTCTATTTTGCAATTGGCTCAGTTAATAAATAGCTGCTAATTTTTTTCTAAAGCCCCTTTTTTGTGCAGTGTAGCACAAAAAAAACCTAGAGACACACACCAAAGCCCATGTCAAATGACTCTGCAGAATAGGTGTACAATATAGGTGTAAATACACAAAAGTATTTGGCACAGTCTGGTTGTGTTTTTTTCTTTTAGGTCTGAAGGATAATTAACAAGTTGCATGAGGATGCAAAAAATAATGACACATGTAAGCATACCTGATAGGACAGAGCCAGGTAACTATGGAGAGCATCCAGATTTCCAATGAATTCAATAAGATTTCCTCCCAGTGTCCTCAGCATGGTGTCATAGCCGGCTTGCTTACAAAAACTGAAGAAATGTTCTCCAAAAAGCTTAAGAAAGACATCTGCAGGCACATCTGAAATATCAAAACATTCACAGATGACTACTGTCAGAGAACTTAATAGAGACATTATATCTATCAAATAGAAATAATTTGTAGTCTTGTCTCTCAGTGTACACCTGTCTGCCTTATTACAGCATTAGCAACAATCATATTTTCAATTACAGTCTATGCCTAACAGGATGTACAGTTCAAATAATTAAACCCCTGTTAGATCCTTTGAACAATGTTTACGTACCCTGATACTAAGTTTTATCTTTGTCATGGGACCAACAGTTTAATCAATTTTCCATGTACTTGTCAAATGTAATCTACACTTATATTGAACAACTACTATGGAATAAAGAAGTAGCTATTTTCCATAAACTACATTTTTGAAAAACATCTTATTTTTATTTTTAATTTTATTCTTTGTGTATGCAGGGATATAAACATGTGCTGGGTGTTACCTGTTGGATTTCATCAGGGACATTGTTAACACTTGAACACACCTACTAGATTTCACAACTCAGCCACTAACATGACTGCATTTCTGTTGAAGTGAAAAACATTATTTACAGAAAATAACAACAACAACAATAATAATAATTCACAACATGGGAATTATTTTTTTTACCCTTCTAATTTATAACTTCAGAATCATTCCTACATTTATGCCACTGCATTTCTGAAACAAATATGTTATTTTTACTCAAATTTTTAATTAAATAAAATTAGGACAGTGATGTAACCCTTTCTTCTGACCAAGTCTTTAATTGATAATGTGTCAAAAGGCCTATTTGTTTAGGATAAACATTTTAACCATCATGAAATGTAAGGGCTACACTACTATGTGAACATTCTGCTGGACAAAGCCAAAGGAGAAAGTAAAAAGCCTCCCAAGGGTGACACAGGAGAGGCGAGAAAAACTGCAATTTTTTCAGTCATAACTCAGTCAGGTCTGTGCACAGGCATGAAATGCATATTAGTTTCGAGCATGGTTTAGATTTCACATTGATATTATACATCATTGTCTCTGAAGACCATTGGAGTAACCACCCATAAATCTGCTTATAAATTATGGCTCATTTGTCCATCTGATGAGATTTTATTGGGTCTTGCTCAAGTGATGGTTTTAATTTTGTTAGTTAGTGGCTCCCTACATTTTTTTCACACATTTTTCATAGGTGTGGCCATGTGAGGAATAGAATAAACAATTCTACTTGCGTTTTACATCTTTGCAGAGGAGCCTGCTATTCTGTAATCTATCTATGGTATAGCTTGAATGTTTGAGTGTCTTTGTCTTTTCCCCTTCTGTTATCAGTGTGAGTTGTGAACTTGTGTCTTGTTTGGTAATTAGTTTCGCCTGTGTCTTGTTAACTTTCCCTTAGTCTGTGCCTGCCCTACTCCATTTCCTAGTGATTGCTTATTGATTGGTGTGTCTGCCTATTAATTTGTGTTTCCTTATGGTTTTTGGATGTTTGCCTTACCCGTTTTAGTTAGATTTACCAATGCCTGTCTGTAGCAAGTTTTTGTTAAGCATTTTTAGTTCTTTAAAATCATTCAACTTCACCATTTCCATCTTTCCATCTCCAGATCTGCAAGTGCGTCCTTGTTTTTTCTGTTCCCTGTTTTGATACAACCATGATAATCCATGTACCTAACAAGCATAATCTATACCCATAAATTATTTTACTTGTAAGGTACAAAGCTGCTGTGTAAACAGGTTTTACCTTTACACATGTGCAGTGCACCATACTGTGACAGTATAATGTTTCTGTTTCTAATTATATTTTAATTAAGGAAATTAAATTTAAAGAAAAAGTATGTATGTTACATGAGATTAAATACAGAACCTCAAACTTCAATTACATGGCAATCCTTTCTTTCTGCAATGACTATAGAATGTAAGAAGTAACTATTTTTCACTAATAAAGCACCATGTTCTGTAACTTTAAACAAAACCCCACCAAACAACAACAATATTCTTTTAAAACTATTTTCAATTGTATTTTCTTTCTCAAGCGGTGTTATAAACACCTCCTTAGTATTACCTGCATTTCACTAGGGACATTGTTAACACTTGAATTATCTCAAACAAAAAAGTTTCACACCTCAGACACCCACCATTTTGCATTTCTGTTGTAATGCAAAACATCATTTACAGAAAATATCACAATACTTGTATTTACAAGATATCAAATATGTAATTTTCCGTAACATTTGTTACAAATGGGTAACTAAATTAGTGGGGTAAAAATTCAAGGTTTGTACCACAGTGTTTCTGAAACAAATATGATATTTGCGTACTCCTTATTATATAAAGGTGAGGATGTGTGCACAGCTATAGAAAGTCTTTATCCATGTGCTTAATAATTAAGTTCATTGTTAAATTGCAAATCAACTCCATTCTGAATGTGATTGATTTAAGCCAAATGTCATAGCCATCTTTGGTGTCTGTGATATTCGGTTTCCTCCATTTTCTCAAAACTCAGAAGTCTAATGTAAAGTACAAGGGTTCCACTTGTGATAAAATTACGGGAGGACAGCTAATGTTGAAATTGTCTCTTCAGAGACATAAATCAAGTCCTACCTTGGCTTAATTCATAAAGATATCACATAAACAATTAATGTGACTGGCATGAATTTAGCTGAGAAAATGTGATGTATGACTGTACAAAGCAATGGAAGCATAGCACCAAAAATGCCAACCCCCCCCCCCCAAAAACAACAGAAATACAAGAACTACTAACATGACATACAGAAGTTTTAACTCTTACCTAGCAATGAACAGGCTTCCTGCACCAAGCGTAGTGTTAGGATATCGTCGTAGACTGTATATGTCATGAAAGTATCCTGGACGCCTGGTAGAGAGCTATGTAAAAAATGTAATTCATTAAATTTATACACAAGTTGTCAGCATCACTAAAATGATCATCTTCATCCTGACAGCCACTGCTGTCTAGAAACATTATATATTATATTAAAGGTATTTGCCCAAACCTAAGTTTGTTCCAGGTCTCCTGGCCAAACCTTTCCATCACCAGAGACTGGAGACAGCTGTTGATGAACCCATACTGCAAGGAAAATAAACACTTACTTACCAAACTAATCACCACTATCCTATTCAATTCAATATTAATAAATAATAAATTCAGTTCAATTAAATAGGCATATCTGAGCACTTGTGCCATAAAATTCAAACATAAATAAGATTAATGGATTAAAATGATAAAATGCAAGTACCCCATTATTTGTAGGAATGTACAGTTTACATGGAATATCCTTTAGTATATACAATACATATAACTCTCACAAACTGAGTCAAAGAGCATAGGAATTATCAATAAATCTTACAATTATTTGCCAATAAACCAAATTCAACTATATAATCTATAACCTATAAAATAAACCAGAGAATAGTCATATGATACAGTACAGATACAGTACAGTAGCACAAGTCAAACAGAAAACTAATAATACTAATAACCTAAATTACACAAATCTCATTCATTTGTGTTCATTTGTGTCCAGTATTAAATAGTAACAGTAAGTAGTAATAAAAAGTGCATTATTTAATTGTAACCGGTTGAAGAAATTTGTTTTGATGTAAACTCTGCTACAATACATGCAATAACCTTTTTAATATATCTATTTTAATAAAAGAATACAAGAATCAAAACCAATCCTCAAAATATACCAAAACAATAACTATTTACTATGGTATTTTAACTAATGGCAAATAATCATTCCTGAAATGAAAACACATTCTAAATAAACACTGGTACTGAAAAAAATTCTAATATATTGCTGCAATTTTATAATAACTGTACTCACCTGTTCAGTGTAGCTACACTTGTTCAGTGTAGCTATACCTGACCATTTTACACTTAAATGTTGGTGGATGCTTTTTTGTATGTTCACTATTTTAGCACAGTCTAAAAATAAACTGTTAGACTGTTGTTGGAGGCAGATTTTGATTTAATTGTATTTTTAATTTTATTGTAATTGATAAATGAACATTCAAAATTAATTTGGCACATAGCAATTTTACACCAAATAAAGTTTGTAACTGCTTTATATGAAAATTGCCCCAAGATAATTTGTTTTGGCATTATATACTATTAAACTGAATTAAGCTGAAATGAATTATTATAGAAGTGGCTGAGATGCATGAATATATCTGGTTTAATGATTCTTGTGCTCCATTTACTTTTAGTGGGTAGAATATCAGCTTTGCATTTAATATTTTGACCCCTCCTTATGAAATAATCAAGAGCAACAACTTTTTTATTATCCTATTAATATATTTCTTTGTCCTAACCAAACTCTCAAAAAATACAACCCAGTATTATTGGAGGAATATACCAGTATTAATTGGAAAGTTGATCCCCACCAAGTTTAACTAAAGTGTCTATTCTGTCAGAACAGAAAAATTTACTTACCATGTCTGTGTTCGATGTTGGGTCTCTGAATGCTTCAAGTACAATGGTGCAGAAAATGCATGTTCTCCTCACCCCTCCTCCCCATTTTGCATGTGCACAAATGTGTATAGAGTGCCATAGAGTGCAGCAACTGTAGCTCTGTCTTTAGCTTTGCTATGGTGTAACATTTGTAGCAGACTTCTTGCCAAAGGCTAGTCCACACACACTAGTCCTAACACATTTTTTTGTCTTTCATTAAATGTTATGTTATGGTTTTTCATATGTTTTGTTTCACGGATGCTTTATTAGAGCACATTTATCTGAACAGTGGTAACTCTTTAAATTTATTTGTAAAGTGCAAATTTACAACAAAGTTACCTCAGGGCATTTTCCATTTAGAGCAGGTCTAGGCTAGAAGTTGAATATAAAGCCAAACTATAAACTAGTGTCAAAAATTCTGCCCTGCAGCCCCTGCCCTACATATTTTAGATGTATTAACTCTTCCAGTGCGCCTGATTCAAATGATCAGGTTGTTGCCATTATTCGCTGTCAAAGTGATTCACAAGACTTTAATAACACAAAAGCAACATGCGGCACATGAAGTGACATCTGTTTCTGATGATGACAGTGAGCTGTCTGCAGTTAGTCAGCTGTGAGCTTTAATGGCAGTAGAGCCCTATGATGTGCCAATATAATAATAAAGATACAGTTATCATGACAATTATGAAATCTGAATCTGGAATACCAGTGCTAATGAACATCATCAAAGCTTAGCAGGAGTTCATTTACAGCCCAGTGACAGTGCAGATGTTTCCAGCTTACAATGCAGGAAAGAAATGCCATCATCTTCTATTGAGTTGGGAGGAACACAGAACAAAGGGCTAGCGATTGCCAGGCAGCTGAGCAATTTAGAAGCAAGAGCAATTTGCCGATTTGCTGGATTACCCTCTGCTCATTCTGCCAAATGGACTGTAGAGTCAACTATTTGGGAACTATTGGGATTTGAAGAAGTTTGAGAGTTTAATTGGCCTGGCAGCTTAATGAGTGAAGAATTTTTATAATCAATTTTAAATTTATCATTGATTCAGCAATTCAGTAAGTTATAGCAATATAAATGATACCAGATGGATGTATATTCAATATCATAAAGTTCCAGTAGGTAACTCTAGTCTGAATACTTAAAAACAGACCCTTGGGGCCAACTGTACAGACCACTCAAATCAATCCTTGCAAACCATACCAGGAGCACAGAAAAGGAGAAGCTGCTGTTAATGAGCACTGCTGGGACAGCATTGGACTCTAGGGCTATTCGGTTGTGTGTTGTGCCAGAGGAAGCAGAGTAGACGCTCTGATGCAGGCATTGAGAAGCTAGGTGAGTTCCCTACTCCAACTTATACTTCTTTCAGCTTTGACTATTAAGGTGTCAGCCTTAAAGGGGACATATTATAAAAAATATTATAAAAAACTAGTCCCCCGCCTACCAACTCAGAGAATGAGGAAGGCAAACAAGTCCTGCATCGTCTCTACAGCCCACCCACAGGTAAATTGGGGCTCCTACAGGCCGTTCAGATTCAGCTCCTAATGTTGCGTAATGACAGGACTTTACATAGGCCGTCCTCCTCTGAGTGAAACCACTGAGAGGTGGCATTCATCCCGCTAGGTGAAGTTCGCTGTTTCCAGCAGTAAGCTAGTGGTGTGTCGCGATGTTGTCTGTCAGAGCCCGACATGCAAATTGCTGTGCTGTTGGTTGTAAAAACCAAAACAAATGCCTAAAACCTGTCCCAGCCCCAGAAGATCAGTGGAGACCGTGGTTGCATTTTATTTGTTTCAACCGTTTCCTCCCGCTGTTCGTGGTCAGTTTCAGGGTCATAGCTATAATGTACAGCTGCAGGCTGTTCGTTGGGAGCGCTAGCCATGTTGGATACCGGGCCTGCACCGCTCTGCACCCTCCCCCTCCATACGTCATTTGGGCGTAGTCAGCGCAGTGCCTCATTATCATAGCCTCCCAGCCCACTCAGAACTCCACATAGATAATGAAGGTAGAGAATGGGAGACTGCAGACCCTCCTCAGAGGCTGAATTTCAGATTTTTTTTGCAAAAAATTTCAAAAGCTTATTTTTAAGAAATCCAGGACCTGTTTAAACAGCTTTCAGTTGCCATAATATGTCCCCTTTAAGGCTGAAGGATCGGAGAACTGGTTTAGTACCCCTGTACAGGTGAACCCCCCCAGTGGAGAGAACAACTGCTGTTCATGTGGAGTGACCCGCAGCAGATATCTGTCTGAGCATCCAGAGAGAAGGTGTGCAGCAGAGAGAGCCTTCACCCAAATGCCAAAGGAGAAGAAGCCCTGTGGGAGGAAAATGAAAAAAATTGAATGAAGAAGCAGAGGAGACTGTTTGGAGCAGTGCCAGCCATTGCTCCTGTGAGAAACTGGCATGATCAGGCAGTGAGAGTGAAGAAAAACCCAACAGCAGTAAAAACCAAAGATGACATACAGAAGTAGCTAGAGTGGTGTAAAATGGTACTGTCACGGTGGAAGTGCAGAAGAATTATACTAGTGAGTCTGTCGACCAAATATGACCATGTGGTAGAGGTAAGAGGATTGTTCATGCAGCGGAACAGGAATGAGTGCTAATAAACACAAAAGCTAGAGCAGCCAGCCATTACAAGCCCAGCTAGACACCCTGGGGAGATATAACCAGAGGTGTTAATCAGGCCAGAGAGCTGCTCTTAAGGACAGTGGTCATATGCACAGGCAGTTTGAGATCCCACACATGCCCTGGGAAGAAGCTTAAAAATTGGCACTGGTAAAGCTCCATCTATGGATGCCCGGCTTGCTTGTGATAGCAAGACCATGCGCAGAGGATCCTAACAGCCATGCAGGTAGCTGTGAGCTCTGACAAGCAAGCCAGAGCCCCTATGGAACCGAGATCAAGAGGATGTTACATTGATGCCACAGGTAGGGCTAAAGCCACCTCCTGCTGAGGGAGCAAGAGGCAAGGGTGGTGCCCTGCTGAGAATGGCAAGTAGAGCCTGAGTGTTCCAAGGCAGGCAGGAGGTACACCTAATAAGAAGAGGTAATTTCCTAACCCTGAGCCAGGGCAAAGTCCAAACAAACTCCTACGAGAGACCATTATAGGAACCCTCAGCATGAAAGGAGGGAAGTTGGAGTCCTGGGGTTGAAGGAAACTTCTTCACACACTTCACCCAAAGTGTGTGAAGGAGAAATTTAACTGAATTAATGGCAGACAGGACTGACTGCTCCTATGACAAGCAAAAAACCCTACCAGAATAAAATGTGCCCACCATCAACATCAAAGTTTTTACCTCGTGCAGCAATACAGTGCTGCCTCCCTGGCTTGGATCACTTTATCAATTGTACATAACTGGCTCTGTGTGGGCATCCATCTGCCTTGACTGGTTGGGGGTAAAGAGGGAAAGACAGGAAGAGACAGAATAAGACAAGTGTTTTACAAGGGTATGTAGGCTTGCCTTAGAACACTTTGACAGGTAAATTTGTATTTGTATTTGTAGGTTGTCTAAAATGTTACTCCTGATTTATGATTGTTTATTTTTATAAATATGTGTAAGTTCATGTTTGCATTTTACAAATCAATTCATTAAATAAAAACCTGGTGCTCAGGAGTGGGGAAAATATCTTTAAAGGGATATTCTAAACCTCCATGCATGTATATAAAACCTTTATTCTAAAATGATACTGCCCACAGATCAGTGGAACCAAAACACTAAATTTCAATTCAATTCAATTCAATTTTATTTATATAGTGCCAATTCACAACAAAAAGTCATCTCAGGGCACTTTACAAACAGAGCAGGTCTAGACCACACTCATTACTGTTAGTTACACCCAACGGTTCCACCATGAGCAAGCACTTGGCAACAGTGGCAAGGAAAAACTTCCTTTTAACAGGCAGAAACCTTGGACAGATCCTGGCTCTAGGTGGACGGCCATCTGTCTTGACCGGTTGGGGGGGAGAGTACAATATAGAATAATGACAGCAAATGACAGCAATAGGCAGCAGAGGACACGGGGTAGGCTTTGTGGAGCACAGGTCAGATGCTGTTCAGCTCTGAGCCACAGGTATCTGTAGAGAGGTACAGAGAGAGAGACTAGAGAGAAAACAAGGCTAATTAGGGGAGAGAGGACACAGAGTTAATGGAGTTTAAGGAGAGAGAGGGAAGAGGAGGAGTGTGGAGACGATCATGGGATGTCCCCCAGCAGCCTCGGCCTATAGCAGCATAACTAGGGGATGGCATGGATGGTGTAGTTCAGATGGTAACTAGAGCTACTGTAGGCTTTGTCAACAAGGCGAAGGTTTTAAGTTTTACTTTAAAAGTAGAGAGGGTGTTCGCTCGAACCCAGACTGGCAGCTGGTTCCACAAGAGAGGAGCCTGATAGCTAAAGGCTCGGGCCCCATTCTACTCTCTTTGGAGATTCTGGGAACCACAAGCAAACCTGCACTCTGGGAGCCAAGTGATCTGTTGGGCTGATAGGACTTAAAGCATCTCATTGAGGTAATGAGCTGGGCCATTAAGGGTCTTTGTAGGTAAGAAGAAGGACTTTAAAAAATTATTCTGGACTTTACAGGAGCCAATGAAGAGAAGCTAAGACCGAGAAATATGATCTCTTTACACCCCATCAGAACCCTCGCTACAGCATTTTGTATGAGCTGGAGGCCTCGCAGTGAGCTAGCCGGACAACCTGACAACAAGGAATTTCAATAGTCCAGCCTTGAGGTAACAAATGGACCAGCTTTTTCGGCATCATTTTGACAGGATACTCCTAATCTTAGCTATGTTGGCAAGAGTGTTAGGGTTGCAGTCCTAGTGACCTGCCTAATATGGGGCTGATAGGACATATCCTGGTCAAATATGACTCCCAGGTTCCTCACGGGTAGAACTGGAGGCCAGGGTAACACCATCCAAAGCGACTGCGAGGTCAGATAACCTGTCTCTGAGGTGTTTAGGCCCAAACAAAATCACCTCAGTTTTGTCTGTATTTAGAAGCAGAAAATTATAAGTCATCCATGCCTTAATGTCTGTCAGACATGTCTGAAGTCTGACTAATTGATCTGTTTCTTCTGGTTTCATAGATAAATATAGCTGTGTATCGTCCGCGTAGCAGTGGAAATTTATGTTGTGCTTCCTAATAATATTGCCTAGGGGGAGCATGTAAAGGGAGAACAACAGTGGTCCAAGCACAGAACCCTGTGGAACTCCATGATTAACCATTGTGTGCACGGACGAGTCATTATTAACGTGGACAAACTGGAATCTGTCGGATAGATAAGATTTAAACCAGCTTAGTGCTGTTCCTTTAATGCCAATGACATGTTCTAGTCTCTGTAGTAGGATACCGTGATCGATGGTGTCAAATGCAGCACTGAGGTCTAGCAGGACAAGTAAAGAGACGAGGCCATTGTCAGAAGCTATTAGGAGGTCGTTGCTAACCTTAACCAATGCTGTTTCTGTGCTGTGATTTATTCTAAATCCTGACTGAAATGCTTCAAATAAACTGCTCCTCTGCAGGTGATCACATAACTGATCAGCCACGGCCTTTTCAAGGATTTTAGAAATAAAGGGGAGGTTGGATATTGGTCTGTAGTGCGCTAAAACACCAGGGTCGAGAGAAGGCTTTTTGAGTAGAGGTTTGATGACAGCAACCTTAAAAGCCTGTGGAACATAACCTGTTAGTAATGACAGATTGATCTGGTCTAATATAAAAGTGCCAATCAGGGGGAAAACATCTTTTAGAAGATGAGTTGGGATGGGGTCCAAAAGACAGGTTGAGGGTTTGGATCTAATGATTGTTGAGGACAGTTCAGTGAGATCTATAGGAGAGAAGTGGTCCAGAGATAAATTAGGGCCTGCAGACATTTCAGGGGCTGCTGCAGATGACACACATGGATCTCTAACAGTTGAAGAGAGTGCGTAATGAATTCTTTCCCTAATATCTTTGATTTTACTAGTAAAGAAATTCATAAATTCATTGCTACTGAGAGCTAAGGGAATAGTTGGCTCAACAGAGCTGTGACTCTTTGTCAGCCTGGCTACAGTGCTGAACAGAAACCTGGGGTTATTCTTATTTTCCTCAATTAATTTGGAATAATAGGCAGTTCTTGCCTTACGCAGGGCTGATTTGTATGTTATAATACTATCTTTCCAGGAAAGGTGAAACGCCACTTCCTCTCTAACCTTCGTGAGGACTGTCTTAAAGTGCGTAACTGTGTGTCAAACCAGGGAGCTAGCTTCCTCTGCTTGATGGCTTTCTTATTCTGTTTTATAGGGGCCACATTGTTCAGTGCTGTGTGCAGTGTAGCTGCAGTATTATCAACAAGATAATCTATATGTACTGGATTAGTAGTTAGGCTGCTACCCTCTGTTGTAATGGCACGTGGCATAGAAGCCAAAAGAGACGGAATAACTTCCTTAAATTTGGAAACAGCATTATCAGAGAGACACCGACTGTAGGTAGTCTCCCTGCCAAATGCTGAGAAGTTCATAATTGTGAACTGAAATGTTATTAAAAAATGGTCAGATAAAAGAGGGTTCTGGGGAAACACTATTAAACATTCAGTTTCTAAGCCATATGTCAAAACAAGATCGAGGGTGTGATTAAAGCAGTGAGTTGGTTTGTTAACGTTTTGAGAAAAACCAATTGAGTCTAAAACTGAATTAAAGGCATTCCTAAGGCTGTCATTGGTGTCATCTACATGAATGTTGAAGTCACCCACTATGATTACTTTGTCTGAGCAGAGCACTAGTTGAGATAAAAAGTCAGGGAATTCAGATAAAAACTCTGAATAAGCAGCAGGCGGACGATACACAACCACAAACAGAACTGGTTTCTCTGATCTATCGTTAGGGTGGCAGAGACTGAGAGTGAGGGACTCAAACGTTTTAAACCCAGGCTTAGGTCTGGGATTGATTAGTAAACCTGAGTGGTAGATTGCTGCCACTCCTCCTCCTCGGCCTGTGCTTCGAGGAATATGGTGATTAATGTGACTGGCAGGGGTCGACTCATTTAAACTAACATTTTCTTCCTCCTGCAGCCAGGTCTCAGTAAGACAAAATAAATCAATGCAATGATCGGTAATCAAATCATTTACTAACAGGGATTTAGACGAGAGAGATCTGATATTTAATAATCCACATTTTATTGTGGTGTGTTTAGGTCCAGATACCTTGGTGGTATTAATTCTTGTGAGGTTTTTATGAATAATACCTCTTGAATTGTTTGCCCCAGGTAGTTTGGGTGGACGAGGGACAGACACAGTCTCTATAGGAAACTGGGAGTAGTGGTGGTCATGGGAGGGTGACAGCTCTAAGGAAACTGCAGAGAAGCGTGTAGGACAGCAGCTCTGCCGCCTGGTCTCTGCTCTGGTTAGTCAGGTTTTAATATATTTTGCCATATTTCTAGAAATGAGAGCCGCTCCACCCAAAGTAGGATGAATACCGTCTCTCCTAATGAGACCAGGTTTTCCCCAAAATGGTTTCCAATTATCTATAAAGGCCACGTCGTTTGCTGGACACCACCTCGACAGCCAGCGATGGAATGACGACATGCGGCTAAACATGTCGTCACTGGTCAGATTGGGCAGGGGTCCAGAGAAAACTACGGAGTCCGACATTGTTTTGGCAAACTTACACACCGACTCAATGTTAATTTTAGTGACCTCCGACTGCCGTAACCGGATGTCATTTCCGCCGACATGAATGACAATTTTATTGAATCTACGTTTATCCTTAGTCAGCAGTTTCAGATAGGATTCAACGTCGCCCGCTCTGGCCCCGGGGATGCATTTAACTGTGGTCGCCGGCGTCTCCAACTTCACATTGCGCAAAATAGAGCTGCCAATAACCAGAGTCTTTCCGTCAGCGGGTGTGTCGCTGAGTGGGGAAAATCTGTTGGAAACGTGAAGCGGTTGGTGGTGAACCGTGGGCCGTTGTTTCGGGCTACGTTTCCTTCGGACTGCCACCCAGCCACCCTGGCTTCCCGGCTGCTCGGGAGCTGCTGGGGGACGGCTAACGGGAGCTACCCTAGGATCGCTAGCGGAAGCTACGCTGGGCAGGTCCGCACCGGCTACTGGGGACCGGCTAGCTAACGCTACAGGGGGGCTTTCAATGATGCGGAGCCGTGCCTCTACTTCCTTAAGCCTCGCCTCCAAGGTTATAAGAATGCTGCATTTAATACACATGTCATTATCGCTAAAGGAGGTCGAGGAGTAACTATACATCCCGCACACAGAGCAAAACAAAGGAGAAGCAGGGGAAGAGAGAGCAGCCATTGCTAGTGATCAAGCGGGCTAACCAGAGGGGAAAAGTGGAAAGGAAGCGTAAAATCCCCCAAAAGCCGTGTGAAACAGGTGTTTAGCAAATGTATATGCACCAATTCAATGCAATGAATCACCGCAGTGAAATTAAATGTTTTAAACCAGAAATGTTTTAGCAGTTGACGACGCTACAGCACGCTACAATCCACCACAGTGCAAAGACAACAATAGGAAGTGACGCAGTACGTTACCCACGCAGACCACGCAGACCCCAAAACGTTAAAAGTGTGAGACATGCAGCCATGCCTTTTGTATTCACTGAAACATTATTATTCTTATTTTTATTATGTTTATGCATTCGTTACTTACCAAAGTTATGATGACTAGGTCACAAAATTTGCTGAAATGCCTGGGGCCTTTTATGCTCATAACATCATCACCCTGTAGAGTGATGTGACCTACTATTGTTTTTTACAGACATATTTGGCTACATACATTCTTTAGGCCACATACATTATTCTTTAGGCCACATACATTCATTCTAGGCTACATACTTTTTAGTAGGCTCAGGTTATTGGTGTTTTTGGTTTTGTTGATAAGAAAATATAGAATTTTATCACTTATCTTTACAGGGATCTACGACAGAGATATTACTTGTGTGAACTAGGAAGCACAGGGAAAAAGCACTTGCCAGCAACAGCAGATACCCAGCTTCAGTGCTCTGTGTAAATTGTGAGATGAGATGTCATTGCACTAGCTAATCCTGCTGCTGGTTGGTTAGATCCTTGACCTACAGGGGAAAGGATGTGGGGAAACCTCTACAAGCTTTCTCACCTTACTGTGAGTGTCTTCACTGGTGAACACATGCAGCAGCAACAAATGTTGTGTTTTCTGGAAAGGCAGAAGTTTTTGTCACCATGTGACCCTATTCAGTCTCATAAATAGGTGGACTTCGGTGATCCACCTAGGAAGTTTTAATCAAAATCAATAGGCACTGTTATCCAAGAAATACAATGCAGCTTCTTCTACTCCATAACATAAATATAATATTTATTTCTGTTTACACATTTTGAGAAGGTCAGTTCCATAAAATTTAAAAGCCTCTTATGAGAAACGTTAGGAGGCCAGGACACAAGTGTAAGTTAGGACCAACATAAAGTTGCTAACCAACAATACACATTTACATCTTAACTTTTTACAGTCCAACTTAGCTTTGTTTACTGTGACCAACAACGAAATAAAATGCCACTATATCATACATTCATACATACAAACATACAGAAGGAGAGATAGATACAGATAGACAGACGGACAGACAAACAGACACACACACACATGCACACCTCTGACTTTTGATATGATGGAGACTCATTCCTAATCCTAACAACCTGGAAAAAACATATTTGCCAAGCTGAGCATAGACTATAAACAGAGACAGAGTGTGATTTTGTGGGTGTAAAATCAGTCACAAGTAGCTTCAATACAAATACTCTGTGTCATCTGAAGTGAGACTGGTCTTCATGGATCTAACTGTATATCTAAGTTGAATATTTATTTATTTATTTATTAGTATAGAAATGGGTCACCAGAGTGGCGATGTTGAAACATGATTGTGTGTATGTCTATGTAGAGAACAAGGGGCCAGTAGAAGCAGCAGTGAAAACAGGGCCGGTGTAGAGTCCTGGTCCATCTACAGGGACCTATAAACAAAATAAAGTATGAACTTTATTAGATCTTGACAGATATTTTATCATGAACACATCAAAATTTTACCCTAAAATTTAGGTTACATTAACTCTATTCCTGGAATAATCTGAGACAAGACATTGTTGAAAAAATCTCATCAGTCACCTGACAACAATTAGACCTATAACAGAACTAAATACATTTAAGACATCTGTTGTTACTCAAGTTTAGCAAGGAGTGTACAGAGCTTTTAGCTTAACACAGCCTCTGATCCCAATGTAGATTAATGTTGTGGCATTAGACAGAAAAGAGTTTTGATGGAGCTAGTGACATGACACTTTGTTGCTGCTGATAGTCAAGCAGTATGTTTTGCAGTGCATGAGTTTTCCATGTGTTTAGTCATCAGAAATAACAATTGGTGGACTTCGACCTGAAGCTAATGCTAATTTCATTAGGTCAAAATTTTCGCATTGAAAATGTTTAACTGCTGGTGCAGCTTTGATGTTTATCATATTCAGCATATGTTGCACTAAGCAAAACACGGAACCACACAAGTTTGATAAACCTGACAGCAGCTTGTGTTATCATTTCTAATATTACCTCTCCCAGTGCCTGCAGTGCAACTGTAGCTGCCATAGCCTTGGCATGTTTCTTATTGGGACTAGCTGTCTGGGGTTGGTAGTCCACTCCATTCACTGTGACCTGGAGACAACAAGACATGCGGAGGGTTTATGAAAGGTCAGAATTTAACTATCAGAGGAAATACAAATATAGATGCTGAATGACAGTAATGAAACTTACAGTGGCAAGAAAAAGTATGTGAACCTTTTGAAATTTCATGGTTTTCTGCATTAATTTGTCATAAAACGTGATCTGATCTTCATCTAAGTCAAGAGTATTAACAAATATAATGTGCCTAAAATAACAACACAAAAAAAATAAATCTGATCATTCATGTCTTTATTGAGAACAACCACAAAAACCTCATAGTGCTAGTGGAAAAAGTATGTGAACACTTAAGTTAATAACCTCAAAAAAGCTAACTGGAGTCAGGTTAAGAAAATGAGGTTGGAGTTGTAGACTAGAGCTATTTTGACTGACAAAAGCCACTCAAACTTCTTGAGTTTGCTCCACACAAGAAGAATAAGCTTATATGAGCAATGCCTCGCCAAAAAGAGCCTTCAGAGGATCTGCGATCAAGAATTGTTGATGTACATAAAGCTGGAAAGGGTTACAAGTGATCTCAAAGACTTTAGAAATTCACCAGTCTACAATTAGGCAAAAGATCTACAAATGGAAACACTTTGGGACTGAGGCAACTCTACCAAGAAGTGGGTGCCCAGTCAAAATGACCCAAAGAGCACAACGAAGACTCATCAATGAGGTAAAGAAACAACCCCGAGTGACAGCCGTCATTGGAACTGGCTAACATCTGTGTTCATGAGTCTACAGTAGGTAAAACACTGAACAAGCAGGGTGTCTAAGACAGGACACCACGAAGGAAGAAGCTGCTTACTAAAAAGAACATTGCTGCACGCCTGAAGTTCGTGAAAGAGCACTGTGACACTCCACAGCGGTACTGGCAAAATGTTTTGTACACTGATGAAACTAAGATTGAACTATTTGGAAAGAACACGCAGCACTACATCTGGTGTAAAAAGGGCACTGCATATCATCATGAATCATCCCAACCGTAAAAGTATGGTGGAGGAAACATCATGACTTGGGCCTGCTTTGCTGCATCAGGGCCTGGCCAGCTCGTAATCATTGAGGGGAAGATGAATTCCCAAGTGTATCAAAAAATTCTTCAGGATAATGTGAGAATGTCTGTATGTCAGCTGAAACTCTGTAGAAGTTGGGTGATGCAACAGGACAATGACCCAAAACACCGGCGCAAGTCCACAACAGAATGGCCTCAGAGAAACAAAATCTGCCTTTTGGAGTGGCCAAGTCAGAGCCCAGACCTCAACCCAATAGAGATGCTATGGAATGACTTAAAGAGAGCCATACACATGAGACGTCCAAAGAAAAGCTAAAGTAGTTCTGCCAGGAAGAATGGGCTAAAATTCCTCCTGAACGATGTGCAGGTCTGATCCGCAGCTACAGGAAGCACCTGGTTGAGGTTATTGCTGCCAACGGGGGGGGTCAACCATTTATCAATTCCAAGGGTTCACTTACCTTTTCCACTACCATTTTGAATTCTTTTTGTGTTATTATTTTAGGCACATTATATTTGTTAATACTCTTGACTTGGATGAAGACCAGATTACATTTTATGACAAATTAATGCAGAAAACCATGAAATTTCAAAAGGTTCACATACTTTTTCTTGCCACTGTATATGGCTGCTATTTTTAAATACCACAGGACACCGTAAAAACACATTTACCGCCCAACTTGAGTCTGTAGACTACTTACTGTATATCCACTGTAGCTTCAGGGTTTTTTTTGCTAACATTATGGCCTCCTAGTGCTAGGGATGTTGGTCAGACACTGAGTCTTGCAATTAGATACAAACTACAGACTGTGAGGCCACTGTGAACACGACCCTTCCAGAGCTCCCAAGATGGCACATTGCAGCTAGACAGCTGACCTGAACATGTATGCATTTTTTTCTTTTTTTCCTTCACTGAAAACCAGGCTACAAAATTAAGCAACCAGAATAATGTTAAAGAATATTCAGATGAGTGTTTCAGTGGTAACATGAACAAGTACAAAACAGAAAAGGGTAACACTGACTTCAAAAGACATCAAAAAGCAGATTCACTCTTCAGCCCAGGTATAAAGTCAACCACATCTACACAACAACTATGTTGCACAGAAGTAGATATACTTCTATCTATCTATATGTATATAAATATATATCACCAAAGTCCATTGACAGGGAATTTTCTAGTCACTCTACTACTAGAATTCAATCAGGACCAAATAGAAACACTTACTAAAGAAAATAAATTATAACAACGCTCTGTCAACATTATCATCACTCAGCCCACCAAAGAATTGCTAAAAACAAAATGATAAAGAAAAATATTCAGCACTTGAAAGCACATAGCATAAGAAAACTATCACTGGTATTTGTGAACAACCCACAGACAAATCTGAAAAAAATCAGTCAAGGATTTAATTATCCAAAAAAATTTATAACCGAAAGATTTTTAACTTTTAGAATGTTTTTTGGGACATAGGACATGCAACAACCTAATGAAAAGGAGTATGACTGACCGACAGAATAAAAATGACCCACCTTAAAGAGGAAATTCTTGCGGTGGTCAGGACCACTGTGATGAACCATGGCAAAGTCTGGCTGCATTATCCGTCTTTTGTTACACAACTCAATGAGAGCAGACACTGGGTGCTTTCCTGCACACAGAAGGGTAGAAGATGAGATGAACGGGCACACAAACATCTGAAAGAAGTTAATTTGTTTGATCATATATACAGTTGTATGCAAAAATTTGGGCACCTCCTTACAAATAGCATATTTTGGTGATTTTTTTCATTGAAAAGATGTAAGCAAGGTCTCTGTAGGATATGGAGAAAAGGACAATATTAGCAGCAAACATTAATGTATAGTTAGTTTTTATTTCATAAATTTAACAAAAAGAATATAAATAAATAAATACACAATTGTGGCATGAGCGAAGGTTTGGTACTTAGTGCGTAGTAGCAGATATCACAGCTGGCAAACGCTTTTTGTAGCCAGCTAAAAGATTTTCAGTTCTTGTATCTGGGATTTTTAACCCATTCTTCCTTACAAAAGACCTCTAATTCTGCAATATGCTTGGGGCATCTTGCAGGCACAGCTCTTTCATGAATCACCCACAGATTTTAATGATGTTTAACTCTGGGGCCATTCCAACTCCAGCTTGAGTCTCTTAATGTAATCCATGGTGGATTTCAGTATGTTTCAGATCATTATTCTGTTGTAGAATGCATCCTGTTGAAGACAGTGTGCTTCTAGAATTTGCTGGTATCTAGTGAAATCCATCCAGCTCGTGTAATGTTTCCTGTGCCACTGGCTGCAACACAACCCAAAACATGATAAATCCACCTCCATGCTTAACAGTTGTTCTTTTGCTCATTTTTTCTCCAGACATACCTTTGCTGGCCAAAGATTTCTATTTTAACTTCATCAGTCCACTGTCTCCAAAACATGTTAGACTTCTGTAGATGTGACTGCATACTTCAAATGTTGGATTTGATGATAAGGACAGAGATATGGTTGTCTCCTACAGACTCTTAAATAAAAGTCTTCTTCGTGCAATGATACTTGCACAATGGAATGGTGATGGTGCATCACCACTCCTGAGTTTACTAAATCTCACTGCAGGTTTTTTTGCAGTCAAATGTGGTTTTGGATTTGCCACTTGGATTTCTTGGTCTTCTAGATCTCATCTTAACCTCCTCTCTTCCTCTCAACTGCCATCTCTTAATTATATTCCGCACTGTGGAAACTGAAAATGCTTTGCTGTCTTCTTGTTTCCTGCACTGTGGGCATCAACAAATTTCATTTTTAGTCTACACAACTGCATAGCATGATTACTGAGTGTTTGCACAAGGTTTGAAGAGAGTATTTAACAGCTTTAAAACTAGCAACAGCTGGTACTTCCTAATGACACTTCGTGCAAAGAATCTGAGACTTGGGAACACTTAGGATGCCCAGACTTTTGCATATGCCACAACTATGCTTTTATATTTTTTATTTTTTGTTCACTTTCTGAAATCAAAAGTAACAAAGCATTAATGTTTGCTAGTAATACTGTCCTTTTTTCTACATTCTCCAGTTAAGGCTTACAATTTTTTTTATTAAAAATTCCCCAAAATGTGCTATTTTTCAAGGTGGTGCCCAAATGTTTGGACTTTCAATCATTATTAAGCATGTTTTTGTGTCCATGTGGGTTTGTCGTTCCGTTCCTCAAGTGAAGGTTCACACACACACGCAGAGAGAGCAACTAACTTCGTTTTTGTTTTTTAATGGAATATCTCAAGATCTTACAGGGCAACCTAAGAGGCCTTAGTGTCTTAGGACTTGAGCCTGGGGAGGAACCTTGTGCCGACTGTGCTCAAGGTTTCTCCCTGACAAAAGTGAACATTTTCCTTGCTGTCACCAAGTGCTTGCTCACAGTGGGAAGTGCTGGCTATAATTTAATGTAAAGTCAAGAGCAGTCAAGGCCTGCCCTAATTTCTGAGTTTCCCCCATGATAACCTCTGCTATGATTTGGTGCTATACAAATGGGATTATATAAACAGGTGAGTTTGGCATTCACCGACCTGCAAAATAGAAATTAATACTGTGATTCGTGATAAATGAAGTCAAGGTTTTTTAGGAGTATGACATCTGCCCCTTTGGAGGGGCAATTATTTATCGATTAATATACTGTATGTTCTGTGACAAGCTTTATACAATGATTTATGTTTGTAAGGATGACATTGTTGGTGATGGCTAGGGTAGTCAGTATGTGTTTTGTATGTTCTAATCAAAGTTCAACTGGTGATAAGTCACCAAACTTATACGATGAAGAAAAGAGGCGGACGTTTTAACCCAAGATTAAGGACAGCTCCTGTGTTATCTCATAGAAAAGAAGGATAGACAGAGCCGAGTAAAGGTTGTCCCCAGCAGCTGATAGCTCGTACTGTCAACTGATCACCAGCCAAACCAGAGTTACAGGCCGTTATGTGATTGCAAGCACCCTTCCCAGAGAGCATTGTGAGTATTGTGTTTGAGAGACATGTTGTTTTGATGTACAGTTTGGATGTGAATACCCTCAAATTACATTAAAGCTGCACTTTAAGCCCATATTGATTATATAACTGTATCTTGAATCTAAAATCTTAAATCTTTGGTAAACAGCTAAAATAACTTGAGTCCGTGTTCAAATATGACATCAGACCTAACTGTATGTTCAGTGGAGGATTTTATACTACATTAGTTGTAGATTTCTTTATCATTTTACATGAATTTAATGTGAGTTGAATGTCAGAGGGCAATGATGATTCACTTTCCCATTAAGCAGTTGTTGTCCTCACTGAAGATTAATTTATGTAAGTTTAAAAGAATTTGATGAAAGAATAGTATTTCATAACTCTTTATGCTGGACAGGATCCTTGGAGTTGATTACTTATTATATTGATTTAATTTAACGATAGTTAATAAAATTTGTATGCATTGGAGAAATTCTCTCCCTCTGACCCCATGTCTGTGGATCAGGTCTAAACAAATGGTGAAAGTGTGTAATACATTAGTGTTCTCACATGTTGCAAGTTTCCCGTTTAGCTGAAAGTTGTGCCAGTGATGTGGAAATGTAAGAGGTCAGTTGTGATCAGCTAATTAAGAATATTTTCCAACAGGCTGTCAGAACTGGGGAAATGAGCAGGGTAAACAATTGTGATGTGTAATGTCTGAGCCAATGAAGTGTAAAACTGAGGTTTTTTGGTCATTGCATTCTGCTTGTGCTAAGCATAACCCAAGACATAGGCACTAGGTAAGACTCAATACTGTCTTTGGTTTACTGGGAAAAAAAACACATATAGGCTCCCCTTGAGTTTACTTTTCTGTGCCCTGATATAGGGCTCTTCATTCTTCTGATTGTTTGCTCTGGCTGTAGAAGTCTCCATAGACTCCTCCATAGACTCCATTCTGAAATTTTCCAACAATGGTCTTTTCAAATCAAACCTGATGTCAAGTGTCACTCTAAATACAGAGTGAGGTGTAAGCCTACAGCTTAACAGCTTTACAGCTTCAGACAGCTTCATATTGCAGAACAATATTCAGGTTTACTTTCACCATACATACTAGGATTGTATTTGATGTAACTGTTACCCATTAGATCCTTGGTAACCACCAGTCCTCCTGTCTGCTTCTGTGGTTTCTCTCCTTCCGCCACTAATCCTGTAACACATATAAATCATCATTGTCACAGTCACCATTGCCGTTAAAATTAGTGCCACCATTCTTATCTTTAATACAGCATAATTTCCCTAACGATTAACGTGTATCAGTCAGAAGGGGTGATGGAATTTGTACAATAACAGCAACTTATACAAAGTGTACAAGTGTGAAGCACTTGTTGCAGGCTTACAACAGTTAGAAGAAAATATTACATTTTGGCAAACCTTCATTTGGACAGAAAATTATGTATCTTTATATTGGTGGGGGAGGCAGAGATGTTGCGTTTTCTATCATAACCATGATCATTCCTGGTCTAAAACTAGAATTTAGGCAGGTGAAAATATAGCATTTCTAGTTTAAAGGCTAATTTTTCCCCCTAATTTCCCCCAGAAGGCAGTGGGACAGGTATGAATGAACTGTGACAACCATATGGCCAGGGGATGTAAGTTTACAAGAGCTACACCAGCCACACAAAAAAAGACAGGCATTTGATCCGCATGTTAACAATACTGAGATATAGGAGTAAATAACTACACAAGGCTAAGAAACACAATAAAATGTTTTGTAAAATGCATCAACAGAAATGCATTTTTCTTCTACCAAATTGTTATAACAGGCGAAGAACTGTTACAACAGTGAAGATGACCAGATCAGGCCAATGTCAAGGGCATAAAGGTACATAAAGAAACTGTAAAAGTTTGTCTTTCATAGGGAGTGTTCAAGGAGGAATCCAAAGTTCCCAGAAAATACGTAGACAAAGACCATAAACCTCAAAGTAATTTGGGCAGATTATTTCAAGATTTAGGGCTGATTTAGGGCTCTTCAGTTATTCAGGGACAGCAACTTCTGACACATTTGGCACAAACCAAAGACCAAAAAGTATTTGAGCACAAGAACCTTACACTACACAGGGGATAGAAGTGTAATGGTATGGAATGCTTTGTTGCTCATCTGCATACATGCACTAAAAATTCTTTCTTGTATCAAATGTTGAGACCATCTGTCCGCTGATAATTACAACCTTGCGGTACCTTATGGTACTGATTGAGATCTCTGTCATATGGTGCAAGAACAATCACTGAGGTGTAACCAGCAGAACCAAAGAGCTTGGGGTGGACCACGGGAAAAAGGAGAATGGACAGAGCAGACTTCCTGGGGAGACTCAGGATTGAAAATTAATTTGAGTTGCCCTTGTTAAGCATTGCAGTTCTTGTTCTGCAAGTATGTATGTATGCAAATAAAGCTGAGAATTTATACCATATACCATAATATTTAATATTTATACAGTCTTACTTTTTGTAAGGCAAAATGTTAAATATGCAGGATCCCTTGTTTGACTTGTTTTTCATAATCAGCACAGAAGGCAGTGACACTTAATGAAGGTAAACAAATTAAGAGAACTTTGGATCCTATTATCTATTGTATCTTAAACAATACAACACTAAAAGTATATGGCATTCCTGAGATGTCATGTAGGCATGTGCAACTTGAAAATATACAAGGTGAGATAAAAATGTGTTCAGAGAAGTGCTACTGTTCCTAAATACAGCGTGACTCGGTAACAAGGAAGTAGCAGCTGATAGCTAGCACTGTCAACTGATCACTGTCAACTGATCACCAGCAAAACCAGAGTTACAGGCCGTTTGTGTGATCACTTGCACCCTGGCATCTGCAAACCTGGCGCTAGCGTTAGGACACGGAACTTCACCAGGTACATCACAGAGCTTAATGAGCAGTCTTAGGAGTGTCAAAGAAGGAACTGTGTGTAACAAGACTTTACGGTATGCCAGTTGTTTTCATTGGCATTTTGAGGACTGTTACCCTTGGTCAGACTGTCAGATCATGTTCTGTTGTAGAGAGGAACTAAGTTGCAAACAATCTAAACTGTGGCACAATGGTACTAAGATGCTCCTGCATGACCATGCGCCAGCTCATAGTGGACTGAAAATGTAAGGTTCACAATAAAAAAAAAGAGTTTAGGAATGGCCAAGGTATAGCCTGCATCTTGTATCCTATTGAGATGCCATGGGCTGATCTGAAACAGACTGAGTACACAAGAAACTACTCAAACATCACACAGCTGAAAGAGTTCTGTACAGAGTGGGATAAAACTTTCTCTGTTGGTCCAGTATTCTGCGGTTTCAGACCTTTGCGGTCGACTTTGAAGTCAATCACGATTGGCTCCACGGTACCCTCACGGTTTCTCCCTAAGCCCTCTCCTGTCTTCCAGCCCATCTTCCTCATCAGGAACTCCCCAACACCCCCGGATACTGGAGCTGCCCTTAGGAACTGGTCCTATTCAAGACAAAAACAGACACAGTGAGAGCAAATTATCAGTGAGACATGACAAATACAGGCTGATGTTATTGAGTCAAATACACAAACACACTGGTGCGGCATACAGCTAGTGTTGGTTCCTACCTAGTTGTTTCTCACTTGTGAAATAAAAAACAAGACAACATGTGCTAGCCTACATTTGCAGTGAAGGGAAGTGCTTTGTGTGTCTTACCTTTTTTAACCATGCTTGCGGTCCGCTGGTGGACAGCTCCTCTGAGCTAAGGACCTGGGCTCCAGTTGAACCAGTGAAAAGACCAGGAACAGTGTTGGATTGGGCCCAGGCATCCACCTATCACAGCATTTTCAAGAGATCAGACAGTTAGAATGGAATAATTTAATCAAATCCAGTAGTCTTGGAAATATTTGGCAATGAAGACCTGTGCATGCAAGTAAGAGAGAGGGAGTATAAAACCAAATGAATGCACTTTAGGCTAAGCCAGTCTGAATATAGTGCTTAACAGTGGTAATTACAAAAGTTATTATGTTTTTACACACTCAGCATCCACATTAATACAAAGACCTTTGGCTGCTTCTTTCTGACTGTGTATTCATAATTATTTTTAAAATATGTATATTATACCTGCTCTTGTGCCCGGCTGAGCATGCACATAGCGCTGACATCATAAGGGTTCTCAGCTAATCTTCTCTGAGCTTTGATTCTCTCAGTTACAGCCTGAGATATATCTACGGGCTGCAAAGAGAGCAAAATTAAAATTAGTTCGCATGTTAGTAGTAAACAAACTTCTAAAAACACAGTTAACACAGAAAAACCTAAATTAAATAAAAGAAGCTTGCAAAATTAAAACGACAGATATAAAAGCATTTGATTTGTATAAACTTTTAGATACACACAATAAACAACTGTGTAATAAACTACAGAAGGCTAGAGAAGGCAGCTTGCACACATTCTTTTTTTTTTTTTAAAAGTAAATGTGTGCAAGCTGAATTTTGAAAAGATGAGGCTACACTTAACTGCTGGCTTGAAAAGTTTATAATGTCAAAAATGTGGGAAAGGGTCTAATTAGGATAAATCTCATAATATATGAAACATGTGGAACATTTTGAAGCTTTAATGAAGGTTTTGCCTTGAACTATGAATGAGTGGATAAAAGTTGAAAAGAGCACTTTTGATAAAGTTAGAATGTTGGAACGAATTGAACAGAGTTAAATAAATATCAAAATATGTGAAAGGTGTGGCGCATTTAAAGATTTTAATGGAGTTCCATCTGAAAGTATTAATAAACAGATAACATTCAAAACTACAACAAAAAGTACAAGGGTGTCTCAGTCCTGTATCTGTATGTGTGTGTGTGTGTGTGTGTGTGTGTGTGTCAAACTGCATGAATTAGCTTATCTCAATCAGCTCAATGTCCCCAGCTGCAGTTAACGGTTGCCATGGAGATAATAACTCCTATGAGTACTGTGAGAATAATGCCAGGTCTAACCTCTTACATTACTGATTGTACCTCAAATAATCCTTACTCAAATACTCCTCAATAACTCCTTTTGCACTAAATGGTGATATCATGAGAAATAGGAGGCCCTGCTGAGCACACAGTGTGAAATTTGTGTGGGACCCTCCTGATATTTGTCCTTGGTAGTTGGCACATCTGTTTACAGCTCCTGGAGCCAAAAGTGTAAGTCTGTTTACTTTCATAGTTATATACATGTGACCTAAATGAATAATTCTATGTTTTGATGTTGAAATTATTTACATGGAGTGAAATTTATAGGAATGAGTGCAAGTTGGAGATAAGGTTTTGGCTGACATAGATGCTCCTCTCCACTCAAGCTGTTAGGTTCGCTCACTCTATTTCTGAACATTCTATCCAATAAACACCAATGTAATTACCCGAGACAGTTTAAAAATGTATATATTTAATGATATGAAAGTTGAATTAATGTGAGAAAGTCTAAAGTGTTGTGAAAGTTTAAAGTTTGACTGGAGTCTCTAGCTGAAAGTATAAATGCGTAATTAGGAGTTGAATATGAACGCTGAGAAAATTTGTCAATTTTGAACAATCTGTCCATTCTTTTGAAAGGAGAAAGCCCTGAGAGTATGAATGAGAAAAGTAATGGCGGTAATGCCCTTACTGAGTTGAACATATTAAATATTATAACTTTCTATGTTGGAAAATGTGGAAGGAATTAATTGTCAAAAAAAGAGCATAGAATGTTTGCTATTGCTGCTCACCTTAGATATATTGTGCAAAGTCACATATGCAGCAATAGCAAACATTCTTTTTTTTTTTTGCACAATATATCTATGGTAAGCAGCAATAGGCATTTTAAAAAAATCCGGAAAGTAGCGTAGTGTTGATTAGGCTACTACCAAGAGCAGCAATTGTCACAAACCCTCAGGAGTGACTTTTCTCCTGCAGAAAAATCATGATAGTTTAACTTTCAGTGCAATTTGTAGTACGTTCCTGACATGTCAAGTCATCCCTTCATATGAAGAGTGCATTAGTATTATCATCATTACCTTTATGATGATACCATTACCTTTATTTACCCTCACCTAATTTACTCTGTAAAGAATGCAAAACATAGAAATTGGACAATTGTGCAAGTGAATATTATAACTTTATAACTTTATGACCACTGAGATCATAATAACTTTAATAAATACACACATGATATTTATTATTATGATCATTTATTTTTAGCACAATGCCTTACCTGCAGCAGTGGATCAGGAAAAACACTGTCGCTATCAGACACAAATGCTGGCTGGTCGGCAACCTGTAGTAACCCAGCTGCTGTCACCGTTTCACCTGATGATGAGGTGGCTGTCGCTATGGTAGCAGTAGTCAGTGCCTTTCTGGAGATAGCTGCAGCTTTGTCTGCTATTTTGTCAACCGGAACCCAATCCCCATAAGCACCCAGCGCCTCACCCTCCTGGAATGTATAAGTCATTATATTACTCAGAAAGCATTATTAAATTAAGTGACATTATTTTGAAATGTACAATGAAATGTAATATGCCATAATAACAACATAGATGGACTTTTGACAAAAGTTTGCTTTAATTGTTTGTAATCTGGAACATAGTAATGGGTTCCTCACACTCTTGCTTAATGGATGTAATGCAGTCTCATGGGTAATTTACACTCTTTTTGTTTGTTTTAGTAAATATTGGAGGATATCTAAATCAAAAACAGGATATCAGAGTGTGGCACGATCACAGCATCTTAGATCATTGCACTTAACTAATGAATTGAGTTCCATATCGACTGGAGGCTAGCTGAAACAAACTCAATGTTTAAATCAATGGTGCTCGAATCTCAAACTTTCCCACATATCTTTATTATGCTGGTTTATCTACCGAGAGAATTCACCAGTGTTTTTCTCACTGCTTGCATTCAGTCAAACAGACTTTGGTTATGTGACGATAAGAATTGTTTATGATAGTATTAGCCTCTTTTACTGTCTTAAAATAGAAATTGTAACTCCTCACCTAAAATTGCCCCCCAGTTGTGAGGGTTAACACTAACTTAATTAAAACAACTCAACCGCTTATCAACAGTTCCAAGCTTGACATATAGACATATAAGCCATGTGAGCAGTCAAAAATTGACCTTCCAAAGACAGGCTTCACAAGGCTTCACTCTTCTCAAGTGCTTTGGACATGCCAAGTACACAATCCCAGAGCTTTTTTCCAAAACTCATAAGAAGTGTTTCTCATTTGATCTCATTTAATTATGAAATTACACAGTCACCTTTGTTTGGATTATAGTGGCGATTTTTGATGAAAGGTTACAAAGTTTACATGCCTGATCAGCGAGATGATCTGGAAGTGTGTTAATGTTTTGGTAATCACAAAGACAATAAAATTGTTCCCAAACCAGAAAGCCTAGCTGAATGGTGAGTTAAATAGAATAGAATAGAATAGAATAGAATAGAAAAAAAGTACTTTATTAATCCCCTGACGGAAATTTTGTTATTGCAGCAGTAGCAGTAATAACACCAATAAAATAATAAGAGTTGATGACACTATCCAGAGCCATCAAAGCTGCCTTTTGATCAGGGAATAGGAAAGTATAAAACACTGCCAGGGACTGAACACTGGCAGCCTCATCACCAACAACACCATGCTACAGGCAATCATAAGCTACAAAAGCAGGAGCACTCTATCATGTGTGACGACATATTGCAGATGACGTTAAGCCTCCACCAGCTAAGTTTGAGTAAAGGTGCGAAGCCTGGCAGCATCCTTACCCTTCAAGTAAGAACATGGCCATTCATCTAGTTTCATTTAATTTCATTACTGACATTTTCAACATATGAGCATCAAACCAGTGTTTCGACCTGCTGACAGCAAACAGTGTCCCTGTGGCACCTAGTGCCCATATTGGAACACAGGTTTTTTTTAAGTTACAAGATCCTTCTCTAACACAAATCTATTTCACACCTTCTTACGATGCTGGGATCCCGAAGACACAGGAAACTCCTTGGCTATGCCTGCATCACTACGTACTGCCGGACGAATTGTTGTGTTCTGGAGAGAAAAAGAGGATATTATTTTTGTTTCCCCTGATGAGTCCCATAGGTAGATAACCTGCATTTAATCAAAAAGGCTTTCGCCGTGGAACAATGAAAAAGAAATTACTGACTGAGTTGGCACACACTAGCCGAATGTGTAATACTATTAGGACAAATTGAAACAAAGGTATTGAATCATGGTAGGGTATCAGGTAATCAGGTATTAAAGACATAATATATTACACTACAAGAAATCATAGCAAATACTTTCCTTACTTACTGAATTACCTGATATGCTAACAATTATAAGGTATTATTTTTGTCACATTCACATCATTGTAAAATAATTGTTTAGGTGTTTAGGTTGTTTCAACAACACATTCACATAGATTCACAAGACAGGAAGCTGTCATTCATAGTAAGTAAGTTAACTCATAAGATGCAGTGCAGCCCATTTGAGATGTTACGTTGATGTTGAAGCTGATGGCTTTTTGTTCTCGAAGAGCTGATCCTCCAAAAGGTTTTCCATCATCCTCTTCATCTGAAACATGAGGCATTGCTACTGGCAGCTCTCCCTTACTGTCCACAATCATCTTGCATTTCTAAAAACACAAAGAGAGCAAATTAAGAACTGCCTTCTAGAAAAACTGTTTAGCCACACGGTAATTTGCATCGTTGCTACCTGCTCTGTCCACAGCATATGCTGCACAACACGTCACAGTTGACTATTATGAAACTCAACATTACAGTTTGGTGTGCTTTACACATGACAGCACACATTACAGAACTTAAATGAAAAGAAGAAATGTTTATCTATCTAAATTACTGCAATATTGAAAAGGATAAAATTAATGATCGAGATAACAATGTTTATTGATTGCTATAGTGGTTTAATTGCTAAGGTATAGTGACTAAAAGGGTTTTATAGTGGGAAAACCCAGGCTTGATATCCAAAAGTTTTTGATACAAACTATTGGTTCCAACTTTGGGTTAGAGCATTAGCCTATAAATTAGTAGGAATCAAAATTCATTTGTTTTTTCCAATTAAATAATCTGTTCTAGAATAAATATTGTTGTTTTCCGTTATCCAATAATTGTTCTTTTAGGCAGGAAAATCCAATGAAGTCCAACGTATATAAATTTCTCCTGTCTGAATTTAAGTTCCTCAAAGCACGTTCTGAATTGTCTCAGCAAAGAGAGGGTTTCAGCTGCTGCCCAAGGTTTCTGCCTGTTAAAAGGAAGTTTTTCCTTGCCACTGTTGTCAAGTGCTTGCTTGTGGTGGAACTGTTGGGTGTAATTAATAGTAATGAGTGTGGTCTAGACCCACTCTGTTTGTAAAGTGCCCTGAGATGCCTTTGGTTGTGATTTGGCACTATATAAATAAACTGAATTGGACTGAACTGAACTGAATCAAAACAGTAAGGCTGTCTCACAGGGCAAAGTTACCACTCTTAGGACTCATTTATTTTAGATTTATTTTCATTCTATATTTCATATAAGTATAGCTGATCACAAAATAACTATATGTTTTTTGAATTTATCAACTGCTCACCTACCTGCACTATTACTTAATTATATACAAATCAGCTGTTGGAGTTGTTATCCTTTGTGTCACTGCCTACCAAATTGACAGCTAGCACCAGACCACTATATCTTGCTAGCCTGAATACATTTTCCAGTGTTGCTTTGGTTATCCTTGCCAGGCTCGGCTCATTATTCTCCTTTCTCCAATCCCTTACTAAAACCACAAACAACATCTGCCTCAATGACAACAGCTCCATTTTCTCCTTCTTGAACACCAACAACATTCTAATAATTTTGGACCATACACTACCTACACTCAGGCTGTTGCATTACTATTTTTTGTGAAACTTGTTACCATTCATATGATAAATTATTTTTACATGTATTACCATTGCAGTGTTAACTGTGTAGAACATTTATTTACTCTCTGTGCAGTGACTCTTTACTCTTTACATAATGGTTCTGTACCCTTACATCAGTAAACTCCTTAATGCTGATGCTGTTAGCCTGCTTCTCAACTTTCCTCTTCACTTCCTCCAAAGCAGAAATGTTGGGTTGAGCAGGGATAGATGGTGGTTTGTTGGTAATGGATGTCAGTGGGAGCAGTGAGGACAGACTTCCAATGTTAGACAGAGCTGCTGTCATGGTGGCTTGAAGGAAGATAGAGACAGAGAAAGAGAATAAGACAGAGGAACAATAACAGTAGCTAATTCCTGTTAAATTAAAGCTTTTGTCAGAACATGTGTATTTGAACAAGAATAAAATTCTTGAGAGATAATAAGGGCAAAAAATGACAAATAATGTTTTACACACGCACCCAAAATTGAATGTAATCTGAAATTGCTGGCTATGGATAAACATAGTAAGAATGTCATTCACGTTGGCAGCACTGGTACCTAGTTATGCAAATTGGAGCTCACCAAAATTAATGCGGAAAAACAATGTGGATAAAAACAATATTTTTCTGGAACCTTTCAGCTGATCCATAATGCTGCAGCACGTGTACTGACAAGAATTAGGAAAAAAACGTATATCTGTCTGATAATAGCTTCCCTACACTGGCTCCCTATAATATCCAGAATAGAATTTAAAAACCTTTGCCTCACCTAAAAGGTGAGTTACTTAGTTCCCTAGTCTCCCAAATGAGATGGGAAGCAGGGCAGCAAGTTACCATGCTAAACATAAAATGTATAAAGTCCAGCCAAATTTCCTAGACACTCCACCCCATTAGTTCATTGATGTTAGACAACAGCACATACAGTAACCTCTAAAATTTACCATTAAGTTGAACAAACATCTCCCTAAAACAATTTCAACAACAACAACAACTGAACATAATAGCCCTCATGAAGGTCAAATTATAAAGATCCTTATTAAATCTTGATATGGGCCTAAAGGGATGACCTAATGACTGGACAGATGGACCAATACTGCCGATGTACCAGCAGTTTTAAAACATAATAAAGAAAAGAAATAATCAGAGTTAAAATCATACCAGCAGTCATGCTAGCCATAGCAGCATTCATGGCCATACTTGGTAGAGCCAGAGGAAGCATTGTGGACCTCAAGCTGGCAGGAATAGGCATACCTGCTTTGGCACACATAGCAGCAGCATTGGCCTTGGCAATTTCCAACAACTGGTCTTTATCTAATGAAACACAAAGAATACACATAAATACATATATATATAGTTACTCAGGGAATGACAATGGCAAGAGTGTAGCATTTGGTAGGGATGTGAGTGACATGGTAGGCGCTTTGGGACTATTTCCAAAAGAACCATACAACACACCTAGTGAGTTATTCAGATCATCCAGGTAAAACTGATAAATAAGATAGACACAAATCTTTCATATCGTAATTTATTCTCCTACATGCTGCTCAGAATAATCTTAGTCAGTGGCTCTCAAGGCAGCAGCACCGTGTCTCTCCTTCTCCTAGAGAAGTGAAAATGAGTTACTCTGATGACTCATGTCTCTGTTGCTCTGAAACTTTGTGACAACACAGAGAGAGCAGAGAGAAAACCCCACACCCAAGGAGAACAAGGATGAATGGTGAAGAACATAGTTGAAACTGATTTTTAATTGATGAGAGGGCTAGTTCTTTTGAGTTTGTTTTTTCACCTACCACTAGCTTTACAACTTATGAAACACCCTCCTTTTGGTTCTCTATACCACCTACCCAAATGAATCTTGACTGCAGTTGGCATTTAATATTTCAGTTAGTAGTTTTATATTTTCTGACCTAGTTCACTGATGCGTTGAGGACTGTTACTCAAACTGCACTGTTTCCGGTTGGGGGATCTATTTTTGCGGAGAACGAGTACAGGAGAGTGACTTGGCTCTCGTTTCCAGCGGTCCCTCTGGTTGTATGTAGCTCTCCTCCGACCCTGTGACACTGACCGCGAGCGAGATCTCCATGACCTCCAGCCTCCTGACCTGCACAAAAAACATGTAGTTCAATTAGTTGCCATTAAAACAACTGCGAAACCATAGCCCCAGCTGACCCCCCCCCATGGCATGAGAGAATATTCCACTGATTGATAGATCAGTGTTTTATTCCTTATTCTAAACTTTTTGGTTGATGCTTTTCTATTCTCTTTACAGCTAAATTTAAAATGAGCAGTGTCATTGCCACACCCAATACAGGTATGTTCTGATTATTGATGTACCATACTGAATAGCATTCCTGCTTATGCCCAGGTAGAGAAAAGTTATGCTTTGTCACTGATTCTGTTCATTTTCATGGTTAGAGCTGATTGTGTGTGTCCAGAATTGGACATGCTACTGTAACATTTTGAATGTGTTTTAAGCCTATATTTATAACTTCATTTTTCACTTAGGTCTAAACAGAGAGTGATATGAGCAGACACAAGAGGGGGACAAATGAAATGACTTCACCCTATGACTTAGGAAACTACCAGGCTTCATTACAATATCACATTTCAAATTAGTATCAACAACTCAGCTATCAAAAAAAAAAATCAGAGAGTATGTATTGCTCATCAACACTAGTGCCTCTTAATCCTATTTCTGGGGACCCACACCCCTCCTCCCTCCTTTAACATGTTTACTCTCTTCTGAAACACATAATACAAAAGATCAGGTCGTTGTTAATCTCTGAAGGTGCCTGATAACAACTCATTCATGTGAATCAGGTGTTCTACACAATTCATCTACACAACATAGAATTTTCTCTAATATATTTTCACAAAGATGTCAACCCAAAACATAATTATTTAAAACTTTTTGAATTCAAAATGAAAACCTGAAAACCATGTGTCTTAATCCACATCGCACAATGCCTAAATGCCTTGGTATAAAATGTTCACCATCAGCTGGGTTACACCTTTGCCTCTTAGGGACACTCATGATCACAGTGACTAGAAAGCTACCTGAACACGTTTTGGTTACCAAGTAAGAAACCACAGATAACTTTCTAAAATTCATCACAGTAAACCACAGAAAAACATACTCCTAGATTGCATCTTTATGGAAAATATATGGTCAAAATCACTGCAACAGCCTTACCCCGGCCCAATCTGCGCATCTCGTGTTAAACTGTTATAACCCCGACGCCACCCTTTTTCCTGCATGTCTACTATTCAGACTTTGGGTATGAAATATACATACGTATACATGCATATGGACATATGACATGTATATATAAAACTGATAAAAGTCAGCAGTATAAAAAAGAGAGGGGAGTGGGAAAACTATTAAAGTTTACTAAAGTTAAAAAAAATAATTATTGTCTCAGTGTTTTTAATTTTCTTGTGTAACAACAGGATTGTTAATGTTAGCCTTTTTGCATATTAAATGTGATTTTATAACAAATAATAATCCAGGGAAAAAAACAAGTAGTTCTTAGGAACATTTAAAATAATAATTTTCAAAAAAACTATTTGCATTTATTTGCACACACATTCAAAATGATGGCTCTAACAATCATTCCAGGTAAATACTGTGTGTGTACGTGTGTGTGTGTGTGTGTGTGTGTGTGTGTGTGTGTGTGTATATATATATATATATTTTATATAAGAAAAGGGAAGGCACTGTCAAAACTCTCACAAATAAGTGGAGAAAACAATCCTACAAAGTTCATGAGATAACAAGAAGAACGCTTATTAGGGACATTACCAAGCAAAAATTAAATTATGAAATATGTCCAGGCTGTGGGCTAGTGTTACAAAACACCCAAGACTATTTGTCTGAAGCATCATGCTCTGGGGCTGCTTCACGCTAGGTTGGGGGCTCTTGTCAAGATAGAAATGATAATGAGTTGCTTGAAACATGAAAAATTACTGGCACGAAATCTACTGGATTCATTCACAAAGCTGAAAATGAGTTCCACATACCACCATGACTATGACTCAAAGCAAACACTGAAGCTCTGACACAGTCCTCAATCCAATTAGAGGAAAATGAAATAACTAAAAAAAACAGAATTTGAAGGAACTTTAGCTTTTTTTTGCAAAGAATAGAGATATGAAATAAGTCTGGATGTACAAAGTAAGTAGAAACTTATTCATTCAAGTCTTGATGTAATAAATAGAAAAAAAGGCACTCTCACAAAGTACAAGTTCAGTGGGTTGTCTGATCAGGGAATTTTTTAAAATAACATGATCCTTAAAATGTATTATATATGTTTTTTTCTCTCTGGACTTAACCAATTTTAAAAAAGGACCTCTCCCTGTCCTTTCAAACAATTAAGACAATTCCAGCCTAAACATCTGACATGATCACTGACTGAAGAAGACGTCACTGTTGTATTGGCTGTTTGGCAAAACCAGGTCTAGATGTAACACTTACTTACATAATTTGTAAAAAGCTACAGAAACACATCCCCCATCCAATTTGAGATGGCAAAACTGCTCGACCATCCAGCTTATACGTCATCAGAACAAAATTTTATATCAGTGTGTAGATTGTGCACCTTAACTCCACAATTCTTTGCAGTGATCATCATCACCAGCAAACAAGCAGCACGCGAAAGCAACCAGCAGCCTTGCATGCAACTAACTAAACGATATTGACTGGCACCTTTATCCTACACTCTTAAACATAGATACATATACACACAGAGGTAACTCAAAGTCCCTGTGATACAGGCCTACGCTGAATGTCTTTCTGCCCTGGGTTCAAGCCAAAGAAAGACCACAAACATGTGGTCTTGGTCGCCGTCTTGTTTTAGCCACTTGCTCTTTCTTTGTCGACCCTACAGTCAGCCATTCAGCCATCTATGTTTCTCACACTCACTTGTCTTGTACACACACACGTCTTCAAAGTACATCATAACTGGGTTTGTTGGTTTAGTTTCATATTCAGTGTTTCCTTTGCTATCATTCATGTTTAATACATGTTTTGGAAATATATGCTGCCTGTTTAATGTTGTATAATTGTAACTAGCATTACTCTTATCGGCCAGAAACCCCCAAATCCTTCAGCTTTATTAGCTGTTGATTTGGTAACTTTATAGTTACAGTTGTTTAATTAAAAATAATGATTAATAAAAGGATACCATCTTTAAGATGAAGCTAGAATTTCTCTGTCCTTTAGTGTGGTGCCCAAAGTCTTGAATTGTTTTAAATAATAAATTATTTATAAATTATTTCAAACAATATTTCATTTCTGATTTGGTTTAAACATTATGTAAACAACTTGGTAGCAACAAATCCGTTGTCTCCCTCTGAGGCACAGTAACCCTACAGAGTTCTAAAATCTGTAAATTGCATGCGAGGCATCTAGTAGACATCTGTAACTCATACAACAAACTGTTGACATTTTAAAGAAATCCACCTCTTATACCTCTGTAACAATTTGTTCTCAGAATACAGGGTTACTTTTGGTACCTGGAGTCTCAGGTGGTTGAGGCACATGGTCTTTGACCTGATGCCAAGCTCGCCTAAGGTCTTTCATTGAGTTTTTTCCTTGCCAATGTGCCAAGTGCTTACTCATGGTAGGGACAGTCTCTGTAAATGAAGACTACAAACTCAACCCTCTGTATATGAAAAGCACCCTGGGATAACCTCTGTTATGATTTGCTATTTAAATAAATTGAACTTAAGTCTTAAATTTGTAAAAAAGGAGAAGAACTTATTTTGTTACTTTTTACTATTAAAAGTTAATAATATATACTTTCTTTAACTAGTGCTCACAGCTCAACCTTTGTCAAAACCAGATTATCAGAATGACACTATTACAATCTCTATCTTACAAACTTTATCACTCTGTCTCAACCTTGATCTCCTCTTCTTTGAAGGGCTCCTGGATCTGGACTCCCTCCTTTGGCTCCTATATGGTGACTTCGATCTTTTCTGTCTCTTTGATGACTTTGTCTCTTTTTTCCTTTGGGGCGAGTCTGGTGTTTTCCTCCTCTTCTTTGCAAGTGATTGAACATTGGTGGTAAAGGGCCTGGAGTATTCTGATGCCTTGAGTTGAGGGAGACTGTGCTCACTGGTCTGGTCTGGTTTAGTAGATATGGACTCATTCAGCATGGACTGGGATATTGAAGGACCTGCAGCTTTAGACGACAAAACACATTACTGACAAAACATTGTTTGGACAAACCTTGAAAAACCAAACAAAACTATTTTAAAGGTTTGTCAGTGTTTAATGGAATGTAATTAATTGACATAAAATGGAAACAGGTATAATTTTACTTCAAGATGGACAACAAGCATTGTACAACTTAACTTTACCAATTTGGGCCTGGCACTGAGTAACTTTTAACACTCATTGTAAAAGTGACGTTTTCAAGCAGTCAAACTCAGTCAAACTTATTGCATAAGTGTGAGGATATTGCAAATGGATAGCAATTGAAATTAACTCATGGCACTGGACTGAACACAAACATAACCTTGGTTGATAAAATAACACAAAAAGGGAACAATATAACTACACTTTAAGGGTTTGGTTTGTCTCTGAAGTTCCCACCACATGGGTCACTTTAACACACCTTAGGAAGAGGAAACAACACAAGGGCTTCTTTTGACTCTACTCATACACTGTCAGTACAAGTCTACTTAATACTACATAAAGTAATAATATATACTATACTATACTATACTATTTTGATTTATGGACTGCTGAGACACATATAATAACAATATTGATGTGAACCCATTTTAGATGTGATATTAAAAAAACAAAAACAAAAGAGCCACTAGGGAAAAAGTTTACTTTAAGGAGCATTTTATATTGTATTGTACTTTTATATAAAAAGTTGAATAGGAGGAGTTTAAGTAATTTTGGGGTTTCGTTTACTAGTGAGGGGGAAGTGGAGTCGGACCTCGACAGCTGGATCTTGGGTGTGTCTGCAGCGATGCGGACGCTATACTATTGTGGTGAAGAGAGACCTAAGAGCCCATAAGAAAAGCTTCTCATTTACCAGTCAATTTACATTTCAACCCTCACCTATGGCCAAGAGCTGTTTTCTTCACAGGATGGCTGGGCTCAGCCTTAGAGATGCTTTAAGAAGCTCAGACATATGGGAGGAGCTTTGAGTAGAGATGCTGCTGAGATGCTGAGGTGATTCGGACATGTGGTCATGATGCCTCCCTGACAACTCCCTGGGAGGTGCTCCAGCCATGTCCATGTGGGAGGACACCCCAGGACAGACCCGGGATACACTGGAGAATTTAAGGCAGAAGTGGCCCGGTAGAGAAGTGCCTGGGCATCACTACTAAGACTGCTGCACCTGGTCTCAGATAAGAGCAAGAAAATAAATAAAAAAACTAAAAAAGCCTGATTACATAAGTTACTCTATCAACTTTGCAAACCTAGACTTTAAAATTTAATTCTACTTTAATTCTACTGTGGAAGATTCAAGCTCCCTTAAATTGTGCATAGCTTTGTTTAGGTCATTCCACGTGTTTTTCATGGGACTTAGACCTGAGCACTGACTTAACCCTTCAAGGACTGATTTTCCTTCTTTGAAGCCAGGCCTTGGTCAGCTTGGATACGTCATGGTCATGTTGGAATGTGAAATTCCTCTTCATCTTGAGCCTGCTGATGGACGCCAGCAGACTTTGCGCCACAATATTTTAATATTTGTTATTCATTATCGATTCTATTAAGAGACCATGACCCACGTCAAAAGAAGCAGCCCCAAATAATGATGCTGCCACCACAACAGCTTACACTAGGAAGGTCTGCAGTCAGGTGTGAAGCGTTAAGGATAAGGTTTAACGCCTCTAAGTCCAAGACCATGGTTGTAAGCAGCAAAAAGGTGGATGCCCCGCTCTGGGTTGGGGAGGAGCAGCTGCCCCAAGTGGAGAAATTTAAGTATCTCAGGGGCTTGTTCATGAGTGAAGGGAAAGTAGAGATTGACAGATGGATCAGGGCAGCATCAGCAGTTATGCAAACACTAAACTTGTCAGTTGGGGTAAAGAGAGCTCAGCTGAGGTGGTTCAGGCTGCCTACTGAACATCTACCTCGGGATGTGTTTTGGCCATGGGGGGACATGTTGCTTTTTGTAACAAATGGTTTCCTACCCCACTGCCCAGCCATGTGCAGAATATGGGAGATCGTTTTGACATGCAAGGATTGTCCAATATCTGCCAGAAATTCTTGCAAGTCCTTCTTTATTGCTGTTGGTCTCCTCACAGGCACCCTAATAAGTTTTCTCCTCATTGACTGATCAACTTTGGAGGGTTGTTCAGATATTTGCAATGCCTGTGGTGCACTTTCTCCTTTTACAATGCTGACTTTGATTGTGGTTCATGGTACATCCAAAGATTTTAATATTCTTCTTTGGTAAGCAATTGCTGCATTTATGGTGGATGGTAGTGGATCCAAGGCTTATAGTGGCTAACTCTGTAAGACTGGAAGGTTTCTACTTTCATAGACAGCTTCCTTTACTCCTATATCCTACAGTATCCTATATCAAACATTTTTATAAAATTAAGGCCAAAAAGTTGAACATTTGTGCCTGCATGTTCCTTTTTAATGTTGCTGTTGGCCTTTAGGTAATATGTTTTTTGCTTGTCCTCACATCAACTTTGGAGGCTCATACTTATCTTTGACATGTCTCTGTGATGCAATATTTTCTCCACTTTTCAATGATGGCACTGACATTCAAAGCCTTCAGTGTTATCTAATTTTCATCTTCAAAGTGGTTCTTTCCTACAAATTAATCTGTCAGTACTTTGGCATCTCTTTCAGCCCATGTTTCCGAGTAGTATGCAACCCCAAACATTAAAAGAAAACCTACAGCTAACTTTTATATGGTTTAAATGAGAATCACTCTAATTGATGGCAGGAGTATACGATTTACTCACAAGAATGGGTTCTAATGTAACTGGTTGCATTTTGAGAACAGTTAGAGGCCCCGTTATGAAAGTGTTTCTTTCTTTTTTTATTATTATTATTTCAAATGTTCCTGTAGATTAACATTTTTTTCCTCTGGATTTTTGTTTGTTATGAGATTAGAATAAAAAGTATGTATGGCTAACATTTTTGTTGTTCTCACTTTAAATTTTGAAAATCTGCAATTTAATAAAGCCATGTGAGTTATTTATATCACCTCTCCTATAGTTTGCTGACTTTGCAGCTATTATTCACACCACAATTGCTTAAGACAGTTTTGCTTAAGACTAGAATAGAATAGTACTTTATTAATCCTTTGCAGGAAATTCTGGTATCACAGCAGCCATAAATAATACAGTACAAGTAACTTTAAAAGAAAAAGGACAGTTTAGCCTAAAGGAAGTATAAATAGAAAAGAAATGGTAACTGAATCTGTATAAGGTCTTTTTTTTAACGGCAAGGAAAAAAATAAATATATAAATAAATTTTAAAAAGTCTTTTTTTTTTTTTTTACATATTTACAAACAATCAGTGCCAGATCAGTGAATTTTGTGCAATGTGGAGCTTATAAAGTGTAATGGGCAACCCTTAATTATTATGGTGTGTGTTATGGAGTCTAATGGCAGGAAAGATTTCCTGCTCCTTTCTGTCTTGCAAGACTACTGGTCTACATTAGTTGTGAGTACTGTATGTGTATTGCCATGGCATGCAATTTTGTATTTAGAGTATAATTGCTATTTACAGTTTCTGATATATTCTGTACTTTTTCATTTTATGGACTTTTAATTATGTATTTGTGTCTGTTTTTATTAGTACTTATTGCTGTCCTTGTGCTGCTGCTGTAACACCAGAATCTTCCCTTTCTCATCATTTATCAATGATTTATTTAAATGAAGGAAAAAGCGTTCACACAGTTTAAAGCAGCTGTGTAATATATATTGTTAAAATTCTGTTCTTGATAGATCAGAACAAACTGGTTTTACTGAAGTACTTTTATACAGACTTTTCTTTATCGGTGCCATTTTAGACACACCTGATGGTTAGAGTATTTAGTATTTTTAGCATTAATCAATAATTGCTCTGCATTAGCTTGTTAAAAAAGTAATTACATTGTACTGACAAGAATAAACGTATTAATACAGGACACCTCGTACAAAAGTTAAATATTATCAATAGGTCCTACCATGAATTTGTGTTTGGTCCTCTCCTTTCTCTTCTCTTTTCTCTGATGACTTTTCATTCTGGTCAGGCAGTTCTGTGCTTGACTCTGTTGGTTCCTCTAATTTGATGTTTCTTCGGGTGGGGCTGGATGCCAGCAGGGACAGCTGGGGGTCTTTTGAAGGACCTTGGTTGGAGTTTATGGATTTATCCAAAGATCCCCTCTTCTCAGAGGAACTGCCATCAGCGATAGGATAAAGCAACATCACAATGAAAAACAGCTGGCTGTTGTGCCATTATGATTACTACAAAAAGCATTTAATAGTATCATATTACTGGGGAAAACAATTTTTGTTGAGTTAGGTCTGACAGCTGTTTTTAACTAATTTTTGGGTGCGGAATCCAAAACTGATCTCAGTTTTTCTCTATCACGTCAAGTTTTTGAACTATAGGATCCCCGTTTTCTTATATGAACATATGAAAAATACTGTACTTAACAGATATGTGCTTGTTTTATAAAAATTTTCAAATACTGACATGAAATATGAAAGAAACAGGCATGACTGCAATGTTTAAAAGTATTATGTTTTTACAAAGGATATGGCTACTGTAATTATAATTGTGTGCAAGTAGTTAAGGTAAAAATTTACGTTTATAGCTCTTTCTGGAGTGTTCAACTTGAGGACTATCAATAGTCAGCCATCATATGTACACTACTACTACTACTACTACTACTACTACAGCTAATCAGTGGAATTTTGCTTATCTGGAGGGTAAGCTGTGGAGAAAAAACTTGACGTGCTAGAAAAAAACTGACTGCAATTTTGGAATCAGCATGCCAATTTTAGTTTTAATCAGCATAAAAATCTAACTCAACAGAAATTTTTTTTCAAATTGTTCCCCAGTGTTATTAATGACCCCGTAATTCACAACCAGCTTTTGAGATTGCCTCTTGTACATTACTTTCTAAGGCAGCGCGCCTTAGAAGTCCATACTAATACAAATTGGAAAAATATTTTAAAGCTAAATCTATATTTTATAAACAATTAAAATAATTACGGCGAAATTTGAGCAATCATAAGCAATATGAAATGTATACCTAAGAATGTGTTAGGATCACTATTAGCGCAGTTTAAAACAATACAGACCCCATGGTGAACGAGGAGTTTATTTAATGTCACCCAGCATTAAACTGCACTGACCAATAAAAAAGCACTCTCCAATCAAATAAGCACACATTTCCACCCTAATACCTCTGATACCAGTTTATTGGCATCAGAGGTACTGTTTGAAAAGAAGAAACATTAAACTTTAATTTTACTTCCCCTTCCAGCAAAAGAGATCATCACTATACTGAGTTTTATGTCAATAATTAAACATTTAATTGGCAAAAAAAATGGTTAAGCCATACAATGCTATGGCATCAGAGTGAATGGCAGTATAGAGATAATGCCCCAAGAGAGGTGTATTTAATTTCTCTATGCAAATTTAGTTTTACACGTTTTGAAAGCAAAACACTGTTGTTGTCCCAAATATCAAAGAAAACTGAAAAACAGACAGTGGAAAAAGACAGAAGTTCACTTGAATGGTAATTGAGCGTACTTTAACTGGGACTACCCCTCAAAAAGTCAGAGCAAGAAGAAGGCATGCACCCTTTAGGATGCAAAAGTCCATGTATTTCTACAGCAGTTCCTCCACCGATAACAATGCAGCAGAGTTGATGGAGGATTTGAAAGTAATATGGTACAAAAAGTACCAGCAATAAGGCCCCTACTGCAGCAACACCCATAGACAGGCTGACCATAATCTTCTGGAAGACAGTGAACATGAACATGCAGAGGGAGAGAACACTAAGAAAGCCTCTGGGTTTCTGCTGTAACCTTGGAGATACAGTCTGATATCTTCTCGGGGTAAAAATACATCTACTCAAAAACTTGATAACCCTAGACAAAAATACTAATAACATCCAAACTGAAAAATAACCACACAAGGATTACATGAGATCACCTGAATGTTTAGTGATCAACTTATACATAATATAATCATGTAATAAATGCATGTAAAACCCAGCTGTTAGGCTTTAGTCCCTTTGAGTCTGCAGCTTTATAAAATATTGGCCTGTTGCTACTTTTATGGTGGTATTTCAGTTTGCACATGGAAGGTCGTAAAATCTTTCCATTTCCTTTCCAACTGAGATTTTACTCCATTTACTTGTTCAGGTCACCTTGAGTTAGCAATATGGACATGTTAAAAGTATTGCAAGGGGATTGCAGGGGGATTAGTAGTAGCTAGTTAGTAGTAACTTAATGCAAAACTAAAGATTCCAATATAGGAGATATAGAGATATTAGAGTTGTTCACATCATACAGGAGTGTAATTGAGACTTCATTTGGATGTTCACCCCAGAAAAAAACAACAAAAATCAGGTAAGACCAAAAAAAACACAATACTCAAATATGCTAAACAGAGTCATTATGACGATGAGTCTATGGAATTCTTTTGGCAGTAACCTGAGAGATCAGACTATTTCTCTCCTATAAATCTCACTGAATTTTATTCAACAATAACTAGCTTTAAAGGGGATATATTATGGCAACTTAAAGTTATTTTAAACAGGTCCTGGGTGTCTTAAAGACAAGCTTTTGAAATTTTTTGCAAAAAAAATCTGAGGAGGGTCTGCAGTCTCCCATTCTCTACCTTCATTATCCACGTGGAGTTCTGAGTGGGCGGAGAGGCTATGATAATGAGGCGCGGTGCTGTTTGGCTGTCTGAATGATGTATGCTCTCCACACCATGAGGAAGTTTTAGCTTTGTAAATTCTTGATTATGAGGAAGTAACATTACAGTAGTTAACAGACAACCTGATAAAACAAATTATTAATCAAAAAAATATTTGGTAAAAGTATGAAAGAAGCTTATGATATTCTAAACTGTGGAGGGGACTAGAATAAACACCTGAATCCAGTTGCAGATCACATAAATTCAACAAAATGAATGAACCCTGAGTAATTGTCTGTAACATGTGCTGCTTGCCTGAAGCTCATTTAGTGCTTTCTTTTAAGGCCCCATTTTCTTCTTGGGTAATCCTTTGCAAAAATCCACAGATAACATGTGAACTGTATCGTATTACCCCTGATGTCTTCTCTGGTTTATATATATTCCACTAAAACAAAACACTAAAAAAATAAGGTATTAAAAAAAAAATCAAGCAAACAATTGAAGTGGTTTTTCCTACATACCTGGACCGGGTCCTAAGGTGCTTTGAACTGGACAGGGAACGAGTCCGAGATCTTCTGGGCTGGTGTCTAGACCAAGAGCAAGAGTTCCTCCTCACTGAGCAGGAATGATGAGAATAGGAATGTGATTCTGAACAGGAACGACAACTCCTCCCATGTCTTTCCTCATTTTCCCATCGTTTATTAGAATTTTCCTGTAAGGAAGCAACAAAAAAAGAAGCCCAATTTTGGAGTTAGTCTGATATGTCACTTATGCATATTTGACAACTCAGTAATAGATGTTGATATAATATCACAATCTAAGTACAACCTAAGTCCTCATAAGCAAGTCTCTGCACATAGCAGCCACTTTAGAAAAGGCCTGGGCAGTTTGGTAACCTTTTCCCAAGCTGGGGTGATCAGCTCATTTTAAAGCAAGCACGGTTCTTTTAGGGCTGTAGGGAGTCTGAGACAGACAGAGAAGTGAAACAGGTGAAGTGATGATAACTAAAAGATTACTTGAAAGTATACATGTACTGGGAGTAAAAGGTAAACATGTAAAGTGATACTTCAATCTGCTCATCCAACCACTGTTATGTATAAGCACAGTGTAATTGCTCAGCTAATAGCAATCATTACAAAAAAGCTAAAACACAACTGTCTGTAGTCTCACTGTTTAGTTTGCCACAAATCTTTATATTTTTTTATTTCTTGTAAACTTTACTCCTGGCTGTGACAAAGCAGCCTGCGGGTTACCAAAGCATTTGTAATTATATAAATAAGATGAAAAAAATACAATATATGTGTTTCATCAATTTAAGTGGTGCTCCTAAAGTCTTCATTAGAGACCACAAGTGCCCCTAGTGCAATGGGTTAATCTAAAGCCCTGTACAACACCCCATACCATCTACATTTGGCCATTTAAGTCATGTAGTCTCATCCTGTTTATCAAACTACTATAAGTTTTTAATGCATCATGTCTTTGTAACCAAATAATATAGATGTGCTTATATGACCATGGAAAATCTCTGTATTTCTCCTATGTGTAGTCCTATGGCAGAAGAGAAGATCGGGCCACGGACTGTTGCTGTGTCTCAAGCAAACACTCTGCTTGAACTCCTACCCAATAGCTTATACTTCCACTACCATGAACTGTTTTACTCATGGACAGAGGATGATTTTGTAAATGGTTTAGTATTTTTTATAGGGACAGTTCATTAACCTATGTACTGGGCCATGTGTACTATTAATCACGCTGATCAGCGTGTCAAAGAAAAAGTCAGTGAAACATTTTCAATATCTGTTTCAATACATTTTCAATTAATTGCCGTGTCCCAACTTTTTCTTGGGGCTCACATCAGGAAACCATCACCTGGACACACTGGGTTGACCTCACGAAACAATGGCAAAACAGTACCTCTTATTTCTCCTTGCAGGGTATCCAGAGGTATCAGGTTAGACTCCTGAATACTCTGCAACTTCTACAGGTGCCCAACTGAGAGTGCTGTGGCTGGCCTTCACCCATTAGACAAATGCTTATTAGGGCATTAGATTGTGGTGAAAACTGCTGAGCGCATGACCAGAGTGAAGCTGCCATGCATAAGGACCTCTACACAAAGTGGTGTATGAGAAGGGCCAAAAGGATCATCAAAGACTGCAATTGCTTGAGCCAGGCCAACTGTTCCGCCTACTGCCATCTGGCAACAGTAGAGCAGGAGAAGCATTTGTGCTCCTTTCTGAAAATTCTAAAAGCACCAGCATAAAACTAAGGATCACCACTTAAACTGAAATACATATATTACATGTATATTTTTCCCATTTTAAATTTAAAGGAGAGCACCATTGTTACTATAATGACTACATCAAAACAAGGAACTCCATCTTATATGCCTAATTGGTATGTAACAAATACCTATATTGACAGGGAAAACAATGCATTACATTTTAAGTGAAGAAGGGCAAATATTAATTGTCAATATAATCATGACCACATGTATTCACTTCTTTTGTTGTTTTGGGGTTTTTACCTGTTTTGGGATGATATCAGGCAACTCCTCTCGTCGCCTTGGTGATATACTTTGGCCAACTTTACTGTCCCTCTGCTTTGATGCAAACTCTGAGTCAGAATCTGATGAGTCCTCTTCACTTTTCCTCCTTTTTTTCTTCTTCTTCCTCCTTTTTCCTGCTGAGCGCCACTTGTGATTTTTGGACTTATTCACGTTATCTTCACCTGGACAAATAGTTCAGTAGCTCTTTGCCCATATAGCATGTTTTGTACAATAAAAATGAATGTATAGCAATGCATGCAGTAACTTTACACAATTATATGATTTGGGGTCTAAGGCGTATGGTAATGAAAGTAGGTAAATTGGTTTGTTGAAGTTAGACATCAATAATAACAAGATAGCTAACTGAAAATACACTGTCACAGTTTAGAATAACGTCCTTTACAGAAACACTTTAAGTCAATGTAACACTTTATTACACTGATTAAAATTATAAGACAGACTTACCTTGTTCCTCATTCACCTCTGTTGGTGTTCCTCTTCTATGAAGCAAAGATAAAACCTGAGTTAGGCACAGTTAAAAAAGCTGGTATTAATGGTAAAATGGAAAGAAACAAACCTTTTTGTTCACAAAGATTTTAAAACAATCGATATCTACCAAGCTATCAAAGCTATTCCATCTAATTTCTGCACTACTACAAAAAATGCATTGAGGAAAACCTCACCCACTGATGACTAATTGGAAAAATAGCAAATAATAATATAGCAAATAATATAAACATTTTCTAATGACCCTGATCCAATCTACATCAGATTAATTGTTTTAGCTGATTAACCCACACCAATCAAAACACTGACCAGTGACCGGTCAACCAGGCCTCTGCTCTCTCCTTTACTTAGCATGGGTCTCAGCTCCTTACACACACACACACACACACACACAGAGCAGCCACCAGAGAGGAGATAAGATAAGGAGATAACAATGTATTTAATCTCAACACAAACCCCAGCAGCTGTTTACTCACGATTATGCACACCACATCCAGATGCAGAGTTTATTGCAAAAGATAAGATTCCTTTATTAAAACTCACACCAGGGAAATTCCAGTGCCACAACAGCAGGGAAAAGACAGTGCACCCAGAGTATATACATATGCACAAGATGTAAAAATAGAAGTGGAAAAATATGCAACAGACAATAAATATGGAATGAAAAAATAAATAAATACCAGTGCAGAAAGAAACAGTTTCCTTAGGGGGGAAAAAAATACTGTTTGAAAACTGATTATTATTAAGTGTCTCTACAGATGCATGTGGTGAGTATCTACTGAGAGCAGGCTTGATTGAACACTCTGCAGCAGGAACGAAGGACCTGCAGTACCTCTACTTCAGGCACCACGGATGAATCAGCTGAAGGAGGTCGCCAGTGATGCTACAGTGGAGTGTAGGGGGTGTGAGGTGTTGTTCATGAGGGATGACAGCTTCACCATCATCCTCCTGTGTCCCACCACCTCCACTGTATCTAGGTGACAACCCAGGACAGACCCAGCCCTCCTGACCTGTTCCTGTTTGCAGCTGTGATGCTGCTGCTCCAGCAGACTAAGCCATAGAACATGGCTGATGCCACCACAGAGTCATAAAAGTACTTCAGTAGTGCACCCAGCACCCAACATATCACAAATTGATGGCTACAAAAAACATGTGTAGACCCATCGCTGAAAATGAAAACATCCAATCAAAAGTAAAAATACTGCTGTTTATTTTATGAAATCTTGCTACATGCTACGTCTACATGCTACACCTAACCATTTTATAAACAGCAGCAAAACTTTGAAGCTGTGAATTTACTACAGCTAAAATCACTGTGACCACATAACCTTTCTGATACAATTATTTATGTTTTTGGTCTCCTCAGCCCATGTGAATAGGGGAAAGATGAAACCACCTAAAAGTCACCTAGCCTGGAGGAAGCCTGGAGAACACCTGTAGACTGCAGTCCAAAGACAAATCCCAAGATGTGGGCCTCAGTTTGTGTTTACTGGACAAGAAAGTGTAGACAAGGTAGTAGAAGGCCCTTGTCACCCTGCTATTTCTAAGAAAAACTATATAATATATAATTTGTAAAAATATATACATTTTTTTATCTAGGAAATGGGGCTCTTCAACACTATGCAAGAGTACGCTTGCAAATACGTTTGTTTTGATTTCAGTGGTTTGGTGTGGACTGCATTACCTGATTCAAAGCAAACGGCAAACATCACTTTGGACAAGCAGCTGTTGTCATTGTAAACTGTTGGCATTTTTACAATACATGGCAAGAAAACCAGCCAAATTTGGGATTCAATTCTGGTTCACTGGAGATGTGGAGACTAAGCACCTTTTAAATGGCGTCTCACACAATAGTGTTTGTGCCAACTATGACAGATTCAATATTCTTTAATAATGGATGTCTAAACTATTTATAGATATTAAAATTTACTGTAACAATTGGTTGGTGTGGGGACAGTGTGATATGCCCCCCCAAAGTCATCATTAACTGGTGAAACCCAAGGAGGGACAGATGTGATTTGAAACCCGATAATAACAGGTCTTAGGCCAATTTTTTGGCCTAAGCATTTTGGCAAAAGAATTTTCAGTTTGGGACATACCTTGGAAGGACCACCACTACCACAGACACATTAGACTTTCTTGTTGTCCTTTTCATTTTGACAGACAGGGTAATAAAAATTATAATCAATTATTACCTGTCTTTTTAATTTTAATGCTCTAAAAAAATAATTCATTTATTTAATTTGCATTTAATTTTTAATTAATTCACTTCCATTGTTATTAATATACAGAAGAAAACTTATTTTGCAAGATAGGTTATGCATTTACGAGGGTGTGGAGAGAAAAGATGAACATCGGCCGTGCAGTCACTTTTTACAACGATTTTTTTCCACCAGTAACAGATCACTGTGTCATGGTGGATGTACATGTGTGCATGTTTATGTATTGGCAGTTGGCAAACTATAGAGGTGCACTAGGCTAGATGTCTTGGAGTGTTTGTGTTTGCCATGTAAAATACACTATGAACCTGGGAGTCTGGAAAGTGGACAAGATCAGGCAGGGGCAGCAGAGGGCTGCAACAACAACCTGTTGTCGAGCTGGATAGATCCAGCAGCCTTTACAGAATACAGTCCACAGGAAATCACAGATGTGTTTACATCCTGTTTGATCCATCTGTACCATTGATGTATAATAAGTCATAATAATAATAATTTAACATGCTCTTTATACTACACCTTGATGTGCAGACTACATCACTGTCATTTTAAAATCATACAACCCTAAACCAAAAAAATAGAATGACTGAATCAATGGTCGAAACATTTTCAAAGCTATATACAAAGCTACACAGCATTCAAAACATACAATTACAAATCAAAAAGCCAGACATAACAAAACCACACACATTTCTACATATTGTCACCCTCTTAAAATAATGGCCTATGTCATATTTTCAAGTTTTTCAAAAAACAGTAAAAAACCAAATTTAGAGAATGTGATATTTATTAATCAACAACCCCTTTGTTCCCCCTCAAAAATGACGTAAGCCATTATTTTAAGAAGATGAGGATATGTAATTATAATGACAAACACACATAAATTAATTCATAAATGAGATTTAAAGATAAAGATTACAAGCAAGAATAACTACAACTTGATATACGCCTACAATGTTTATCAATGAATCTATGAACTATTTTGAAGTGAAAGAGAACCATGGCTATTAAAGTATAACAGTTGTTTGGAGTCTTTGGATAACTTTGACTAAAATAAACTGCCTCCTTGCCTGAAGTCTTTTTCGACTGTTGATTCAGCCCTTCTGATCCTTTGGTTTGGGGGCATATGATTTTAAAATGCCAATGATATGGTCTACAGATCATAGTGTATTATAAAGAGTATGATAAATGCTGTAGACAAACCTAACAGGATGTAAACACATCTGTGACTTCCTGTAGCCTATTACTTGCTTGTCCTTTATCTTCCCCCATCGATACCCCTTTTCTTAAACTCTTTTATCAACACCATCACCCAGTATTTGACTTAAAAAAAAACCTGGAAAACTCAGCTGCCAATGACATTATGCAAAAGTATATAGAAATATTGTCTACCCGTGTAATGGGTTAAACCAGTTAGACAAGAAAGTGTGTAATAATACAAGACTATATAATAGCTAAGATTCACAATTGCAATAAAATGGAAAGAAATGTGTTATGGTAGATTGCACAGAGATCTACTCTGTAAAAATGACAGATGACCTTCAAATATTTCCTTCATTGTTTAAAACAATCTGCCAATGGCAGAAAATATTAGGTTTAAGTGACACTTGCTCACTTGCAAACTTTATGTCTTTAACTATTAGAATGATTGTAACTTACAAGGCAGGACCAGCCAAATACATTACAGGAATCTAAAGTGAGCTAAGGTTCAGTTTGTTGGGTAGTCATGGCTTGCCTGCTTGATATGGATCTGGTGCCTTGGTTGATGGCATGATTTACATACATTAAGTTAGTACAATGAGGCCTGTGATCCATGGCTATTAAAGTATAACAGTATATTTAGCCACATTACCGATAATAATGTAGAACTAAAAGTAACCATATTTAAAAATTTTATTTTCCAGTCATTAGTTTTCATTTTAATGGTCAGTCACTGTTTTGGCCAATTCCAAGCATTATACTTGTCCACACCAATGAGATATGAGCATGAACACAATAAAATAAGCAAGGTAAATGGCTGCATTTATAATACGCTTTCATCTAAAGCACTTTACAATATGCCTCTTTTTCACCCATTATCTCTCTCTCTCTCTCTCTCTGTCTGTCTTTCCTCACACACACGCTCACACACACACACACACACACACACACACTCTCACACTGATAGCAAGGAACCATTTTTAGATGACCCACTCTACCTCCTTAGACACTGCAGGGCCATTAGCATTCAGCAATTGTTTCTTCAATTATGAACACAGTACAATGTTCAATTGGCACATGATTATAGGACAATATACTGTTACACCAACAAAATCACTGATAGATTGAAAACCACTCTTCTGAGAACATCAGCAACCACTGTGTCGCACAAAAACATAATGTTGTATATGTGTTTGTGCATCTGCAATGTACCCAAGTACTATAATACCGTTTTAATATCACTAGGTTGTGTGTATCGACAGCAATTCACCATTCAAGTTTCACCTTGGCTGATGTTTGGTTCCTCTATCCAGTTCTTCCCCAGACTCTGAACTGCTTGCCTTCTCCTTTTCTCGGTTCCGCCTTCTCCTCTTACTTTTGTGTTTTTTGTGCTTTTTATGTTTCTTTTGTGAACTGCTGCATCTTAAGTCTTGCTGTTTTTCTCTCTCTGCAGTTGTTTCCTCTGCTCCACCCATTTCACTGCCAGTACCCACTCCTTCAACAGCACTGATGGAAAACAAACAGAACAAAACGTGATTTTGCTATTTACTTGCATTTAGTATTTTTAACTGCCAAGCAGAGCTCAGGCAATATGTATAAAATTTCCAATGACAAGAAACCTGGGCTAAAATCCAGAGGACTGTCCCATTGGGGGATGAGTTATCTGCTGAGTAAAACCCAGAACAGATGTTCCAGATTTGAAGAGTTTATTATACCACGTTTATAAGACAAACCTAGGGAATAAGTCTTCAAAGAATGAGAAATTTATTACCAACGCAATGTCAGATTTTATATTGAAATTCATGTTTATTATATGTGGTTTTTGATTAAGGACTGCAAACTTGTCTCAGGGATTTTTTTGCAAGCATGTCTGATGGCTTGTGATTTCGATGTGTGCATTCCTTCCTCTAATAGCAAGCACAAATAATCCTCTTTCAAATCGAAAGTATACGACACATATAGAAAATTTAATGAATCAATATATATTTATGCATGCCGATAGAAATGGAAAGACAATGTAAGCGAACGCTAGCTAGCTAACAAGTCAAACTGTCTATAGTCAATATAATCCGTCTTTCCCATTTTAAATTCAAAAATGATTGTCTTACCCACTTGACTAACTACTTTCAGTCTTTCAAACCCTGACACCCTGTTAACAATTATATACCAATGTATAAATGTATGTAAATGTACGTTTAACGTTTACCATATAGCACGTTAGCTTGCGCGGTAACCAGAGCGACAACCGGCCGCCGATGATGTACACTTATGTACACTTATTTATTCGGTTTCATTAACTACCTAGCTAACTGTATTTAACTATCAGTAAGATAAATGCAAAACACATACGTTGTATCGTCATTCTGGTCTTCGATTTCCCGGATTTTATTCAATATGAAATCTTGGAAAATCTTCTCTATGTTGGCCGCCATGTTCAAGTGTTTCTAATTACAAGTCCGGGTAGGAACTGTTTCATCCATGGTTAAGTTCCGGATCTCAGTCTGTTTTCTTTTTTGGTTTTCCGTGTTTGAACTAATGTAAATTCACAGAGGATAAATACATACAACAGAGCATAATACAAACCCCATCAAAAATATGAATTAAAAAAAAAACAAAAAATTAGCTGAAATTTGTTTAGTAGTATGGAACGATTACAAATAAATAGATGTCCATTACATTTCAGCCCTGTCACACTAGCTCACAAAAAGCTTTATGGTCTATATTACACAGTATATGTAGTTTTGAAATCTGGAGGTAGTACTTCAAACCATGTAAACACAGCCAGACTTTCTTTGCATGAGCTGGCTCAACAAACCTTTACCTGCAGTGGTGGTTTTCAACTTTTGATGTTAACACAGTTTTTCTTTTTGAAGCTCTCTGGGGTGGAAAGTCATTTGACTCTTTCAGTGTGAAATGGAACAATAGATTTATTTTTTTCTTTTCAAAACATTGTCCCTCATTGATTAAAAGTGATATATATAATGCAAAATAGAATAAATAACCAAAATGATTATTCGTTTTTTTGTAGGTTATTTTTGTGTATAAAGTCCTACATTGAGCTGCCCCTCCTCTTTAAACTAATGTTGTGAGAATTACAGATTAAATAGAGGGTATAAACATGTGTATATGCTGTATATGTCCTGCCCTCTCCTTGCATGTGATGTCTCTACCTAGTGGCTGTTTTTTACACTCACTGGGAATTTGGAGTGTAGGTTTGACCTTTGGAGGTTGCTGTAGATGGTCAGTTTAGTAGTAGAGCAGCAGAATGAGTTAATAATGTGAACTAAGCAGTTAGTTGGTTTGTTTCCACAGAGCTAGGAAAATATAAAAATGACTGAATGTTGTAATATATTAAGCAAGTGAGAGAAATGTCATTATGACTCCAATGATAATCTGCATGTATTACTGGTATTGTGTGTTGGCAACAAGTATGACCCAAATGCTAGTTTACTAACCCTACACAAAATATCATTTGACTTAGGTGAAGGATGCAGAAGCCATGGACTAGAGAAATCAAAGGAAGTCGTTTCCACCATTAGCACCAGCTTCATAGTAGACTATTCGCTTATGCAGTGCCAGGTGCATGTGTAAAACACATGGCTGTGGTTGACTGATGAAGCTCAAAGCATATTTAAACTCGCTTCAGCTTATTTTACAGTTGTTTGAGAAATTGTCTGTTATAGTTAAAATCGATTATGAAAGTTTCACCCTTTCACTAATCAACTCCTAACGAAATTGCACCAAAATTATCACAGGGTAGAGGGTTTTTGGAAGCTAAACAGATCCATTGTTTTTTTATTTATGATATTCCTTATGAGTAATGTAGCTGAGAGAACACTTATATGGAAAACTATTGTGCCAAATGTTAGTTATATCACCAAACAAAGGACAAACGATAGGACAAACAATGAGTTGCATTGCCATGGAAACCTATACTTATTCAGCTCATTATGCAGAAAATGCAGTTGTATATTTGCATAATTTTTCCAGATTTTCTGCCAAATTGGTTTTATATCACAGATAATAGAACACAGATTACACAATATTTATCTATTGCTATTTATCACACAAAATGTTACATCAAAGCCCAGTGACAGACCGGTGACCTGTCCTAGGTGTAACCAGCCTCCCACTCAGTGACTGCTAGGATAGGCTCCAGCATCCCCGTGACCCCGATGGGGATAAAACAGTTACAGAAAATGGATGGATGGATGTAAATCAGTAAAAAAAAAAAATTGTTGTTTTGGCAAAAACAAAAAGAGACTTCCACATATCCATCATTATGGGACAGAGTCAAACCAAAATATATCTCCACTGACTTCTTATCATGTATAAATCTATCAAGTTTCAAATTAAGAAGCTCTCCTCTGCAGATGTTATGTCAAATAAATGGCAGTAAGAGCATTGAATGGTAAAAGATAATTTACATGATAAGCAACTTTAATACAATAGTTTTTTCTCAGCCACAGTTTTTCTGTTTGCTGTAATAACTTTTCATATTCTCTGTTATAACAAGCAACTCTCCATAGCATGCTTGGGATTCTGTGTTGTCAATGTGTTTCATATTAACTTTTTTTACACCAAAATTTGCACATACATACTTAAACATATTAAAAATAAATGATTGTCTATTTTCATATTACCATTAAATTCATTTGCCTGTCTGTGTTTTGTTTGGAATTGTTTGTTTACTGCCAATTGGATCTGGATCCAATGAATATCCGTGACAACTGCTGAGTCACTGCAGGTTTAAATGCAGGTGATTTTTGTGGAGTATAAGAGCAGCTTTACTGTGAGATTCATTGTTCAATTCACATAGGGGCAGTTTAGAGCAGTTTTGAATGGTAATTTATGTTAGATTTTCCATCAACTGGCTGATAATCAGCTGGTCAATGAGTCAGGCAGTATCTTCGGTTCGCCACTAGATGGCACCGTTGTTCTGTGCAGTAGTAAAAGTTGCAGGGTTTTCCTCATTCAAATAATTGCCCTCATTGAGGAAACACAAACACACTTGTGATTATTTCTCCCCGCTGTACAGTTAATGTGTTAGTAGTTTTTGGTTCTTAAGACATTGTAATAATCTTCTAATATGAGTTTGAGTTGCAAGAGAATAGAGGTAGCATCTAAGTGAGTTATATTTTAGCAAGTGTACTACTGTGTGTGTATGAGAGAGAGAGAGAGAGAGAGAGAGGACATCTGGAACTCAGCACTGAAGTGCCTCAATCTCCATCATACATCCATTGACATAATATCAAATCAGAGTTTGCTAAAACATCTGCCTTGTATGAGGCGGATGCCAGTTTGAACGCTCCCTCAACCACGCTCCCTCAGCCACCTTGCCTCAGCCACTTCAATTTGACACTTCATTCTTCATACTTGTAAACAGTTATTTGAAATAACATTACTATACATTTGTCATTACTGCAAACATAAGTCTTAAATCCTAAAAAATAGGTCGTGAAGCACCAGTGGCATAGGTACCCAGCAGCCACTAGCCCAGATATACTCCTCAGATCACATCTCTATTTCCATCTTTTGACAACCACTTACAACAAATCAAGTGTTCAAGTTCAAAATATGATAAGCCAACTACAACTCATGCTCCATCTTTGTAAAGGCCAATTAGGTGGCTAGATAGACACCAGATTTTGTTGAAGTCACCGCCCACTTGCACAAATGCATTGCTATTCTCCTGCTGCTGGGGGGTGCTGGACATCAGTTATTTCTATGAAGAAGGTAAATTTGTATGAAGTAAAAATCTCATAGTTTTGAAATTAATTGCATTTCAATATCGCAAATGTCACTGCCTCATATAAGGGTAATCACTAAATTTACAATGCTAACGTTACAACTAGTTACATCTCCGGACAAAACCTCGGTTATACCATTTTGTTTTGTGCCCATGTAAACATGTCCCATTTATGTATGTAATGCGTGTTGATCCACAAATTTAAAAACGCCCCCAAAATGTTCCCATCTCCCTCGGTCTCCCTTCGTTTATTCACTGATTTTTTTTTTCATTGTACTGTATTTCACATTTTGTTAAAGCAGTTTGGCTTTAACAAATCACTGGTTAAATCTGATTTACATCTGCCTAAGACAAGCCAGTTTTTAGTTAGTGTATCTGTACTCTCAGCATAACTTAAAGTACATGTAAATGCTCATTACAAACATTGATTCTTGTGTTTCCCATGACCCCACAGGGTCCCTCTGGTAACTATTAATTTTTAGATAATGTAACTCTTTGCCCACCAGCATGTTCTTTAAAAGTTGCCAGGCAGTACCATATTTTTTTTGCATTTCTATAAATCTCTAAAGACTCCTAGAATGTTTTGTTACATGAATGTACAGTGATATTAAAAGGAAATAAAAACTGTTTTATTTTATCCTCCGTGATTCTTTTTTTATCCACACTTGAATGCATTTTCATGAAAATATGTAGTTTTCTTAAAAAACTGCTAGATGAGCAAGCTCTTGTGCTTTTATTCATTTCTAAAACATATTTAAGGTGCTGTTAGTGATATTTTACAATATACAATAGGTGTTAAAAGGTTCAATATCTTGATATTGAATTAGAGTGTTTGGTCAGTAACCTGAAAGCATTTCTGTAGGACCATTAAAGCTGTATGGCAACAGTATCCTGCACTCCACAAGCACTTTTCTGATGCCTCTGTTGATCCTAACAGAAAGCTCAACAGAGAGATGCATGTTCAGTGGTTTAGTAAATTGCCTTTCTAATGCAACCTTTGTGCAGAATCTTGGAGTCATGTATGATGCTTTAGAAGAGCTGTCTGAATTCTCTCTCTGCCTTGAAGAAACATTCAGAAACAACACTCCCCAAGTCTCAGTCAGCAGGTCCGTGTGTTTAAGTCAATGGCAGGGCAACCTAGACCAAGGGCAGTGGAGGCTCAGACAGTACTGGACTTGAAGCGGCTCAAAGGAGCGCCACTGACAAATAACTGCAGGTACAGCAGAGAAATAAGCCACCAGCGGTTTTTTCATGCTGTCAAATAAGGACTTTCTAAAGGGATTAACTAAAGATAGTCGGGTGTTTTCCGGCGTGAAGAGAAGGAACACACAGGACTCTAAAAACAGCTGCACTAAGACATGTAAGAGCACTAAC
>WARS01000312.1:0-15732 GCA_008933995.1 Datnioides undecimradiatus
GGTGCGCTGGGTTCACTGCACAGTCAAAGAGTGGGCATGCTCTCCGCCAGGGAGGGTCGGGAATGGATGTGTGAGCCAATACCATTGGTGAAGACCCCGTGAGGCCCGGCCCCTCACCAGAGAGCTGTGCCTGCATACAGATGTGAGAATGCCATTGATATTCTCCCCCTGTGCTGCTGCTCCTGCTCCGCTCCGCTTCTTTTTTCCTAATTAGAGGTTTATTTATTGATACCCCAGTTAATGTCTCTCCTAATTTTGCAATAGTTCCGTCTCCATTACCCAGGAGATTCATTTGCCGCAGTGTTCGGAGCAGTGCCTCCTCTAGTCTGTAGCTCACCATCCTCCTAAATCTGGCCCCTGCCCCATCTCATGCTTGGGTCCCCCTCTTGTGTTCATGCAGCACCTGCAAGTGATAAAATCAGTGACCTGAGGTTGTGAGGGACTCTTTAATGCAAGAATCTCTGGTCACTACATGGCTTCTCACTCTGTTGTAATTTTGAACAAACATTTGCAAACTTTAGGTAAACAAAGAGTCCATATATTTGTAGCCTAAGTGTAGTTTGAATTCTGCTTTGCCTTCCAGCACTTGAAATGGCTTTGCATGTCCAAACATATCCTTGTGGATTTTAAATCAATCACTGCAATTATTAATCATGCAATATGCTGCCAACAAGAAAAGTAAGGCACACTGAGTCTTGAAACAAAACACATCCAGTGTTTTTAGAAAATGTTCTTTCAAAATCTTCCAGTGATCTTCATTGAGGCAAATATTGATAAATGAGGTCCAGTTCAAGCGAGAGATGACAGTGATGCCTTTGCAGACACGCTGGGTGTAATGCGTTTAAGTACAAACAACATTTTATCAAATAAGTTTATTGTATTACTTACCCCCAGTCAGACAAACTCATCTGTAATAATCACATCTCTTTGTGTTCTGTTGAAAAATAGCTGTTGCACTGCTGCTAACTCTCAAGCATATTAAGAGGAAGACTACACTAAGAACAACTAGCATCTCTGTAGTGAGGAAATAGTCCTTCCAGCAACTACAAGGTTGGGTGGTCAGTCATTAATTTCTATTACACGCACTTACATGTTCTGCATTAATTAGGAATTCATTAATTTTTCCTAGAGAGAGATCCCTACAGCACACAAAGGTCTTTTTGTTTGTGCTGTTTTGCTGGGTGTCGTTTGGTTATTAAAGACGTTTTAGGTTGAATTAAAGCTTCTGGTTGATCACTGAGGATTCCAGCCTCTCTCTCTCTCTCTCTCTCTCTCTCTCTCTCTCTCTATATATATAACATAAAACAGTGTTGGTGAGAGAAAGACAGACAGAAAAACTTTATCTGCAGTTCACACCAGGTTACACAAGCCCTGTGTCTTATAAATACTGTACCTTGAAGCAGGTGGGGCACATGGTGATGCTCACATCAGGCAGCAGGGAGCGGAAGTACTCCCATTTGAGCGGCCTGGGCCAGCGTTTGATCAGGACGTCCCTCCTGCTCATTGAGCGCAGCACCGAGCGACTCACCTTGACTGGGACAAAGTTCGAGCCCCCCTGCTGTTTGGACAGATACAGGAACACATCCACATTCTATTATGGACCCCGTCCTTTCACCCTCTCCAGCTGGTTTGCCCAGTTAGTGGAATATTAATCGCCTGATCTCCTCTGTCCTTTCTTACCTCAAAGCTCATTTTGGCTGTAAATGGATCTTCCTCTGCATCATCTAAACCGTCATCCATCCTCAAAGCCTGCAGTTCTGATTGGTGTTAATTAAGAACAAACAGCTCAGCGATGCATACGTGTCACACATTTCAACATCATGTTTTATATGTTGTGTTTTTTCACTTATGTATTTTCAAAACAGTAAAAGCCCTTAGAAAATTATCCCTCCGAGACTGCTCTAAAAGTGAGAGTGTTTAAAATGCCAATCAGTCGTGCCTGTCAGTCACGTCATGGTTCTGGAGGAACAGAGCAGACCTCAGTGCCCTTGAGTGTCTGCTGGCTAATGCAGGTTAATCCCTACACTAGGGCTGTGGCTACGGCTCTCGGAGGGTTAGTGTCATTAAGATGAGACAGGAGAGCCTCGCTAACCCTATTAGCTCAAGAGCTAAGATGACTTAGCTCTGACAGCTTACCCACCAGCACAGAATCGAGGCCAACGCAGACTAAACAGCTTCTTAGAACTGTCACAAGGCAGAGGGGAGTCACGTGCTTCATTTCGAAGAGATGTGCCGCGTGTTAGGGCAGGGATAAAGACACTCCAGTCCAGCAGAGCGAGGAGTTAATAATTTATACAAGTCATGTATCACTGTGTGTGTGTCTGTGTGTATTTATGAGTGGTTATGACCAAAGGATACCACCGTTGTCCATATCGTGCCAATGTGCATCTCTCTGATCTGTGTGAGGAACTTCTAGGTCAATCAGGGAAACAGCCTCTTCATCACTGATGCCCTCCTCCAGGTAGAACTGCACCAGAGGCAACACCTCTGCACACGGGCAGACACGCAACATTAAAGACACAAATGGAGTCCTGTCTGTGCAAATACTGCACTGAGTGTGTTTGTATGTCACTGACCGTAGGATGAAGCTGAGTAGATGAAAGGCTGCCTGCAGTTGATGCACACGCTCCCCTGGTTGTTCAGCAGGGGATTGTTGGTGGAGCAGCGGTAACACATCATGCCCTCAATCAGGTCCTGTTTCAACATATGCATTCAAGAGCACAAGAGCAGGGATAGCTCCTCTCATATTCGAATAGTATTTATCAGCAGTTTTTCATAAGAAGTTAAATATGCCACTGTGCATAAGCGACTCTTAAACGCACCTCGCTGTCGTGAAATGGTTTGGAGCGAATGGTGAGGCTGCCCAGTTCTATGGACTCCTGGAAGCGGGAGGGAATGTGCAGCTCCTGGAGCTTCTCGTAGGAATACCTGGCGAGTTTATATGCACCCAGTTTTCGACTCTGTTTGGCCAACGCATACAAGGTGTTGCTAATAATCAGGTCAAGGAAAACTAATGAAAGAGGAAATCCCACAGTATTTTTAGTTGGCAGGCTAACTATATCTCACCCTGGGGAGCTGATTTCTAGGAGTCTTAATTCAAAATTTGTTACTTTTTATGTGGAAACATTTACACTTGTGTGCATTTATAAACAGGTATAATGGTAAATTCCCTCATTTCTCTTAATGTGTATAACAATAGCTGGGCTGAGGCTGCAACACTGGCCAATTGCCTTGAAAGTAATGCCTTGATAACACAAGGGTGTTTGTGGGCTTGTGCGTTGTTCCATAGGCCTGTGTGGATGTTTTTGTGTTTGAGTTGAGGAAATTGTTGCTTATTTGTATTTATAGACAGAGACAGACTGTTAAAATGCAGCTCTGGGAGTGGCAATGACAGGTCAATGAGTTGCAGCTGCAAACAGCTCTACACTGGCACTCCTCCATCACCTACAACTTAACACTTCTCCCCTCCTTTCCTCCCCACTCAGCTACTCTCCAGCTCCTCCCACACACCCAGTTCTGTTCCACGGCTGGGACTGTTGATAAATGTGTGTCCTCCTATTGTTTAACTTGTTTAGTGCAGCTTTTCTGTGACATTGTGTTTAATTGTTCACACCAAGTCAGACGCAGCCCGACTCAGTCTATAAATCTAAGTTCAAAGTTTTTGGAACGCTCCAGTTTGGCCACGGAGGATCACAGCTGCTCAGCCTGATTTCCTCCTCAAAGGCTGGCCTTTCCTTCCTCATACTCTGCCTCCACCGTGTGTGACCACATGGATTTGTCTGTGTTGCTGTGGGTGGCTTTGTGTGTATTTTTTCCAAATTAAAGCACATTGTTTAGAGTGTTTGTGTATGTACACGTAGGCACAAAGTTCAGTAATCAAAGCATTTGTTTAGATAACAGAGAATGTGCCTCTTGCTGGCATCGTCTCCTCCCCCCATCATCACCCCTTTTATTTCTCTCAGCAGCAGCATGGTTTCCGCAGTGGCGCCAGCGCTTCCGTTTTCTCTCTACTTCTATCTCTTTTCCAACACTTTATCGTCAGTCTCTCTGCCAGTCTTGATTTCAGATTGGCATGTTTGGTCCTGGGAGTTTTCCAAAGAGGAAGGGCCCCACAATACTTTTTTCTAAAAATATTTGCGTGAAATCTATGTTGGATCTACTTTCTCAAATGGAAGGATACACTTTTGAAATGCCTGGTGGTATGTCCTTGGTGAGGTTGTTCAGGAGGAATCTGCAGATGTTGAAGAGCGTCTCTGGCATGTGGGAGCTGAAAGGTTCATCCTAAAGATACAAACAGTTGAGAGATGGAAGGTGACAGGATTATAAAATGACATGCTGATAAAGACTGCAGGTTTAACATTTCTTTAAAAAGCTCCATCTGTCCTCTCCTGTTCTTACCATGTTATCTTTTAACCTGGTCTAAAAGCTGCCAAACCCTTTGCAGTGCCTCATCCCACCTCACAGCACTCTAAAAGTGAGAGAAGAATTTGCTAAAGCAATCACTAACAGCACCTTATCCAGAAAGTTGATAGTTCACATCTATAGTGCCTGCCCATTAGAGTTAAAGTGAGATAAAGAGGTTTTCCTGCTCTGGTCTGGATCACAGCGATGCGTCGCTATAGCAGGGGTGTGGTCACAGCCGAGCAGAAAGCTGAAACAACAAACTGAGGACACTGACACAGGCCAGGTCACCCTTATAGTGCTCATAACCAGCAATTGCTTGTTTGTAAGTAGGTTAGGGATGGGGGCTTGGGGAAGACCACTGATTACGTAGAACCCATGATCAATCAAGCAGCTGGTGACCATGGCAACAGGGGTCACACAGGTGTCAGGAAGTGAACCATTTTGACTGCTGCACAAAGGGCATATCTATCACTATGAGCAGTGATGTTTAGCACATCTACCACATATTCTCTGTAAGTCAACTTTAAACTGGGACATTAGCAAAAACGGCTAATACTGGTGGTTCCTGAGCAGTTTAAGCCAATTAAATTCTCCTTCAGTGGTCTCCAGAAACGGACGTAACACCCTCACCTTTCCTTTGTTCACTTGACCTAACAACCTCTGTGCATATCTTAACACATCTTGTTTCTGGGCCGACATAATCTTACAGAGCCAGACCTCATTGTTGTCAAATTCACAGCAGTCTGAAGAAATCTGAGAACAAAAGCTGATTAAAAAGTGAGCAGAAATGCTGAGGGGCTGTCAGTGCACTTTAAAAAAACAAAACAAAACCATATTGGACCAGGAATGTGTTTGTATCCGAACAGAAATCTAACCACATTGTAAGTAATGTTTCCAGGGCATTCTATCTGACAGCCAATCATATGGCTGCCCCCTTAATTTCTAAGGCCTCCTCCCTCTTTTGTCTGGTCTGGCTTTAAAAGATTAGGGTTGACAACAGTAGCATGTTCTCACCGTGTAGCGCTGAATGGAGCGATAGACATGGTAGAGCTCAGCAAGATGCTGAAAACGCTCAAACTTCTTCAGCATTTCATCCCTCTGGTCTTCACTATCTGATTCAAACAAACACAGATGTAACAAAAGGGGTCTGTAAAAAACCATAACTGCATCAAGCATTATTGTAAAAAATACATTTTGCTATTTTCCCGTACAGAAAAGATGGGTCTCACCTCTGGCGATGTCCAGACACTGCATAGATAACATCCAATAATAGAACCCTGCATCATTGAACCTGTTCTCCACCACTGCATTGTGGGTAAGCTGCTCCAGGACTTTCACAGCTTCATTCTGTCGCCCTGCCTTGTGAAATGCTGAAAGAGTCAAATAAAGAAAGTGGTGATAGATGGATTATTATGTGCCCTTGAAAAACTGTCTAGTCTTGAGGCAATGCTGGATTTTGAAGTGTCAACTCAAGACATCCTGCTTTATTTATTTATTTCTTGGTGACATCTTTGGTGTTAAGTTGTCATTGTGGTGGTGTTTTTGCACTGCACATCTCAGAAATTATTTTTCACCATTTAGAGCTACCAGAAATTGTAAAGAACAACATAGCGTTCAAAACTGGCTTTTGGTTGAATTGCTTATTATTTATTTGAAGCTTTGAAACTTAAGCCCCAGCTACTGGGGCTTAAGTTAATAACTTACACATGCTATTACATCATTAATAACCCCCTACTCCTAATATTATGTCAGTAACAGAGGGTTTACAAGCAATAATTTCATTTTATGAAAATTTAAGTCACTATACTAAAGTTGCAGTAGTCTGATATATGTTCAATTAATGTGTATACCCACATACGTCTGTAAAGAGTCACTAGAGTTTCCAATAAACTGCATTCGCAAACTGCAGAGTTTAACACAGAATTTTATTGTACCCACAAAAAAAAAAAACATTTAAAGGTGAACAGGCCTACGCATAAATACAGATATACACAAACTAAATGCAAAGATCAATTTGTTATTAATGGATACGAGACAACCATTGCTAATTATTTAAATTTAATGACTTACTTGAGTCTTTCCAAAACAGTGAGGTTGCTCTTTAACATCAAACACCAAAGTACTTTGACTTTAAAACCCTAACAAACATGAACTCTATTCTTCATGTTCCTATCAGAGGGTAATTAGAAGCAGCTTTAGGAAGTCGACCCCACCAGTGACCCTCCCTCTGCAACCACAGCGGGGGTCAGGACATATTAGTGGTAAATATTAATCAGTCTACCTAACTGGATAAAAACCACATTCAGCTGTTGTTGGTTAATGTTAGGAAGGAGCACACACCCTTTCTCCCCCTACAGAGAAACAAAACACCAGCTAACAACAACAATGTAAAGCAGAGGTGGTTCTAAACATGTTTGGGCAACTTTGTGAAACATTACTGTTTACTATTTACACAGGCAATCAATTAGAAGACTTTAGAGTGATCCTGTTTTGCAAGTACTGAGAAGATGGGAACTGGGAAATATAACTTTTAAAAGGCCTTTTGGTTAGGTATGAAAATTGACAAGGCCCTCACAATACAAGAGTTGCCAGGATACTAAAACTATTTAATTCAAAAACAGTATTCGTGTCATGTACTAATACACAGAGCTGTAATGTAGATGCCATAACATCATATAAAAATAGTTGAACTGATATCCTTATTTTTTTAATATATCACTACAAGGGACAGGAACATTAAAAACAAAAATTTCGCTGTACTCAGCTGTATTTTTTGCACAAGCCTACTTTTGGTGATGGGGAAAATGCAGCAGACACACTAGAAACACTTCAACGCACTTGAAGCCCCCCACATACTATACCCAACCAATTCAGTTTTGTGTTAACATTTTTTATGCTGTCACTGAGAAGTACCGGCGGAGTGAACCGGGGACAAGCCAGAACCTTAGACTCAATTACAATCACTGGTAATACAATACTGCGTCACAGCCTGACTTAAATGCACACGATCAGCAAAATGCATGACCATAAGCAAGCTCCAATACAATCAGGCCCGTTCATTCATGTCGAGACAGGCAGAGGAAGATTATGTAGAAGAGGAAATATGCCTGCTGAGATCATAATTATAAATCTATGAGCTGATTATAACTATGGTTACAGTTGGTAATCATCATCAGAGCCGCTTGTAGTACTGGTGATTAGAGGCATGCATGCATGTCATTCAGTTAACAGGCAGCCCAGCTCTGTTCTGCTCCGCTCCAGCAAAGAGGATCATGTTTTACAGTGGATACAGAGAATCTTAAGGAAGCAGTGAAAAATGTCTGTGTCCAGAGCTGGCCATGCTTTATCACTTCCATATGTAAACACTGGCTGTGGCTGTAGACTTTAATGTTCACTGAAATAGTTCTGGAAAGTTGCATCTTTAAAAGAAAAATGTGGATGTACACCTCAGAGCAATCTTTACAGGCACACTCAATGGCAAGGTGTAGCTCTGTTGATGAAGCTAACTCACCTTTCTGTGCCTCTTCAAAGCGGTCGTTCTCAGCCAGCCACTGGGCGTAAGGCACAAAGACATCATTTTTGAACGGGGGGTGCTTTTCCACCAGTGAGAAAGCCTGAGACATTGACAGGTGAGAGCAAAGAACAGAGCAAAGAAGAAAGATACGATATAGGGTATATGACAAGTTGGCATGGCAATGTCTAAGTCCCAAAGATTGTAACATTTACTAAAGAATGTAAGGCTGTCCTGGGTAAGTATGGCTAAATTACAGTTGGTCAGGAACATATGAGTTGCAATGTATTATTCATAAAAACACATATTACTTCCTATGAAAACATTGCCACAACATTATTAATTAGCTGAGACCAAAGAAAAGAGTATGAGCTAAGTTGATTTCACACTCAATTAGAAATACAACTGCAGCTCTTACCCTGTGTGAATGACAGGATATAAAGAGCTGTTGTAGTGCCCTGCAGACATATATTTGCCTGTCATAGTGACTGATTAGTCTAAATGTCCTCTAGCAAAATCTGAGCCAAGAAACACACACCAGTCGTAGCATACAGTAAAAGAGAGAAAGGGAGTGCTTGTCCCAGGTCTGAGCCCAAAGTCATTTAAAGAAATACTTTGTTTTAGAAAAGAGTGGGCGCAGTGAATAGCATCCATATGGTCCACATTGTAACTCTAGTCCCTGCTCTGTCCTGTCATGGTGTCCACCTCCCCCAGTGAAGCACATAAAGCCGAACAGTTCTCTAAACCTCTGCCTCCCCTCCCTTCTTTCTTTTTTTCTCTCTGAGGATCAAATAAATATCCAGGAAGACTTCCTCAGACACTACACCAGAACCATGTGCTCATGACTTGATGTTCTGTTTTTGGCTCCTCTGTTTCAGCATGCAAATCGCCAATGTGCATCTCTGTAACGCCTTTAACTCGATTATAGAATGCAGATGGATTAAAGAAATGCAATATTTTCTTCTTGTCTGAGCAGCATGAGCCACTCTGATGGAGGAATTTGATTGGAAGCAGAATAGAGCTTTAAGCTGATACTCTTTCAGTGCAGCAGAGTATTTTGCGCTTCTCACTCTCTAATCATCATGTGGGCATGGATTCAGAGAAATCCAAAGCTGGATGATTAACTCTGGAGTGTGCGCATGGTTTAAGTTTGTCAGTGTGTGAGGACATTAGACAGATGCATTGTCTTATTGCTGCATTTGGCTGTGGTTACTTTAGCAAAATACAATATACTTTTCTGGAGATCGCTGCGAAAATTGAACAAGCCATGAACATCGAGTGGTTCGTACTTTTGGTTTGTGAGTACCACAGCAGTTTATTTAGTGCAGTCCTATATGGCTCGCGTTAAATTTATGTGATTGTCTCAGGACACTCTATATATAAGCTATAATGAGCAGAGCAGGTGTGTCTCCCGTGTGCATAAGTGTGTCAGACCTCTTCCCAGTGGCGGGTTTCCACATGCAGCTGCACTAGAGCCTGCAAGTCTCCCATCTTGGAATAAGTCTCTGAGGCATAGCCATGGTGCTTCAGCCTTGTGAAGTAGAACGCACACTTTGCCAGAGGTTCGCGCTCAGCCTTGTCCAACTTGCGAGCAATGTCAATCAGCCTGGATGAGAGGAGAGGGGAATGAGGACACACAGAGAGGGCGGGTGCAGATAAACTCTTAGGCGGGGGGTTCGTTGTATCAAACTATGCTCATGACCCGAAAAAGAATATGAAGCAGTCAGGGTCACTGGCTGAATCAGATTCAGGTTAAAGAGCCCCGACTCTGTTCAGCCGCAGTGTTTGCCGTGCTGACCAACTGGTAGCACCGCAGGAGTGTTACAGCATGCAGACAATAGGTCAGATGGAGTCGGTGGGGAGTTCTGATATGACCACCAGACCCTGGCTTATCAGTTTGCCTGGTTTTCAACAACACACACTCATGCTCCACATTCCCACTACAAGCTAAAGGAAAGATAACTATTCCATAATAAATGTATTTTTGTAGCTAAAATCACCGTTTCAAATACTACTTTAATTGCTGATCCTTTGAGTTGAGAAACACATATTCTAGATATTTATTATTACTAAGTAAGCAACACAGAGGTGTTAGATCCCCTTCAGACATGTTTTAACACGATATAATATATGTTTTATAATATGTTTTATTTTTCATGACCTAGTTAAGAATTCTTAAGATTACATTGGCTCTTTCTCCCCACACTACAAAGTCCAGAAATCTTGGAATATGCAACTATTTTTCTTTTGAAAACATAAACTATTAGACATAAGGCATCACTGAAAAAGTCCATTCTTAAATCTTTACCCCTCTCAGCAGATGAAAGTGAAAACAACCTTCTGGAGTTAAACTCTCCACATACACCACTTTGCACAGTGAGGGTCAAACATCCAAGTCCAGTGACAACAAGCAACACACACAACTTAGCTGGACAGGGCTTAAAGGGGAATTTTGGTATTTCTTAACCCGGACCCAATTTTCCAATGTTTTGTTGTCTGAATGATACTACAATATACAGTACAGGGCAACTGTGCCCTGTCAAGGCACAAAGGTGCTTGCTTTTGCCACTGACAGGCCTAGATTTTTATTAAATTTGTCTACACCAATATGAGACAGAAGCAAAGTCTCGCTTTATAACAGCTGCAAGAATGTGCAGGAAGATCCACTTTTGTATATGTGTACATATGAATATGTATATGTATATATATATGTATATATACACCTTGCTTTTTGATTTTGTTACTTCTTACTTCTCTTTTAATTTATTTCTTTTTTTTCTATACTCTTATTTTTACTATATTGGTATCATGTTGATACATGCTGTTATGTTGGTATCTATCTGTCTATCTATCTATCTATCTATCAGTGGACGTACAGGGTGCGTTTGCCCTATATAGTAGGCTGTACATGTTTTCTGGCTTTTCATTCTCAAACATTTCTAACAATATTAACTTGACATTACTGTCTTTAGTTTAATTATTAACTAAAAATATGCATATGTACGATATTCAAAGATGTATTTTTGATTGCATGGATACATAGAAATAGATTTAGGGTAATCGTGCACACAAACCTAAATACACTTTAGAAGGTTAAACAAGAATAACAGAGCATTTTAAAGTGGAGGGTTGATCTAGAGGGTTTCATACAGTGACTGACACCTACATGTCTACCCAACCGTGTTCCCCTATAATGTCGATGGCTTTGAGATGTTCTCCAGCTGACAGGTACATCTCCGCTGCTGCCCGGGGCTCCTTGCTGCTCTTAGCCCAATCTGCCTGCTTGGTCATCAGGATCCGAGAGCTCTTAGGGTCTGTCGTTCCAACAAAATCCTGCAAAAAAAGACACACAATGGCAAATACTCTAAAAAAAGCGATGGTAAATTTTCAGCTAGAATTTTAACGCTAACATGGAAGGCGAGCAAGAGACTCCCAGTTCAGACAGCCAGAACTGTGTGGGTCAAGGCCGAGACAGGAGGAAAAGAGTCACACAAACAGCAGGCTGCTAGAGGGCCTTTCCCTCCAGTGTCCATTCTACCTAAAACAAACAGCCTGTAGGACCAGATGGTGACACAGCCACATAAATATACAGCAGCCACATCAAACACACATACGATCCGATACACACGCAAATATAAATGAACGAGTCATGGCTGTGTCATCTGCTCCAGCAATGTGAATGTAAAGCTGATGATCAAAGTGTCCCCCCACATGTAAACACAATAAAGCATGAATTTATCTCAACTCCAACTGACCTCCTCATCAAAGTATTCGTGGAAAAGCACACACTCGCCTTATTTCTCTCCATTTGTGCTCCATTTACAGCTGCAACTATGTGTGCAAGGTACCTCGTGTTGTAAGGGGGTATGTGTGTAAAAGTATTGTGTATGTGTGTGTGTCTGTGTACTGATCAGATGATATATGTGGAGATTCTAGTGATATATGAGGAGATGAAAGACAGACGGTAAAGGGGGGCTGTTTGAACACAGTGCAGGGCCCCAACTTGGCACAACTGCATACGATGAAGAAAAACATATGTTCTATACCCCTGAAACATGCAGTGCTTTCCAGGTCGTTCTGTCCGTATTGATACAAAGGTATGTTGTACATGCGTATGTGTGTTTTTGTCAATCGATGATTTAATCACCTTGGCGTACTCGAACATGCGCAGGTCAGTATACATGCTCAGGGCTCTGGATTCGTGACCAGTTCGTTTGTAAAGCTTGGCTGCCTCGTGGAATTTCCCCTGGTAGGCATAGACGTCTGCCAGGAACAGCTCGTTGTCGTTCTCACCCCGCTTCTTCCTCTCCTGCAAATCAGTCAACACAAACACTGACTGGCATGTGCGCAGAGATAAACACTCATATGCGTGTACACACACTCACGCACACCAGTGAGGCATGTGAGTGTGTGCTAAGTCAAACAACACAAAAGGCACTAAAAACTTTCTGGATGTAATCTGCCTCACTTTTGAACCCACACTAAACTCTTATACAGTTGATCATAATGAAATTAAACAATAAATATTATTATCAAAGAATACTATAAAATTTTATTTCATAATACTGAAAAAGAATATTTTAAAAGGACATTTCTTCTTTTTAAAAGGGGAAACAGCAGAAACTTTCTGCCAGCAGCAGCCAAGTTGAAAAAGACTTTTCTCCCCTCTGCATGCATATTGTCAGGCAATGTGTGTGTGCTTAGCTGTGTGTGTGCGGTGATTTGACTCAAGAAGGTCATTCAAGATCCACGTTCTTTCCTTGTTTGGATGCGTGTAGTGTCTGAAGTGTAGCCCAGGGCCAAGACTAGAAATTAAATGTGTGACCATAATAATTGTGAATGGCCCGGTCTCCATTAAGCCTTGTCTAAACATTGATGATATCAGCCCTGGTCGTTGCAGAATCAGCTAGCAAAAAAAACGTGTGTAGTATTACCTCGATGCTATTGATGAGCTCCAGGTAACGCAGGTCTCTGATTCTAATGAAGGCCTGAAAATAATACAAAGACAAGAATTAATTAATTGAATGCCTGAGTATTGTAGATGCTTTAAAAACCTGTTGTTGCTATTTGTATGTTTTTATTATTCTAATATTATTTGTATATGTCAGTAGTAAAATGAGTGAGTTGATGATCAGAACAATTTCTGTGTGTGTCTGACTGGCCTTCTTGGCAGTGTCAAAGTCAAGTCCCTCCAGGGCCTCTGTGGCTAAATCCCTCCAGTCACTGTCTGTCACACCAAGACAGGCGATCTGATAGGCCTCCTTAAACATCTTCCTCTCCAGGTACTGGTACATGGGTGCTGACTGGGCCAAGCAACAACAACACAGTCAAAAAGCATTGCAAACTTTATATAGTAAAAACAGAGCCAAATCGGGAAATAAATAAAAATCAGACCCCCAACAAAATCATATCTATTTATGTTTCAATAACTGCAAGAAACATGTCTTTCTTATTAAGGGACACTGTGAAATTTAAGTTACACCAACTGGCAATGGTGCCCCATCATTTCTACCCCCCCCCAATGAAATGCCATTATTGCCTCCAGACGACGACAGTCTGATAACATCCTACACACCTGAGGCACCTCCACAGCAGACATGGAATAGACGTGGAGACAGAAGATCTTTGAGCCATTGTAGCCAACCATGAATCCTTGCATCTTCTGCTGGTGTACAGGAAAGTTGCTAGCCTTGATGTTGAGGTAGCCGTTGCCAGAGAAGCACAGCATGTCCTCACACTGGGTGTTCCAGGCCACGCTGTTAGCATTAGGCTCCTACAGGGAACGCAAAGGGAGGAGGCAGGTAAAGGAGGGTAGCAGGGAAATAAGGTCTAGAGGTGACTGTGGAACGCAGAGCAGGCAGGAATACATGAGTATACCAGTACCTAATGCACAGAATTATACATACATTCATACATGTTCCTACTTGATTCCATCCCATTGCACCTCTGAAATGTACTTTAAAATCCACCCTACACTCTCTACTGACCTGAAAAAGTAGTTCTTTACTGTTGATGTCATAGACCAGGAGAGTGTTGTGCTCATCCACCACAGCCAGTTTATTGCGGGAGGCGCTCATGTCCAGGCAGCGCACTGATGTTGACAGCTTCAGCAGCGTGATGGGAAATGGGTTGTCAACAAATATCTTCAGGATCTACATCAAAAAAATTAGAACCAGCAGAGTGGAATCAGAATATCAGCATCAGTGCCATTACAAGTTAAATCCAGTTGTTATGCATGTAAACACTGAGGAATGCATGCTGTAACATGCAGTTTCACTCTCATACAAATTAATCTGTTTGGAGTGTGTTCAAATTCCTAGACCGCTGGCTTGTGAAAATGTGTGCCATTTCTAAGGTTACTTTGTGTGGGAATGTATTTTCTCAAAATACTCACAGCTCCATTTTTTAACCCCACTAGTAGTCCCTCTCTGCCTGGCGGACCACCAATCACTTTGATGTAGCGAATTAGAGACTCCATCACCCATTCTTTTTCCCTGACGCTGGTGAAGGACATGCACTGGAGCCTCTTCTCCTGCACAAGAGCAGAATGGGGAAGGTGAGACCACAATTACATATAGCACATGAAAGACCGACTGGTTAGGTACGACCAAATTATCCTGTTTTTATTACTTCACAGCCTGTTAATCCCACAATTTATGTTATTTAAACACACTTGTAAATGTCTCACAAATCTTACCACATTGTTCTTTTAAACACAGTAAAGTGTGGCGTAACATCAGAAAGTAATGCTATACAGGGTAAACAATGACTTGATTTGACACAGACATACGCAGCCCATATGGGCACAGCCCATTTATATGGTCTAAAAGCTGTCTGAGGCATGAAACACGAGCACGACTGTTAGAGAGAGATCTGAAGCACCTCTGTCACACACAGACAGATTTAAAGGGATATAACCTCTGTGTTATGGCTGCTCCTCCTCCCAACCAGCGTCTGTCAAACACATAGAGACAAGAAGCAGAGAGGAACCCCGAGGGACACCCACTGGTTCAACAGACTGTGGTTCTTCTCCTTCATTCAACTGTCTTGCTTTATCCAGTTTGAAGAGGGGTGAGCATCAGAGCCTGCAGTGCACATGCACAGCTGGAGCTTTTTGCAAACTAGGCAGAAACATCTGGGACACTGGCAATTTCATGATATTATCATTTTTCTCTCGGCTGTTTGGGCTAGTATTGAATGGTTAAACACAAATCACTCTGCTTCCATCATGTTAATAGTGCTCAAATGTCTCTACTGCCTCTTGTGCAATCTGTCAAGTGTGCATTAGTGTCATTTACAAAGAACAGGAGTGTCTCTGCAGGTCAGTGGAATTTAGTCTGTGAAGCATTACTTAAGAAAAAAACGGTTTGTCTCATTGTGTGAGAAAGGACCCAAAACACCAACAGGCTCTGGTTGACACAAGCAGGAAATGTTATGTTGACTATGGAACTCTATCTCTTCTGACCTGACACAGGATGATGTGCTGGGAGCAGACCACCAGCAAGTTGCACTCAAACTTCCTGCAGATTTTCTCCTTGATGCGGTAGTGCATGTCCGAGGAGTCGTCTGAATAGAGCTCATAGATTAGGATCTTCTCAGGCAGCTGGATAGCAAGACGGTTTCTGTAGATGGCGATCTTCTTTACCAGCTCACGACACTTGATCCTCACTAGGGGAAAGATGGAAATTAAGGGAGAGAGTGGACATGTTAGGAGGGTGTGGAGAGTTAAACTATCCTGCTGAATGAGTCTTCTCAAGGTTGACTGTTAAAATCCCAGTTATGCTGTCATGCTGCTCTTCCCTGTATGTATAAAAAAA